>OX104124.1:37906843-38487716 GCA_944474755.1 Limnoperna fortunei | reverse complement strand
TGTACTTGTTTTCGGTCGTTATTTGTATATTTGGTACGCGAGTCAATTCTGGGATAACTTTCTTCATCAACATTTGTTCTCGAATAAAGATCTGAAGGCCGAAAACGAATTTTTCGTAGAATCTGTGAAAAACCACATTTTTGAAACAGACTATAGCTAGCCATGATTATACTTGGTGAGTCCTTTTTTATGTCCGTATGTCAGAAGCAGTCCCATTAAAGCCAACTGCATTCATATTCAACAAAGGCGATGTCATTTATGGATACAACATACTAAAATGCTTAAAACCCCAAAAATTCAATTTGGCTGAAAAAAGGTCAAAACAAAAAAAGTCGGCTAAGAGACTTAAACCTAGCATAAAATATGCGTTTTTGATGTCAAACGCTGCATTTGAATGTATTTAACAATTTCCCTCCAAAACGTCAGCAACAACTTTTACCTAAAAGACCGCACAAACTCGTCATAGTAGCCCACCCTAGATTTCCTATGAAAAAATACGTATATTTTAGAAACAGACTATAATTTTTTAACAAATCGTTATTAATAAACAATTTATACATAACTTGACATTCTGTGACGAATTCGAATTTAGAATTAAAAATGGGTCAATAAATCAGGTATTGGGGAAGAAATCTCAGTTCCATATAGGTTACAAAAGCGCAATTATTTACAATGCATTTCCCATATGGTACCCCTGGCAATAAAGTTCATTTGTGCGAAAAACCTCAAAAATTACCCCCCCCCCGGAAAACAGTTTTTTGTGTAAATTGAAATGAAAAACTTCATTATTAACAAATAAAAAAGTATAGGTCATGCAGCAAAAATGACCGAAAATTTTGGTTGAAATAATGACATTTAAATGGCACTGACACAATTTCTAACCTCCCTCTTTAATCGTTTTAAGCTCAATTTTCAAGGCTCTTAAAAATTTCCGTCCAAATATCGAACATTTTCAATCAATAATGTTTATAATTTTTAATTTTGCTATTTTCAGAACTCCAACATCCAATCAGATGCCTCCGTGTATTTTCTTCTGCATACTATCTTGGGTTAAAAAATTTCCCGTTGTCATGTAAACAAATAATTGCGCAATTGTAACCTATAGGCAACATTGGAAGTGTCAGAATGAGCCCAAAATGTTATTGTATCATCCTTAGGCAATATCCAAATGCTTCCAAAATAAAATAAAGTTATCTTCAAGGGTTGTTTGTTCGTTTGAATTTTCTGGAGGCCACCCTCTATCAAAATTAATCGCATTTTCCATCATGTTTTCCGACAATAATGTGTTGCTGCTTAGTAATATTCGAATTATTGTACTTGTTTTCGGTCGTTATTTGTATATTTGGTACGCGAGTCAATTCTGGGATAACTTTCTTCATCAACATTTGTTCTCGAATAAAGATCTGAAGGCCGAAAACGAATTTTTCGTAGAATCTGTGAAAAACCACATTTTTGAAACAGACTATAGCTAGCCATGATTATACTTGGTGAGTCCTTTTTTATGTCCGTATGTCAGAAGCAGTCCCATTAAAGCCAACTGCATTCATATTCAACAAAGGCGATGTCATTTATGGATACAACATACTAAAATGCTTAAAACCCCAAAAATTCAATTTGGCTGAAAAAAGGTCAAAACAAAAAAAGTCGGCTAAGAGACTTAAACCCAGCATAAAATATGCGTTTTTGATGTCAAACGCTGCATTTGAATGTATTTAACAATTTCCCTCCAAAACGTCAGCAACAACTTTTACCTATAAGACCGCACAAACTCGTCATAGTAGCCCACCCTAGATTTCCTATGAAAAAATACGTATATTTTAGAAACAGACTATAATTTTTTAACAAATCGTTATTAATAAACAATTTATACATAACTTGACATTCTGTGACGAATTCGAATTTTAGAATTAAAAATGGGTCAATAAATCAGGTATTTGGGAAGAAATCTCAGTTCCATATAGGTTACAAAAGCGCAATTATTTACAATGCATTTCCCATATGGTACCCCTGGCAATAAAGTTCATTTGTGCGAAAAACCTCAAAAATTACCCCCCCGGAAAACAGTTTTTTGTGTAAATTGAAATGAAAAACTTCATTATTAACAAATAAAAAAGTATAGGTCATGCAGCAAAAATGACCGAAAATTTTGGTTGAAATAATGACATTTAAATGGCACTGACACAATTTCTAACCTCCCTCTTTAATCGTTTTAAGCTCAATTTTCAAGGCTCTTAAAAATTTCCGTCCAACTATCGAACATTTTCAATCAATAATGTTTATAATTTTTAATTTTGCTATTTTCAGAACTCCAACATCCAATCAGATGCCTCCGTGTATTTTCTTCTGCATACTATCTTGGGTTAAAAAATTTCCCGTTGTCATGTAAACAAATAATTGCGCAATTGTAACCTATAGGCAACATTGGAAGTGTCAGAATGAGCCCAAAATGTTATTGTATCATCCTTAGGCAATATCCAAATGCTTCCCAAAATAAAATAAAGTTATCTTCAAGGGTTGTTTGTTCGTTTGAATTTTCTGGAGGCCACCCTCTATCAAAA
Source organism: Limnoperna fortunei (assembly GCA_944474755.1). Taxonomy (NCBI): domain Eukaryota; kingdom Metazoa; phylum Mollusca; class Bivalvia; order Mytilida; family Modiolidae; genus Limnoperna; species Limnoperna fortunei. Next base: position 38,485,158 of record OX104124.1, on the reverse strand, counting down.
TTAATCGCATTTTCCATCATGTTTTCCGACAATAATGTGTTGCTGCTTAGTAATATTCGAATTATTGTACTTGTTTTCGGTCGTTATTTGTATATTTGGTACGCGAGTCAATTCTGGGATAACTTTCTTCATCAACATTTGTTCTCGAATAAAGATCTGAAGGCCGAAAACGAATTTTTCGTAGAATCTGTGAAAAACCACATTTTTGAAACAGACTATAGCTAGCCATGATTATACTTGGTGAGTCCTTTTTTATGTCCGTATGTCAGAAGCAATCCCATTAAAGCCAACTGCATTCATATTCAACAAAGGCGATGTCATTTATGGATACAACATACTAAAATGCTTAAAACCCCAAAAATTCAATTTGGCTGAAAAAAGGTCAAAACAAAAAAAGTCGGCTAAGAGACTTAAACCTAGCATAAAATATGCGTTTTTGATGTCAAACGCTGCATTTGAATGTATTTAACAATTTCCCTCCAAAACGTCAGCAACAACTTTTACCTAAAAGACCGCACAAACTCGTCATAGTAGCCCACCCTAGATTTCCTATGAAAAAATACGTATATTTTAGAAACAGACTATAATTTTGTAACAAATCGTTATTAATAAACAATTTATACATAACTTGACATTCTGTGACGAATTCGAATTTTAGAATTAAAAATGGGTCAATAAATCAGGTATTGGGGAAGAAATCTCAGTTCCATATAGGTTACAAAAGCGCAATTATTTACAATGCATTTCCCATATGGTACCCCTGGCAATAAAGTTCATTTGTGCGAAAAACCTCAAAAATTACCCCCCCCCCCGGAAAACAGTTTTTTGTGTAAATTGAAATGAAAAACTTCATTATTAACAAATAAAAAAGTATAGGTCATGCAGCAAAAATGACCGAAAATTTTGGTTGAAATAATGACATTTAAATGGCACTGACACAATTTCTAAGCTCCCTCTTTAATCGTTTTAAGCTCAATTTTCAAGGCTCTTAAATATTTCCGTCCAAATATCGAACATTTTCAATCAATAATGTTTATAATTTTTAATTTTGCTATTTTCAGAACTCCAACATCCAATCAGATGCCTCCGTGTATTTTCTTCTGCATACTATCTTGGGTTAAAAAATTTCCCGTTGTCATGTAAACAAATAATTGCGCAATTGTAACCTATAGGCAACATTGGAAGTGTCAGAATGAGCCCAAAATGTTATTGTATCATCCTTAGGCAATATCCAAATGCTTCCCAAAATAAAATAAAGTTATCTTCAAGGGTTGTTTGTTCGTTTGAATTTTCTGGAGGCCACCCTCTATCAAAATTAATCGCATTTTCCATCATGTTTTCCGACAATAATGTGTTGCTGCTTAGTAATATTCGAATTATTGTACTTGTTTTCGGTCGTTATTTGTATATTTGGTACGCGAGTCAATTCTGGGATAACTTTCTTCATCAACATTTGTTCTCGAATAAAGATCTGAAGGCCGAAAACGAATTTTTCGTAGAATCTGTGAAAAACCACATTTTTGAAACAGACTATAGCTAGCCATGATTATACTTGGTGAGTCCTTTTTTATGTCCGTATGTCAGAAGCAGTCCCATTAAAGCCAACTGCATTCATATTCAACAAAGGCGATGTCATTTATGGATACAACATACTAAAATGCTTAAAACCCCAAAAATTCAATTTGGCTGAAAAAAGGTCAAAACAAAAAAAGTCGGCTAAGAGACTTAAACCTAGCATAAAATATGCGTTTTTGATGTCAAACGCTGCATTTGAATGTATTTAACAATTTCCCTCCAAAACGTCAGCAACAACTTTTACCTATAAGACCGCACAAACTCGTCATAGTAGCCCACCCTAGATTTCCTATGAAAAAATACGTATATTTTAGAAACAGACTATAATTTTTTAACAAATCGTTATTAATAAACAATTTATACATAACTTGACATTCTGTGACGAATTCGAATTTTAGAATTAAAAATGGGTCAATAAATCAGGTATTTGGGAAGAAATCTCAGTTCCATATAGGTTACAAAAGCGCAATTATTTACAATGCATTTCCCATATGGTACCCCTGGCAATAAAGTTCATTTGTGCGAAAAACCTCAAAAATTACCCCCCCGGAAAACAGTTTTTTGTGTAAATTGAAATGAAAAACTTCATTATTAACAAATAAAAAAGTATAGGTCATGCAGCAAAAATGACCGAAAATTTTGGTTGAAATAATGACATTTAAATGGCACTGACACAATTTCTAACCTCCCTCTTTAATCGTTTTAAGCTCAATTTTCAAGGCTCTTAAAAATTTCCGTCCAACTATCGAACATTTTCAATCAATAATGTTTATAATTTTTAATTTTGCTATTTTCAGAACTCCAACATCCAATCAGATGCCTCCGTGTATTTTCTTCTGCATACTATCTTGGGTTAAAAAATTTCCCGTTGTCATGTAAACAAATAATTGCGCAATTGTAACCTATAGGCAACATTGGAAGTGTCAGAATGAGCCCAAAATGTTATTGTATCATCCTTAGGCAATATCCAAATGCTTCCCAAAATAAAATAAAGTTATCTTCAAGGGTTGTTTGTTCGTTTGAATTTTCTGGAGGCCACCCTCTATCAAAATTAATCGCATTTTCCATCATGTTTTCCGACAATAATGTGTTGCTGCTTAGTAATATTCGAATTATTGTACTTGTTTTCGGTCGTTATTTGTATATTTGGTACGCGAGTCAATTCTGGGATAACTTTCTTCATCAACATTTGTTCTCGAATAAAGATCTGAAGGCCGAAAACGAATTTTTCGTAGAATCTGTGAAAAACCACATTTTTGAAACAGACTATAGCTAGCCATGATTATACTTGGTGAGTCCTTTTTTATGTCCGTATGTCAGAGGCAATCCCATTAAAGCCAACTGCATTCATATTCAACAAAGGCGATGTCATTTATGGATACAACATACTAAAATGCTTAAAACCCCAAAAATTCAATTTGGCTGAAAAAAGGTCAAAACAAAAAAAGTCGGCTAAGAGACTTAAACCTAGCATAAAATATGCGTTTTTGATGTCAAACGCTGCATTTGAATGTATTTAACAATTTCCCTCCAAAACGTCAGCAACAACTTTTACCTAAAAGACCGAACAAACTCGTCATAGTAGCCCACCCTAGATTTCCTATGAAAAAATACGTATATTTTAGAAACAGACTATAATTTTTTAACAAATCGTTATTAATAAACAATTTATACATAACTTGACATTCTGTGACGAATTCGAATTTTAGAATTAAAAATGGGTCAATAAATCAGGTATTTGGGAAGAATTCTCAGTTCCATATAGGTTACAAAAGCGCAATTATTTACAATGCATTTCCCATATGGTACCCCTGGCAATAAAGTTCATTTGTGCGAAAAACCTCAAAAATTACCCCCCCCGCGGAAAACAGTTTTTTCTGTAAATTGAAATGAAAAACTTCATTATTAACAAATAAAAAAGTATAGGTCATGCAGCAAAAATGACCGAAAATTTTGGTTGAAATAATGACATTTAAATGGCACTGACACAATTTCTAACCTCCCTCTTTAATCGTTTTAAGCTCAATTTTCAAGGCTCTTAAAAATTTCCGTCCAAATATCGAACATTTTCAATCAATAATGTTTATAATTTTTAATTTTGCTATTTTCAGAACTCCAACATCCAATCAGATGCCTCCGTGTATTTTCTTCTGCATACTATCTTGGGTTAAAAAATTTCCCGTTGTCATGTAAACAAATAATTGCGCAATTGTAACCTATAGGCAACATTGGAAGTGTCAGAATGAGCCCAAAATGTTATTGTATCATCCTTAGGCAATATCCAAATGCTTCCCAAAATAAAATAAAGTTATCTTCAAGGGTTGTTTGTTCGTTTGAATTTTCTGGAGGCCACCCTCTATCAAAATTAATCGCATTTTCCATCATGTTTTCCGACAATAATGTGTTGCTGCTTAGTAATATTCGAATTATTGTACTTGTTTTCGGTCGTTATTTGTATATTTGGTACGCGAGTCAATTCTGGGATAACTTTCTTCATCAACATTTGTTCTCGAATAAAGATCTGAAGGCCGAAAACGAATTTTTCGTAGAATCTGTGAAAAACCACATTTTTGAAACAGACTATAGCTAGCCATGATTATACTTGGTGAGTCCTTTTTTATGTCCGTATGTCAGAAGCAGTCCCATTAAAGCCAACTGCATTCATATTCAACAAAGGCGATGTCATTTATGGATACAACATACTAAAATGCTTAAAACCCCAAAAATTCAATTTGGCTGAAAAAAGGTCAAAACAAAAAAAGTCGGCTAAGAGACTTAAACCTAGCATAAAATATGCGTTTTTGATGTCAAACGCTGCATTTGAATGTATTTAACAATTTCCCTCCAAAACGTCAGCAACAACTTTTACCTAAAAGACCGCACAAACTCGTCATAGTAGCCCACCCTAGATTTCCTATGAAAAAATACGTATATTTTAGAAACAGACTATAATTTTTTAACAAATCGTTATTAATAAACAATTTATACATAACTTGACATTCTGTGACGAATTCGAATTTTAGAATTAAAAATGGGTCAATAAATCAGGTATTTGGGAATAAATCTCAGTTCCATATAGGTTACAAAAGCGCAATTATTTACAATGCATTTCCCATATGGTACCCCTGGCAATAAAGTTCATTTGTGCGAAAAACCTCAAAAATTACCCCCCCCCCCCCGGAAAACAGTTTTTTGTGTAAATTGAAATGAAAAACTTCATTATTAACAAATAAAAAAGTATAGGTCATGCAGCAAAAATGACCGAAAATTTTGGTTGAAATAATGACATTTAAATGGCACTGACACAATTTCTAACCTCCCTCTTTAATCGTTTTAAGCTCAATTTTCAAGGCTCTTAAAAATTTCCGTCCAAATATCGAACATTTTCAATCAATAATGTTTATAATTTTTAATTTTGCTATTTTCAGAACTCCAACATCCAATCAGATGCCTCCGTGTATTTTCTTCTGCATACTATCTTGGGTTAAAAAATTTCCCGTTGTCATGTAAACAAATAATTGCGCAATTGTAACCTATAGGCAACATTGGAAGTGTCAGAATGAGCCCAAAATGTTATTGTATCATCCTTAGGCAATATCCAAATGCTTCCCAAAATAAAATAAAGTTATCTTCAAGGGTTGTTTGTTCGTTTGAATTTTCTGGAGGCCACCCTCTATCAAAATTTATCGCATTTTCCATCATGTTTTCCGACAATAATGTGTTGCTGCTTAGTAATATTCGAATTATTGTACTTGTTTTCGGTCGTTATTTGTATATTTGGTACGCGAGTCAATTCTGGGATAACTTTCTTCATCAACATTTGTTCTCGAATAAAGATCTGAAGGCCGAAAACGAATTTTTCGTAGAATCTGTGAAAAACCACATTTTTGAAACAGACTATAGCTAGCCATGATTATACTTGGTGAGTCCTTTTTTATGTCCGTATGTCAGAAGCAGTCCCATTAAAGCCAACTGCATTCATATTCAACAAAGGCGATGTCATTTATGGATACAACATACTAAAATGCTTAAAACCCCAAAAATTCAATTTGGCTGAAAAAAGGTCAAAACAAAAAAAGTCGGCTAAGAGACTTAAACCTAGCATAAAATATGCGTTTTTGATGTCAAACGCTGCATTTGAATGTATTTAACAATTTCCCTCCAAAACGTCAGCAACAACTTTTACCTAAAAGACCGCACAAACTCGTCATAGTAGCCCACCCTAGATTTCCTATGAAAAAATACGTATATTTTAGAAACAGACTATAATTTTTTAACAAATCGTTATTAATAAACAATTTATACATAACTTGACATTCTGTGACGAATTCGAATTTTAGAATTAAAAATGGGTCAATAAATCAGGTATTTGGGAAGAAATCTCAGTTCCATATAGGTTACAAAAGCGCAATTATTTACAATGCATTTCCCATATGGTACCCCTGGCAATAAAGTTCATTTGTGCGAAAAACCTCAAAAATTACCCCCCCGGAAAACAGTTTTTTGTGTAAATTGAAATGAAAAACTTCATTATTAACAAATAAAAAAGTATAGGTCATGCAGCAAAAATGACCGAAAATTTTGGTTGAAATAATGACATTTAAATGGCACTGACACAATTTCTAACCTCCCTCTTTAATCGTTTTAAGCTCAATTTTCAAGGCTCTTAAATATTTCCGTCCAAATATCGAACATTTTCAATCAATAATGTTTATAATTTTTAATTTTGCTATTTTCAGAACTCCAACATCCAATCAGATGCCTCCGTGTATTTTCTTCTGCATACTATCTTGGGTTAAAAAATTTCCCGTTGTCATGTAAACAAATAATTGCGCAATTGTAACCTATAGGCAACATTGGAAGTGTCAGAATGAGCCCAAAATGTTATTGTATCATCCTTAGGCAATATCCAAATGCTTCCCAAAATAAAATAAAGTTATCTTCAAGGGTTGTTTGTTCGTTTGAATTTTCTGGAGGCCACCCTCTATCAAAATTAATCGCATTTTCCATCATGTTTTCCGACAATAATGTGTTGCTGCTTAGTAATATTCGAATTATTGTACTTGTTTTCGGTCGTTATTTGTATATTTGGTACGCGAGTCAATTCTGGGATAACTTTCTTCATCAACATTTGTTCTCGAATAAAGATCTGAAGGCCGAAAACTAATTTTTCGTAGAATCTGTGAAAAACCACATTTTTGAAACAGACTATAGCTAGCCATGATTATACTTGGTGAGTCCTTTTTTATGTCCGTATGTCAGAAGCAGTCCCATTAAAGCCAACTGCATTCATATTCAACAAAGGCGATGTCATTTATGGATACAACATACTAAAATGCTTAAAACCCCAAAAATTCAATTTGGCTGAAAAAAGGTCAAAACAAAAAAAGTCGGCTAAGAGACTTAAACCTAGCATAAAATATGCGTTTTTGATGTCAAACGCTGCATTTGAATGTATTTAACAATTTCCCTCCAAAACGTCAGCAACAACTTTTACCTATAAGACCGCACAAACTCGTCATAGTAGCCCACCCTAGATTTCCTATGAAAAAATACGTATATTTTAGAAACAGACTATAATTTTTTAACAAATCGTTATTAATAAACAATTTATACATAACTTGACATTCTGTGACGAATTCGAATTTTAGAATTAAAAATGGGTCAATAAATCAGGTATTTGGGAAGAAATCTCAGTTCCATATAGGTTACAAAAGCGCAATTATTTACAATGCATTTCCCATATGGTACCCCTGGCAATAAAGTTCATTTGTGCGAAAAACCTCAAAAATTACCCCCCCGGAAAACAGTTTTTTGTGTAAATTGAAATGAAAAACTTCATTATTAACAAATAAAAAAGTATAGGTCATGCAGCAAAAATGACCGAAAATTTTGGTTGAAATAATGACATTTAAATGGCACTGACACAATTTCTAACCTCCCTCTTTAATCGTTTTAAGCTCAATTTTCAAGGCTCTTAAAAATTTCCGTCCAACTATCGAACATTTTCAATCAATAATGTTTATAATTTTTAATTTTGCTATTTTCAGAACTCCAACATCCAATCAGATGCCTCCGTGTATTTTCTTCTGCATACTATCTTGGGTTAAAAAATTTCCCGTTGTCATGTAAACAAATAATTGCGCAATTGTAACCTATAGGCAACATTGGAAGTGTCAGAATGAGCCCAAAATGTTATTGTATCATCCTTAGGCAATATCCAAATGCTTCCCAAAATAAAATAAAGTTATCTTCAAGGGTTGTTTGTTCGTTTGAATTTTCTGGAGGCCACCCTCTATCAAAATTAATCGCATTTTCCATCATGTTTTCCGACAATAATGTGTTGCTGCTTAGTAATATTCGAATTATTGTACTTGTTTTCGGTCGTTATTTGTATATTTGGTACGCGAGTCAATTCTGGGATAACTTTCTTCATCAACATTTGTTCTCGAATAAAGATCTGAAGGCCGAAAACGAATTTTTCGTAGAATCTGTGAAAAACCACATTTTTGAAACAGACTATAGCTAGCCATGATTATACTTGGTGAGTCCTTTTTTATGTCCGTATGTCAGAAGCAATCCCATTAAAGCCAACTGCATTCATATTCAACAAAGGCGATGTCATTTATGGATACAACATACTAAAATGCTTAAAACCCCAAAAATTCAATTTGGCTGAAAAAAGGTCAAAACAAAAAAAGTCGGCTAAGAGACTTAAACCTAGCATAAAATATGCGTTTTTGATGTCAAACGCTGCATTTGAATGTATTTAACAATTTCCCTCCAAAACGTCAGCAACAACTTTTAACTAAAAGACCGCACAAACTCGTCATAGTAGCCCACCCTAGATTTCCTATGAAAAAATACGTATATTTTAGAAACAGACTATAATTTTTTAACAAATCGTTATTAATAAACAATTTATACATAACTTGACATTCTGTGACGAATTCGAATTTTAGAATTAAAAATGGGTCAATAAATCAGGTATTTGGGAAGAAATCTCAGTTCCATATAGGTTACAAAAGCGCAATTATTTACAATGCATTTCCCATATGGTACCCCTGGCAATAAAGTTCATTTGTGCGAAAAACCTCAAAAATTACCCCCCCGGAAAACAGTTTTTTGTGTAAATTGAAATGAAAAACTTCATTATTAACAAATAAAAAAGTATAGGTCATGCAGCAAAAATGACCGAAAATTTTGGTTGAAATAATGACATTTAAATGGCACTGACACAATTTCTAACCTCCCTCTTTAATCGTTTTAAGCTCAATTTTCAAGGCTCTTAAAAATTTCCGTCCAACTATCGAACATTTTCAATCAATAATGTTTATAATTTTTAATTTTGCTATTTTCAGAACTCCAACATCCAATCAGATGCCTCCGTGTATTTTCTTCTGCATACTATCTTGGGTTAAAAAATTTCCCGTTGTCATGTAAACAAATAATTGCGCAATTGTAACCTATAGGCAACATTGGAAGTGTCAGAATGAGCCCAAAATGTTATTGTATCATCCTTAGGCAATATCCAAATGCTTCCCAAAATAAAATAAAGTTATCTTCAAGGGTTGTTTGTTCGTTTGAATTTTCTGGAGGCCACCCTCTATCAAAATTAATCGCATTTTCCATCATGTTTTCCGACAATAATGTGTTGCTGCTTAGTAATATTCGAATTATTGTACTTGTTTTCGGTCGTTATTTGTATATTTGGTACGCGAGTCAATTCTGGGATAACTTTCTTCATCAACATTTGTTCTCGAATAAAGATCTGAAGGCCGAAAACGAATTTTTCGTAGAATCTGTGAAAAACCACATTTTTGAAACAGACTATAGCTAGCCATGATTATACTTGGTGAGTCCTTTTTTATGTCCGTATGTCAGAAGCAATCCCATTAAAGCCAACTGCATTCATATTCAACAAAGGCGATGTCATTTATGGATACAACATACTAAAATGCTTAAAACCCCAAAAATTCAATTTGGCTGAAAAAAGGTCAAAACAAAAAAAGTCGGCTAAGAGACTTAAACCTAGCATAAAATATGCGTTTTTGATGTCAAACGCTGCATTTGAATGTATTTAACAATTTCCCTCCAAAACGTCAGCAACAACTTTTAACTAAAAGACCGCACAAACTCGTCATAGTAGCCCACCCTAGATTTCCTATGAAAAAATACGTATATTTTAGAAACAGACTATAATTTTTTAACAAATCGTTATTAATAAACAATTTATACATAACTTGACATTCTGTGACGAATTCGAATTTTAGAATTAAAAATGGGTCAATAAATCAGGTATTGGGGAAGAAATCTCAGTTCCATATAGGTTACAAAAGCGCAATTATTTACAATGCATTTCCCATATGGTACCCCTGGCAATAAAGTTCATTTGTGCGAAAAACCTCAAAAATTACCCCCCCCCCGGAAAACAGTTTTTTGTGTAAATTGAAATGAAAAACTTCATTATTAACAAATAAAAAAGTATAGGTCATGCAGCAAAAATGACCGAAAATTTTGGTTGAAATAATGACATTTAAATGGCACTGACACAATTTCTAACCTCCCTCTTTAATCGTTTTAAGCTCAATTTTCAAGGCTCTTAAATATTTCCGTCCAAATATCGAACATTTTCAATCAATAATGTTTATAATTTTTAATTTTGCTATTTTCAGAACTCCAACATCCAATCAGATGCCTCCGTGTATTTTCTTCTGCATACTATCTTGGGTTAAAAAATTTCCCGTTGTCATGTAAACAAATAATTGCGCAATTGTAACCTATAGGCAACATTGGAAGTGTCAGAATGAGCCCAAAATGTTATTGTATCATCCTTAGGCAATATCCAAATGCTTCCCAAAATAAAATAAAGTTATCTTCAAGGGTTGTTTGTTCGTTTGAATTTTCTGGAGGCCACCCTCTATCAAAATTAATCGCATTTTCCATCATGTTTTCCGACAATAATGTGTTGCTGCTTAGTAATATTCGAATTATTGTACTTGTTTTCGGTCGTTATTTGTATATTTGGTACGCGAGTCAATTCTGGGATAACTTTCTTCATCAACATTTGTTCTCGAATAAAGATCTGAAGGCCGAAAACGAATTTTTCGTAGAATCTGTGAAAAACCACATTTTTGAAACAGACTATAGCTAGCCATGATTATACTTGGTGAGTCCTTTTTTATGTCCGTATGTCAGAAGCAGTCCCATTAAAGCCAACTGCATTCATATTCAACAAAGGCGATGTCATTTATGGATACAACATACTAAAATGCTTAAAACCCCAAAAATTCAATTTGGCTGAAAAAAGGTCAAAACAAAAAAAGTCGGCTAAGAGACTTAAACCTAGCATAAAATATGCGTTTTTGATGTCAAACGCTGCATTTGAATGTATTTAACAATTTCCCTCCAAAACGTCAGCAACAACTTTTACCTATAAGACCGCACAAACTCGTCATAGTAGCCCACCCTAGATTTCCTATGAAAAAATACGTATATTTTAGAAACAGACTATAATTTTTTAACAAATCGTTATTAATAAACAATTTATACATAACTTGACATTCTGTGACAAATTCGAATTTTAGAATTAAAAATGGGTCAATAAATCAGGTATTTGGGAAGAAATCTCAGTTCCATATAGGTTACAAAAGCGCAATTATTTACAATGCATTTCCCATATGGTACCCCTGGCAATAAAGTTCATTTGTGCGAAAAACCTCAAAAATTACCCCCCCGGAAAACAGTTTTTTGTGAAAATTGAAATGAAAAACTTCATTATTAACAAATAAAAAAGTATAGGTCATGCAGCAAAAATGACCGAAAATTTTGGTTGAAATAATGACATTTAAATGGCACTGACACAATTTCTAACCTCCCTCTTTAATCGTTTTAAGCTCAATTTTCAAGGCTCTTAAAAATTTCCGTCCAACTATCGAACATTTTCAATCAATAATGTTTATAATTTTTAATTTTGCTATTTTCAGAACTCCAACATCCAATCAGATGCCTCCGTGTATTTTCTTCTGCATACTATCTTGGGTTAAAAAATTTCCCGTTGTCATGTAAACAAATAATTGCGCAATTGTAACCTATAGGCAACATTGGAAGTGTCAGAATGAGCCCAAAATGTTATTGTATCATCCTTAGGCAATATCCAAATGCTTCCCAAAATAAAATAAAGTTATCTTCAAGGGTTGTTTGTTCGTTTGAATTTTCTGGAGGCCACCCTCTATCAAAATTAATCGCATTTTCCATCATGTTTTCCGACAATAATGTGTTGCTGCTTAGTAATATTCGAATTATTGTACTTGTTTTCGGTCGTTATTTGTATATTTGGTACGCGAGTCAATTCTGGGATAACTTTCTTCATCAACATTTGTTCTCGAATAAAGATCTGAAGGCCGAAAACGAATTTTTCGTAGAATCTGTGAAAAACCACATTTTTGAAACAGACTATAGCTAGCCATGATTATACTTGGTGAGTCCTTTTTTATGTCCGTATGTCAGAAGCAATCCCATTAAAGCCAACTGCATTCATATTCAACAAAGGCGATGTCATTTATGGATACAACATACTAAAATGCTTAAAACCCCAAAAATTCAATTTGGCTGAAAAAAGGTCAAAACAAAAAAAGTCGGCTAAGAGACTTAAACCTAGCATAAAATATGCGTTTTTGATGTCAAACGCTGCATTTGAATGTATTTAACAATTTCCCTCCAAAACGTCAGCAACAACTTTTACCTAAAAGACCGCACAAACTCGTCATAGTAGCCCACCCTAGATTTCCTATGAAAAAATACGTATATTTTAGAAACAGACTATAATTTTTTAACAAATCGTTATTAATAAACAATTTATACATAACTTGACATTCTGTGACGAATTCGAATTTTAGAATTAAAAATGGGTCAATAAATCAGGTATTTGGGAAGAATTCTCAGTTCCATATAGGTTACAAAAGCGCAATTATTTACAATGCATTTCCCATATGGTACCCCTGGCAATAAAGTTCATTTGTGCGAAAAACCTCAAAAATTACCCCCCCCCCCCGGAAAACAGTTTTTTGTGTAAATTGAAATGAAAAACTTCATTATTAACAAATAAAAAAGTATAGGTCATGCAGCAAAAATGACCGAAAATTTTGGTTGAAATAATGACATTTAAATGGCACTGACACAATTTCTAACCTCCCTCTTTAATCGTTTTAAGCTCAATTTTCAAGGCTCTTAAAAATTTCCGTCCAAATATCGAACATTTTCAATCAATAATGTTTATAATTTTTAATTTTGCTATTTTCAGAACTCCAACATCCAATCAGATGCCTCCGTGTATTTTCTTCTGCATACTATCTTGGGTTAAAAAATTTCCCGTTGTCATGTAAACAAATAATTGCGCAATTGTAACCTATAGGCAACATTGGAAGTGTCAGAATGAGCCCAAAATGTTATTGTATCATCCTTAGGCAATATCCAAATGCTTCCCAAAATAAAATAAAGTTATCTTCAAGGGTTGTTTGTTCGTTTGAATTTTCTGGAGGCCACCCTCTATCAAAATTAATCGCATTTTCCATCATGTTTTCCGACAATAATGTGTTGCTGCTTAGTAATATTCGAATTATTGTACTTGTTTTCGGTCGTTATTTGTATATTTGGTACGCGAGTCAATTCTGGGATAACTTTCTTCATCAACATTTGTTCTCGAATAAAGATCTGAAGGCCGAAAACGAATTTTTCGTAGAATCTGTGAAAAACCACATTTTTGAAACAGACTATAGCTAGCCATGATTATACTTGGTGAGTCCTTTTTTATGTCCGTATGTCAGAAGCAGTCCCATTAAAGCCAACTGCATTCATATTCAACAAAGGCGATGTCATTTATGGATACAACATACTAAAATGCTTAAAACCCCAAAAATTCAATTTGGCTGAAAAAAGGTCAAAACAAAAAAAGTCGGCTAAGAGACTTAAACCTAGCATAAAATATGCGTTTTTGATGTCAAACGCTGCATTTGAATGTATTTAACAATTTCCCTCCAAAACGTCAGCAACAACTTTTACCTATAAGACCGCACAAACTCGTCATAGTAGCCCACCCTAGATTTCCTATGAAAAAATACGTATATTTTAGAAACAGACTATAATTTTTTAACAAATCGTTATTAATAAACAATTTATACATAACTTGACATTCTGTGACGAATTCGAATTTTAGAATTAAAAATGGGTCAATAAATCAGGTATTTGGGAAGAAATCTCAGTTCCATATAGGTTACAAAAGCGCAATTATTTACAATGCATTTCCCATATGGTACCCCTGGCAATAAAGTTCATTTGTGCGAAAAACCTCAAAAATTACCCCCCCCCCCCCGCGGAAAACAGTTTTTTGTGTAAATTGAAATGAAAAACTTCATTATTAACAAATAAAAAAGTATAGGTCATGCAGCAAAAATGACCGAAAATTTTGGTTGAAATAATGACATTTAAATGGCACTGACACAATTTCTAACCTCCCTCTTTAATCGTTTTAAGCTCAATTTTCAAGGCTCTTAAAAATTTCCGTCCAACTATCGAACATTTTCAATCAATAATGTTTATAATTTTTAATTTTGCTATTTTCAGAACTCCAACATCTAATCAGATGCCTCCGTGTATTTTCTTCTGCATACTATCTTGGGTTAAAAAATTTCCCGTTGTCATGTAAACAAATAATTGCGCAATTGTAACCTATAGGCAACATTGGAAGTGTCAGAATGAGCCCAAAATGTTATTGTATCATCCTTAGGCAATATCCAAATGCTTCCCAAAATAAAATAAAGTTATCTTCAAGGGTTGTTTGTTCGTTTGAATTTTCTGGAGGCCACCCTCTATCAAAATTAATCGCATTTTCCATCATGTTTTCCGACAATAATGTGTTGCTGCTTGGTAATATTCGAATTATTGTACTTGTTTTCGGTCGTTATTTGTATATTTGGTACGCGAGTCAATTCTGGGATAACTTTCTTCATCAACATTTGTTCTCGAATAAAGATCTGAAGGCCGAAAACGAATTTTTCGTAGAATCTGTGAAAAACCACATTTTTGAAACAGACTATAGCTAGCCATGATTATACTTGGTGAGTCCTTTTTTATGTCCGTATGTCAGAAGCAGTCCCATTAAAGCCAACTGCATTCATATTCAACAAAGGCGATGTCATTTATGGATACAACATACTAAAATGCTTAAAACCCCAAAAATTCAATTTGGCTGAAAAAAGGTCAAAACAAAAAAAGTCGGCTAAGAGACTTAAACCTAGCATAAAATATGCGTTTTTGATGTCAAACGCTGCATTTGAATGTATTTAACAATTTCCCTCCAAAACGTCAGCAACAACTTTTACCTAAAAGACCGCACAAACTCGTCATAGTAGCCCACCCTAGATTTCCTATGAAAAAATACGTATATTTTAGAAACAGACTATAATTTTTTAACAAATCGTTATTAATAAACAATTTATACATAACTTGACATTCTGTGACGAATTCGAATTTTAGAATTAAAAATGGGTCAATAAATCAGGTATTTGGAAGAAATCTCAGTTCCATATAGGTTACAAAAGCGCAATTATTTACAATGCATTTCCCATATGGTACCCCTGGCAATAAAGTTCATTTGTGCGAAAAACCTCAAAAATTACCCCCCGCCCGGAAAACAGTTTTTTGTGTAAATTGAAATGAAAAACTTCATTATTAACAAATAAAAAAGTATAGGTCATGCAGCAAAAATGACCGAAAATTTTGGTTGAAATAATGACATTTAAATGGCACTGACACAATTTCTAACCTCCCTCTTTAATCGTTTTAAGCTCAATTTTCAAGGCTCTTAAATATTTCCGTCCAAATATCGAACATTTTCAATCAATAATGTTTATAATTTTTAATTTTGCTATTTTCAGAACTCCAACATCCAATCAGATGCCTCCGTGTATTTTCTTCTGCATACTATCTTGGGTTAAAAAATTTCCCGTTGTCATGTAAACAAATAATTGCGCAATTGTAACCTATAGGCAACATTGGAAGTGTCAGAATGAGCCCAAAATGTTATTGTATCATCCTTAGGCAATATCCAAATGCTTCCCAAAATGAAATAAAGTTATCTTCAAGGGTTGTTTGTTCGTTTGAATTTTCTGGAGGCCACCCTCTATCAAAATTAATCGCATTTTCCATCATGTTTTCCGACAATAATGTGTTGCTGCTTAGTAATATTCGAATTATTGTACTTGTTTTCGGTCGTTATTTGTATATTTGGTACGCGAGTCAATTCTGGGATAACTTTCTTCATCAACATTTGTTCTCGAATAAAGATCTGAAGGCCGAAAACGAATTTTTCGTAGAATCTGTGAAAAACCACATTTTTGAAACAGACTATAGCTAGCCATGATTATACTTGGTGAGTACTTTTTTATGTCCGTATGTCAGAAGCAGTCCCATTAAAGCCAACTGCATTCATATTCAACAAAGGCGATGTCATTTATGGATACAACATACTAAAATGCTTAAAACCCCAAAAATTCAATTTGGCTGAAAAAAGGTCAAAACAAAAAAAGTCGGCTAAGAGACTTAAACCTAGCATAAAATATGCGTTTTTTGATGTCAAACGCTGCATTTGAATGTATTTAACAATTTCCCTCCAAAACGTCAGCAACAACTTTTACCTATAAGACCGCACAAACTCGTCATAGTAGCCCACCCTAGATTTCCTATGAAAAAATACGTATATTTTAGAAACAGACTATAATTTTTTAACAAATCGTTATTAATAAACAATTTATACATAACTTGACATTCTGTGACGAATTCGAATTTTAGAATTAAAAATGGGTCAATAAATCAGGTATTTGGGAAGAAATCTCAGTTCCATATAGGCAACATTGGAAGTGTCAGAATGAGCCCAAAATGTTATTGTATCATCCTTAGGCAATATCCAAATGCTTCCCAAAATAAAATAAAGTTATCTTCAAGGGTTGTTTGTTCGTTTGAATTTTCTGGAGGCCACCCTCTATCAAAATTAATCGCATTTTCCATCATGTTTTCCGACAATAATGTGTTGCTGCTTAGTAATATTCGAATTATTGTACTTGTTTTCGGTCGTTATTTGTATATTTGGTACGCGAGTCAATTCTGGGATAACTTTCTTCATCAACATTTGTTCTCGAATAAAGATCTGAAGGCCGAAAACGAATTTTTCGTAGAATCTGTGAAAAACCACATTTTTGAAACAGACTATAGCTAGCCATGATTATACTTGGTGAGTCCTTTTTTATGTCCGTATGTCAGAAGCAATCCCATTAAAGCCAACTGCATTCATATTCAACAAAGGCGATGTCATTTATGGATACAACATACTAAAATGCTTAAAACCCCAAAAATTCAATTTGGCTGAAAAAAGGTCAAAACAAAAAAAGTCGGCTAAGAGACTTAAACCTAGCATAAAATATGCGTTTTTGATGTCAAACGCTGCATTTGAATGTATTTAACAATTTCCCTCCAAAACGTCAGCAACAACTTTTACCTAAAAGACCGCACAAACTCGTCATAGTAGCCCACCCTAGATTTCCTATGAAAAAATACGTATATTTTAGAAACAGACTATAATTTTTTAACAAATCGTTATTAATAAACAATTTATACATAACTTGACATTCTGTGACGAATTCGAATTTTAGAATTAAAAATGGGTCAATAAATCAGGTATTTGGGAAGAAATCTCAGTTCCATATAGGTTACAAAAGCGCAATTATTTACAATGCATTTCCCATATGGTACCCCTGGCAATAAAGTTCATTTGTGCGAAAAACCTCAAAAATTACCCCCCGGAAAACAGTTTTTTGTGTAAATTGAAATGAAAAACTTCATTATTAACAAATAAAAAAGTATAGGTCATGCAGCAAAAATGACCGAAAATTTTGGTTGAAATAATGACATTTAAATGGCACTGACACAATTTCTAACCTCCCTCTTTAATCGTTTTAAGCTCAATTTTCAAGGCTCTTAAAAATTTCCGTCCAACTATCGAACATTTTCAATCAATAATGTTCATAATTTTTAATTTTGCTATTTTCAGAACTCCAACATCCAATCAGATGCCTCCGTGTATTTTCTTCTGCATACTATCTTGGGTTAAAAAATTTCCCGTTGTCATGTAAACAAATAATTGCGCAATTGTAACCTATAGGCAACATTGGAAGTGTCAGAATGAGCCCAAAATGTTATTGTATCATCCTTAGGCAATATCCAAATGCTTCCCAAAATAAAATAAAGTTATCTTCAAGGGTTGTTTGTTCGTTTGAATTTTCTGGAGGCCACCCTCTATCAAAATTAATCGCATTTTCCATCATGTTTTCCGACAATAATGTGTTGCTGCTTAGTAATATTCGAATTATTGTACTTGTTTTCGGTCGTTATTTGTATATTTGGTACGCGAGTCAATTCTGGGATAACTTTCTTCATCAACATTTGTTCTCGAATAAAGATCTGAAGGCCGAAAACGAATTTTTCGTAGAATCTGTGAAAAACCACATTTTTGAAACAGACTATAGCTAGCCATGATTATACTTGGTGAGTCCTTTTTTATGTCCGTATGTCAGAAGCAATCCCATTAAAGCCAACTGCATTCATATTCAACAAAGGCGATGTCATTTATGGATACAACATACTAAAATGCTTAAAACCCCAAAAATTCAATTTGGCTGAAAAAAGGTCAAAACAAAAAAAGTCGGCTAAGAGACTTAAACCTAGCATAAAATATGCGTTTTTGATGTCAAACGCTGCATTTGAATGTATTTAACAATTTCCCTCCAAAACGTCAGCAACAACTTTTACCTAAAAGACCGCACAAACTCGTCATAGTAGCCCACCCTAGATTTCCTATGAAAAAATACGTATATTTTAGAAACAGACTATAATTTTTTAACAAATCGTTATTAATAAACAATTTATACATAACTTGACATTCTGTGACGAATTCGAATTTTAGAATTAAAAATGGGTCAATAAATCAGGTATTTGGGAAGAAATCTCAGTTCCATATAGGTTACAAAAGCGCAATTATTTACAATGCATTTCCCATATGGTACCCCTGGCAATAAAGTTCATTTGTGCGAAAAACCTCAAAAATTACCCCCCCGGAAAACAGTTTTTTGTGTAAATTGAAATGAAAAACTTCATTATTAACAAATAAAAAAGTATAGGTCATGCAGCAAAAATGACCGAAAATTTTGGTTGAAATAATGACATTTAAATGGCACTGACACAATTTCTAACCTCCCTCTTTAATCGTTTTAAGCTCAATTTTCAAGGCTCTTAAAAATTTCCGTCCAACTATCGAACATTTTCAATCAATAATGTTTATAATTTTTAATTTTGCTATTTTCAGAACTCCAACATCCAATCAGATGCCTCCGTGTATTTTCTTCTGCATACTATCTTGGGTTAAAAAATTTCCCGTTGTCATGTAAACAAATAATTGCGCAATTGTAACCTATAGGCAACATTGGAAGTGTCAGAATGAGCCCAAAATGTTATTGTATCATCCTTAGGCAATATCCAAATGCTTCCCAAAATAAAATAAAGTTATCTTCAAGGGTTGTTTGTTCGTTTGAATTTTCTGGAGGCCACCCTCTATCAAAATTAATCGCATTTTCCATCATGTTTTCCGACAATAATGTGTTGCTGCTTAGTAATATTCGAATTATTGTACTTGTTTTCGGTCGTTATTTGTATATTTGGTACGCGAGTCAATTCTGGGATAACTTTCTTCATCAACATTTGTTCTCGAATAAAGATCTGAAGGCCGAAAACGAATTTTTCGTAGAATCTGTGAAAAACCACATTTTTGAAACAGACTATAGCTAGCCATGATTATACTTGGTGAGTCCTTTTTTATGTCCGTATGTCAGAAGCAATCCCATTAAAGCCAACTGCATTCATATTCAACAAAGGCGATGTCATTTATGGATACAACATACTAAAATGCTTAAAACCCCAAAAATTCAATTTGGCTGAAAAAAGGTCAAAACAAAAAAAGTCGGCTAAGAGACTTAAACCTAGCATAAAATATGCGTTTTTGATGTCAAACGCTGCATTTGAATGTATTTAACAATTTCCCTCCAAAACGTCAGCAACAACTTTTACCTAAAAGACCGCACAAACTCGTCATAGTAGCCCACCCTAGATTTCCTATGAAAAAATACGTATATTTTAGAAACAGACTATATATAATTTTTTAACAAATCGTTATTAATAAACAATTTATACATAACTTGACATTCTGTGACGAATTCGAATTTTAGAATTAAAAATGGGTCAATAAATCAGGTATTTGGGAAGAAATCTCAGTTCCATATAGGTTACAAAAGCGCAATTATTTACAATGCATTTCCCATATGGTACCCCTGGCAATAAAGTTCATTTGTGCAAAAAACCTCAAAAATTACCCCCCGGAAAACAGTTTTTTGTGTAAATTGAAATGAAAAACTTCATTATTAACAAATAAAAAAGTATAGGTCATGCAGCAAAAATGACAGAAAATTTTGGTTGAAATAATGACATTTAAATGGCACTGACACAATTTCTAACCTCCCTCTTTAATCGTTTTAAGCTCAATTTTTAAGGCTCTTAAAAATTTCCGTCCAAATATCGAACATTTTCAATCAATAATGTTTATAATTTTTAATTTTGCTATTTTCAGAACTCCAACATCCAATCAGATGCCTCCGTGTATTTTCTTCTGCATACTATCTTGGGTTAAAAAATTTCCCGTTGTCATGTAAACAAATAATTGCGCAATTGTAACCTATAGGCATCATTGGAAGTGTCAGAATGAGCCCAAAATGTTATTGTATCATCCTTAGGCAATATCCAAATGCTTCCCAAAATAAAATAAAGTTATCTTCAAGGGTTGTTTGTTCGTTTGAATTTTCTGGAGGCCACCCTCTATCAAAATTAATCGCATTTTCCATCATGTTTTCCGACAATAATGTGTTGCTGCTTAGTAATATTCGAATTATTGTACTTGTTTTCGGTCGTTATTTGTATATTTGGTACGCGAGTCAATTCTGGGATAACTTTCTTCATCAACATTTGTTCTCGAATAAAGATCTGAAGGCCGAAAACGAATTTTTCGTAGAATCTGTGAAAAACCACATTTTTGAAACAGACTATAGCTAGCCATGATTATACTTGGTGAGTCCTTTTTTATGTCCGTATGTCAGAAGCAGTCCCATTAAAGCCAACTGCATTCATATTCAACAAAGGCGATGTCATTTATGGATACAACATACTAAAATGCTTAAAACCCCAAAAATTCAATTTGGCTGAAAAAAGGTCAAAACAAAAAAAGTCGGCTAAGAGACTTAAACCTAGCATAAAATATGCGTTTTTGATGTCAAACGCTGCATTTGAATGTATTTAACAATTTCCCTCCAAAACGTCAGCAACAACTTTTACCTAAAAGACCGCACAAACTCGTCATAGTAGCCCACCCTAGATTTCCTATGAAAAAATACGTATATTTTAGAAACATATTGTTGTTTCTGCTGCCTGCTCGTACCTGTGTAACTGTTCCTGCCTCCTATACACATATATATGCTTCTACTGCCTGTTCGTTACGGTGCATATGTTCCACCTCTTATACACATATTGTTGCTTCTTCTGCATGCTCGTTATTGTGTATATGTTCCGCCTCATATATTGTTTTCGGGTCTGTTCTAAGCTATTGTAGGTCAATTATAGCCTAAAATACACAAATACATCATTATAAGCTTTTACGTTAAGATCTTTATTAATTCAAGAATAAATATTTCACCTAATTATCATACGACGACTTAAATTAGTTACTTGGCTGTCAAGTGATTTATAGTGTCGCCATCTAGTGACGGGATAGTGGCAATATGGCGGACCTCCATTACAGCAGTTTTACTTGGTAAATTCACTGTAAAACCATAACAGTTATTAATATAAAAAAAACATCAAAAGGCAAAAGTGTTTCTTTTATACGAAGAAAAACATATCAAATTTTCATTTTTTTCGAACTTTCCCTTAAATACGTATTTTATAGTGTTATGTTTCAGCTGGTCATAAGACATCGACACAGTTTTTATATTCTTCGAAGTTCAAAGGCATAAAAACACATTTTAAAACTGGATTATTTATCGATTTTACTGGATCTTGTATACTCTTACATCACAAGGTTCGATCTAGTGGTAAATACTGTTAATATGGCGGCCTCCAATTTTACAACCTTTAATCCACTTTAGAAGCGTAACGCTTGGGGATATAATAAAACATCAAAAGAAAAATACGTTTCTTTTTATATACAACATGACTGTTGGTGTTTACACTTCTACTTTCTAAAGTTTCGTAATTGTCTATTTTTGGGTCCCTTTTATAGATGTTGTTCTACAATATGGTGTATTTTTGATTGCATGGGGGTTAATGCCACTTTTTGAAATGTTTCACTTATACCGTTGCGTCAATTGTTTATTGAGGACGAATCCAGAGTCTTCGAAGAAAAACCCCGACCTAATGACAATCTTTGTCAATTTAGATTGAAGTCGAGCAAACCATTCCCGCAATAAAGCTCGAACCGGCAACCTCATTGTTGACACTTTACACGTATTAATACTAGATGCCTAACTAACTTGAGCACGAGGCCCCCTTGTTCAATTGGTACCAAAAGATTAAATGTCATCATTTTGGACTTCGTTTTAACAGGTACAAGCAATGTGCTAGTGCTCTTATGTTTCTTTGAGTTCACTCGCTTGGATAGCTGCGTCATCTAAAGCACCAAAACACAATGATCTGAAATAAAACTGGCATTTGTACCTGTATTGTTAAAGATTTCCGTAATTTTATTTACTTCTTCGTGCTTTCGTGCTTTTATTATTTGCAGATTTAATATTTCTTGACAAAGAAATGAAAACATGTATGCCAATATGTATACAATGTAAATGAGTGAAGTCTTCAGAGTAAGCATCTTTAGCTTTTTTTGTTGTTGCTTTCTTTGCTTACAACATACATCGACAGTCATGTAAAACCGGGCCTGAAAAAGTTTACTCTTTACTCTTTATAAATAAAACCTTGTAATTTTTGTTATGTTTCCGTTTGACGTGTTACTTGCATTGACGTATTGACTTTACAGTTTGTTCCCATGATTTAAACCTGTCATCTAGAACGTGGCATCATCCCATGTCGTTTGTCGAATGGCGTTAAATTTTACGACTTCCCTTTTCCATTTTCTGTTTATACACACTTCCGTTTGAATATAGTATTTATATTGAGACTATTTTTAACGATTACAATATTTGAATTTTTAACCAAAACTTTCAACTTGACTTACTGGTTATTCATCTTGTCAAAGTTAATTATCTAAGTAGGCGTTAATTGCACCACAGACTTAACATCAAAATCACAATCAGCTAAGTAGCCTGTACCATCTCATCTGACCTAAAATGGAACAAGCGCATCACACAGACAGCTGATAATGCAAATAAAACACTTTCCTTTCTAAGACGTAACATCAAGGTAAACTCAAAAAGTAACAAAGATCGCGCATACCAATCCATAGTCAGACCTAAATTAGAATATTGCAGCTCAGTTTGGGACCAATTTACAAAAGAAAATGAAAACAAGCTCGAAAAAATTCAAAGGAGATTTACAAGATACACATGCAACAGATATTACAACACCAGCAGTGTATCTGACATGTTACATGAATTAAAATGGCCACGTTAAAAGAACGATGTCTCAAAACCAGACGAACCATGTTTTACAAAGTAACAAACCATGTTTTACAAAGTAACAAACCATTTTTTACAAAGTAACGAACCTTGTTTACAAAGTAACAAACAATCTCATCGCCATTCATCATACAGACATCATTAAACCAAACCAAGCATCTACCAAGAATAACTCGCACATACCTACCGACAACTCCATGCAGTGCAACATAAATAGCCTTAAATATTCTTTCTTCAATAGAACCATAAGATTGGAATTTACTACCCGAACACATAGCATTCTCTAACAATATTGAACAGTTCAAGTAGAAACTTCCATTGTGACACCTACAGTATCTAATCTATATGACTTGTTTTTATCTTACAATCTAAAATTATTAATATATTTAAAAATGTAACAAAGTTATTTTACTAAGTAGTGGTTTAGAACATGCGCCGAAAAGTAGTTATATTTAACTTGTTGAATGTTTTCCGTGTAGAGAGAAGAAGACTTGATCAGACTTGACGAAGTTAGTGATTCAAATATTACTACAAATATTCCGGATTTCTTACCCATTATCGACTTCAAGTCTTATTGTCTTTAGTGACGTGTGGTGTTGAAACTGTTTGAGGCGTTAATTTGTGTTAAATTTGACGTTTGTGAAATGCAAAGCACTGCATTATACTGCAGTTATATAGATTAATGCCATCAACTTTTCCTTCTCGTCGGTGACTTGCAGAATAGAGGTCTACACGTTCAGGTAAGTCAAATGGACTGATGAGATATGCATGTGCTAGGAACCTTCTTGTTTTGGCGAGGGGTTGGGTGGTTGTCAGGTCATAATACGGAAAGCCTGGTCGCAGACCGTAGTGGCCGATGTGTTTTGAGAGTGTCATGCTCCTTGCACGATAAAGACCCCTAGATTTCGAAAAAGAGTATGCTCAGTGTAGCCGCTACAAAATGTTAAATCCTCCGCCCCTATCGAATAGTAAATACGAAATAAGAAAGAGAAAAGAAACATTAACATTTGTTTTATTAGTGTGTGTGTGTGGAAGGTAAATAATTAACGCGCTGCGAACTGTATCCAACCAAAATAAGGGTATAATATAAGAAAGTTGCTATATTAATGATTTAATCATAGACTTTTAAACATGTTATTAAACAATCAGGTATTATCAAAGAGAGACTTTGCAATTAGGCCGAATTGTACTGCCGTTATAATCCGAAGTTAGTTTGTGATTTGTCGGATTAACCAAAAAAAAAGCGAGGGTACAAATATTCGTTCTACATCCCCTGTCAGCACGTGAATGACGACGGACGCAAAGAAAGAAGATATGCATTAGTGGCATTAGAGGTAACAATATACTATTTAAATTATCCCTAATGAAAAGCTATTTCAGAAGTTGAAGACGACAAAGGTAAATCACAAATATACAAACCTTTCTATGTACATCTCGGAGTTGTAAGTTTTTTCTTGCGATTTAGCGTATATAATTTATTAACTGGAAAAAATTAGTTAACATTTTATATATCCAAACAGTACCTATTTAAAAAAATAAATTTCATAAGCAAATATTTACTTACATGCATCAATATGCATTACAGTTTGCTATTTTAATAATTTTGACTATCTTTTCAAATGGAAACTTCTAAGTAAAATATTCTAATTAGAATTGTATTAACATGAGCACAAAATGTCAATTCAATACTAATTAAATGTGAATTGAAATCTGTAATGTGTGGTAAAGATATAAATTGTTTGTTTGTTTGAATGGTGTTTTAACGCCACTTTCAGCCATTTTTCAGCTATATCATGGCGTCCAGTTTTTATTGGGGGGAGGAAGCCGGAGTACCCGGAGAGAACCCCCGACCTGCGGTAGGAAAACTAGCAATCCTTGTCAATTAAGATTGGGGTCGAGTACACCCTGCCTGCAGTGAGAATCGAACACGCAATCTCAGTGTTGACAGACCACGTGATCAATAGTAGACGAACTACCTTAACCACTCGGCCACCTGAGGCCCCAAGATATAAATTGAGTTATGCATTAAACTACGAATTGTCATACAAATCCCCCGTTTCAATAGACCAGAAATATTTGATGGAAATTTTTTTTGGAGAAGTACTGACGGACAATTATTGCTACGTGAAAGAAATTATAAACCTATAAATTAACACTAGTCCCAGGTGAAACGTTAGGTTAAAAATATTAATTTATACATGTGTACCCCCCCCCCTTTCATATGTGTTTTTATATTTCAACAGATTTTTTTATTTACGTGTTTTCGATGTTAACAGATTAACCAAGCATACAGTTAACGTAAAGTTTATAATTTACATACATCTACATGTACTTAGTTGTTCATGTACATGTATTCCAGGGGGCCTCGGTGGCCGAGTGGTCAATGTAGTTCGTCTACTATTGATCACGTGGTCTGTCAACACTGAGATTGCGGGTTCGATTCTCACTGCAGGCAGGGTGTACTCGACTCCAATCCTAATTGACAAGGATTGCCAGTTTTCCTACCGCAGGTCGGGGGTTCTCTCCGGGTACTCCGGCTTCCTCCCCCAATAAAAACTGGACGCCATGAAATAGCTGAAAAATTGCTGAAAGTGGCGTTAAACCACCATTCAAACAAACAAAAAACAAACATGTATTCCAGAACGTTTACTGCTATTATGTATTGAAACCCACTGCCTAAGATATAGAAATGAAGTTTTTTCTGCTAGCACCAAAACAGTTATACAATAATGTAAAAAAAATTGAATATTAGAAATGTTTTAAATAAAATGTTTATATTTTAAAATTTACTGAATAAGCAAAGTATACTTTACAATTAGAGCCACAACTCTCTATCTATGTGTGTACTACGACGGACGCCAAAGAACAATAACAATACATTTGATTCGATATCAACATGTATATTAAATGATTTTTAATTTGCATTTAATAAAGAAATTAATTAAAATGTCTTATCTTCGTCTTTTTTACTATCCATAAAAGCCCGCACAAATACAGCGTGTTAATATGCGCTTCAATTTTCGCTGTACTTCAAATAAAAAATATTTAACATTTTTGTACAAGTTATTTGATATAAAATTTTACAAACTGCAGCTCATCTCTATCGTTCTTAATACTTACATTGTAAATTGCACTATAAAAAAATACCACGATAATGTCAACCTTACCAAATATTCGGACGGAACAGAATACAAACCTTCTTATAATTTTGAACAGTAAAATAACATGTTACCAAAATAATTAACTCGTTTAGTGTACGACAAACCGGCAATGATGTTGTCGTGGCATGTAAACTGTGTCGTGAATTACCGGGAAAAAGGAGCTACAATCAATATAAGATTTTTTTTATTTTAC
The DNA here is from genome assembly GCA_944474755.1 of Limnoperna fortunei. NCBI lineage: Eukaryota > Metazoa > Mollusca > Bivalvia > Mytilida > Modiolidae > Limnoperna > Limnoperna fortunei. Next base: position 38,458,453 of record OX104124.1, on the reverse strand, counting down.
ATAATTGCATGAGGTGAATTTATTCTTATTGATAATCAATTGCCAAGCAACACGTGTTAAAACATACATTTGTCAATTATTAATACGTAAGTAATTGTTTGTCACACGTGTATCTATTATCGATGGTCGATTAATAATACGTTATTGTTTCTCACAGATGTATCAATTATCGACCGATAGCTTAAGTGGTCAATTATTAATACGTTATTGTTTCTCACAGATTTATCAATTATCGACCGATAGATTAAGTGGTCAATTAATAATACGTTATTGTTTCTCACTGATGTATCAATTATCGACCGATAGCTTAAATGGTCAATTATTAATACGTTATTTTTAGAACGAATAATCGCACCCTCGATTTTTTTTTGGCGAAGACAAATCACAAATCTAATTTCGGATTATAACGGCAGTAAAATTCGGCTTACGTTATTTTTTTGTCACACATGTATGAGAGTAAAAAATGGGAATAGTTAAAAAACTGTCTTGTCAAAGACTTTGAATACATATTTTTGGAGGTTGGATATAAATGCTATTCATTTTTATGGTAACATTTCATAGCAAATCTAACATTTTACCGCAATAGTTTAACAATAGAAGGCCTTAATTAATTTTAAACAATGTTTAAGAGACGAACTGAAGTTTTAAATTGATCCTGCTCAACAGTTAATTAATATTCTCTCGCCTGAAAATGAACTTTTACCATTTATAAACGACTTTATAATGCAGTCATTGGAACTGCGAAGATAGGGTCCATATCGGCCAAAGTTCTCTGTCGATTATTGTTAGTACATTGTCTTGTTTCGTATACATTGTAAATATGTTATATGTTTTGTATTTGTATTTGCTTGACCCATAGGGGTGAAATTTTGCAAGTAAAGATTGTTACTGTTTAACGTTAACTTCCGAGAATTCGGACATGAATTCGCTTGATTGAATTTAAAGTTAATCATTTTCATGAATAAAAAGTTGTAGAAAAGCGATATATATATATATATATATATATATATATATATATATATATATTATTGAACCAAATGAAATTTATCGGCAAATTGTGAAATGTGCCGACTCAGACCCGTGTCTCCAAATCCGCTGATTTGCCTAGTTAGAGCTCCCTGACATCCCACGCTCCCATCTAAGTCTAAAGAAGCGTTGGGCGGCAGCGGATTCTGGGACAAATAATAAAGGTAACTTTAATGATTTCAGACAAAATCTAGCCGATGTAAATGTGGACTGCACATTTAATAACATCGATGAAATCACCCCAAGTATACAGCATGATACAACGTGCTGCTGAAAAGAGAATTCCTAATAAATAGTAACAATACGTAAACATGATCCAAACTGGCTTTCTATTGACATAAGGGGGCTTGTAATGGAAAAAAAATCGTGCTCATTCGAAAGCCAAGTTGAACGTCATAATAATACGTTACTTCAGACTGGAATAAATTCTCGACATATTATAAACAATGTAACATCTGTAGTGCGGAGAGCAATTTTCGAAGATACTGATAAGGCAAAAAAAGTCGAAGGACTTCTTATTATCGAAAACCGCGCTTGACGCATCTATAGAGTTGAACTTCCAAAATTATTATTCTTGAGCACAATGAGTCAACCCAAAGTGTTAACTGGAAGTTGCTCCACATGAAGGCAATTAAGGCAAGGTTTCCCAAAGGTCAATATTATGCCCCCTCTTGTTTCTTTTTTTATAAAAACGACATAGATCGGTGCCAGGATCAAACCATTTGCTTACGATCCAAGTTTATATATAATACTAGTAGTTGATACTCCTGAAATTGCTATGCGATTACTACAACAGTGATCTTGACAAAATACACCAATGTTCAAATAAATGGCTAGTATACTTCAATCCACAGAACACAGAAACCTTACTCGTTTCTCGTAAACTATTGAAACCCGTACATTCTACTCTGTGTACTGTGTATGAATAATAACAAGAAAACTTTTGATGCAAAGCATCAGTTCGCCGCCGATTTGTTCTGCATTCTGCAAGCGTTTGTCAAAATGATATGAAAAAAAATTACGGGATGCATTTTAAGGCATGTTTATACCTACGTTACAGAGGTTATTTTTATGTTCTTTGCAATTATGTTGTAATGCGTCAAAGCTTTAAGTTAATATTTTGTTCAAATTATACATCAACAGCATATACTTTAGACCCAATATTGTGTTTTGCTTAGAGGCTGTATTATGTATAATCAAACGTTTAGAACCTTGAATATGTGTTTTTCTATCCGTTTGCATTTGCTTAAATGCAAAATACATATCATCTCGACAATATGACAATTAGAGAAAATAATCTCAGTTTTTAGATTGGATTAAAAAATTGTACGTGTAGAGGACCAGAAGAATAAATAATCACAGTCAAGTTATATTTATAGCACGGACTTCTGAGTTAGACAGATACACCGTCGAGCGCTTTAGCGCGAGAAGGTGTATTTGTCTAACGAGGAAGGCGGTGCTATAAATGATTTGTAACATGAATAAGCCCCTAGATCCCGCCCATTAATAATTGGTTATAAATAAAGAGGGCGGTGTTAATTATGGTGCGACCGATATTCGACTAATCAAATGAAAAGCTAATATTGGAAGCTCGTGCTATCCTTTTGCAGTGAAAGTCAATAAAATTTGACATAATTAAGGCGGAGTTTTACTGTGCATTATCAGATAATTGTAGTTGGTTATTGCATGGCTATTTTCCCTTGAGTTTAACAGGCACACGTGACCTTTCATGCAATATTATACAAGTGTTTTAATTTAGAGCATACCTACTCGTCGTCTCTTGTTTATTCGTAAAAAAGAACAAAGGATTCATGTTACAAGTTGTTTTTATATAATATTGTAACATGAATCCTTTGTTCTTTTTTACGAATAAACAAGAGACGACGAGTAGGTATGCTCTAAATTAAAACACTTGTATAATATTGCATGACAGGTCACGTGTGCCTGTTAAACTCAAGTGAAAATAGCCATGCAATAACCAACTACAATTAGATCCGATAATGCACAGTAAAACTCCGCCTTAATTATGTCAAATTTTATTGATTTTCACAGCAAAAGGATAGCACGAGCATCCAATATTAGCTTTTCATTTGATTAGTCGAATATCGGTCGCACCATAATAAACACCGCCCTCTTTATTTATAACTAGGTTATTAATGGGCGGGATCTAGGGGCTTATTCATGATACAAATCATTTATAGCACCGCCTTCCTCGTTAGACAAATACACCTTCTCGCGCTAAAGCGCTCGAATGTGTATCTGTCTAACTCAGAAGACTGTGCTATAAATATAACTAAAAGCTTGTGTAGCAGACATCTCAGATTTTCAATCGAACTAAAAACACACAATTTCTAAGAACTATCTAATGAACATTCGCTTAGAAAGAATTGCAATTTCTAAACAGAAGACATTTTAATTTTTCCCCCATAAGGTTCTATGTAAAGCTAAGGCCTGCTGTTGTGGCTAATTTGAATTGCCGATTTCTAAATTTGCGCACATGTAATCTTTTGTCATAAATTAAATCACAAATATACTTGAATTAAACTAATATTTAAGTTGTTCAATTAAATTATTGACATAACATTTATATTGAATCTTACAAATGCGGCATAATCCGGAATTGAATTTTAGTCTGGTTTCCGATTTTTCAAACCTACGCTCTTCGATAGAACTATCACCGAATTATACAGTACAGGATAAAAATGGTCTCCCTCTATTATTAACTTCCGTAAATAGAATACCAACACAATTTATTATTACATGAAACTTTGATATTACCCAAGCATTTTTGCAGTCAAAACTTTCTATCATCTTGTTTTTTCACTCAAGTTAAATGATTGACATTCTTGTAGCAAATTTCTGTTCATTTATAGTAACTAAGTGTACTTAGAAATATTTTCTCCTTTATCCATCGTTAGCAGCGAAAAAGAATACAAATTTTTCGCATGACATACAAGAGGTTCATTTGGGTATTATAAACTAATGTATGTTTATATCACATATAACTGTTATGAGCTTTTACTTTATGTGATATATATATTTATATAGGCGATATATTAATATAAGCTGTTTCAGCTTGTTTCTAAATCTTTTGTGCTATACTTTGTGTTGTGATATATTTCTGCTAGGTTAAAAGGTATAAGAAATGAATTAATAATTCATGATAGCTCCTATTTACGGATTATTTAAATATGTGTAGGCATTATATTTATGAATATCATGAATGTAATGTAAACCCATATGTAAATTGGGGCCGTCGTGAATTATTTTGATTCTGATATAAAAATATAATAATTTAACATTTCGCGCCTACTTAGGTAAAGGTTTATTTTGGCTGTTCCAATTTCCGAAAAAAAATTTCTCATGTAAAACTTGGTAGAAAAAAGGAAGAAACATAAATTAAAAACAAACTAACGTATCTATTAACATTATAAATAAAATTTAATAATCAGAAGAAAAAACGGCAAAATTGAATGCTTCGTTACATCAGTCACCGTCAGCCGTGACTGTGTTGCTGTTTTGAGCGACAAACGAAAACTGATTACCGCATTTGGTCGAGTTTATGCTCCTGTTGTAGATCCACAATATGGTGCAAATTTAAATCGACAATTATTTTCCACAGTTAATCGGCATTTTGAAATTCGGTTGTGATTTCATTTTTATAAAGTGAATTTTGACCTAAATTAGAACTGAAAGCAAATCGAGGAGCAGGCGATTGTCGTCTGTTCGAAACTTTTCTAGCCACGTCGTTTGCAGTGGAGGCGGGAAAAGTCTCGCGTTTGTCCGAATACCATTGAACGTCAGGAAAGCAGACGAACTGTTGTAAAAAAAACTAGGTCAGTTGAAAACACAAGGTAGCAAAAGTGAAACATTTGTGAAATGTAAACAATAATGGCATCGTATAAATTTGGACGTGTTATCGAGAACAAAAAAATTTCTATGCAATTTTCGTAATACAGAGACACAATAGGGAATAAAAAAGGGCAAGCAAAAAATGCACGAGCACACGGGGGTTGAGATTTTTTAAATGGCCAGAACAGCAATATTTATTGAATCTTTAAATAGAGGTTTGTTTCCAAAGCGTTTGAAGTCTCCTATTACAATCGTTATTTAATACACTTTGAACATATACTTTTATGGTACAATATAAGGTCTTCTAGAATTAAATTGACACGAAATTATCGTAGATGTCTGAGGATTGTACTGTGATACTATGCATTATTTAAGAAATCATTTAAGAACGAGTTAGAAAAGTTATGTATGCAACTTACTGAAACTATTCATTGAAGGCTTTACATTTAGATAGTGATTTTGCATATCTAAATAGTAACACTGAAACAGAGAAAGACTATTTGTCTATATAAGTATAACTGGGAAAACACCAAAGACCTGCAAAAAGAATATGTTGTGGTCACATCATGCACAAAACATGCACTAAGTAGCGAAAGGGAAAAATACCAACAAAAAAAACATTCTGGTACACGCAAAGATAAAGAATAGATGAACACATCCTCCCAAGTCCTAAATAAACGTAATCCTAAAGCAAATTCTTAAGACAATTAGCCCTTGTTTGAAAATTCTTTTGAAGATAAGCGGTACACATTTCATAAAGTTATAATAGTACAAGTCTAACGATATCAATACATTACTTATTAATAATAAAGCCAACCGTAATTTAAAAATCAATTGAATTAGAGTTTTCATATATACTAGCAAAACTTCGCAAATAAGCTGCGCAAACAGTCTTAATATGATACTATACAGTTCAGGAAAATGTTTAATAAGTTTGGTCATTATAAAAAGGATAGCCCGCAATACCTACAGAAACTTTCTTAGAGCATTTTGAAAAATTAAACTCAAACTATCCAGAAGATAGAGCAGTTGATTATAACTTCGATAATTTCATCCTAGATTCTATTTATGACGAAATTTTAAACGCCCAATAAATAAAGATGAAATTGAAGAAGCAACAAGTAAAATGCTGATGCTCCGAGGAAGGGATACAATTTTGAATGGATATCTTTAAAATAGCATCCGGAATCAATGCCAATATACTGTAAATTTTTCATTACCGTTCTGAACACGGGAATTTTTAAAAAATAAGGAAAACCCAAAGGGTCCCGATAATTATAGAGCAATCACACTTATTAGCTGCCTGGAAAACTGTTTACATTAATCATAAATGAAAGGCTGAATTTCTTTGCCAACGAACTCGAATTGATTGCAAAAACTCGGGCAGATTTTAGAAAAGGGCACTCCACTTTGTACAACATTTTCTTATTATATGCACTCATCTCATTATTCACCTTCTTTAGCAAGAAACTCTTTTGTACATTGATTGATTTCAAAAAAGCTTTTGACACTGTTTGGCGTATGGTCTAATGATAAAAGTTCAAAAGTAATATTAATGGAAGATATTTTCAGGTGCTACATTATATGTATAATAATATTAAATCTTGTGTTCAATGCAAAAATGAGACATCAATCTTTTTTACCATGTTCAGTTGCTGTCCGCCAGGTGGAAAATCTTTTCCCTTTTCTATTTTCTAAATTTTTGAACGATCTTGAAGACTTTTTTTAAAAACCTTGACGGCTAGCCTTTGAGTTAGTTGCCGACACATTTAACGGTCAGCTCCATTTATATGTAGAAATCTTTACGTTACGCAGATGACACTGTTACTTTTGCTGAAAACCATGAGAACATGCAAACTGCATTTAATTTATTTGAAACATATTGCCATACAAGAAAATTGACTGTTAAGACTAGAAAAACAAATGTTATGATCTTTAGCAGAAGAAAAGTAAGAAAAGAATTTGACTGCAGATTAAACAGTGTATCATTGGAGATAGTAGATTATTACACATATTTAGGTTTAGTCCTAAAATATAATGGTTTATTTACTGCGGCGAAGAAAAAATTAGTTCAAGCCCAAAAATCACTTTTTGCCATTTACACAAAAATCAGAAACTTAACATACCTATTGATCTTTAGTTGAAGTTGTTTGATTGTTTAGTCGAACCTATTTTATTAGATGGCTCTGAAATTTGGGGTTTCAAAACTTTAGGCACAATCGAAAAATTCCATCTTCAATTTTGCAAAAACATCCGGCATGTAAGAACAAGTACCTCTAATTTTATGGTGCATAGATAATTAGGTAGGATGCCGCTTGATCAATATCAAGATTAAAATAAGAATGTTGTTGTTTTGGAATAGATTACTTAGAAATGAACATACACTAAGTAGCATTATGTACAATTTCATGCTTAACTTACATTTTAATAATTAAAAGCTGTTCGTTTAAATGAATATCATGTGTAAAATTAATTTTGATGACTCATGTATGGTATGGGTTATTTGTTTTAAAATCAACATTATATAGACTTTCTATACTTCAAAACAGTTTTTACAAATGTGTCGTAGTAACATGGAAAATTTCTCACGTGGTCAATTTTCATAGTCTATTCAAATCTAAGTTTGTTATCTAAAAATTTCTACTCAAATTAACTGAAAACAAATGAATTTGGATAACAAAATTCAGAACTTGTAACATTAAAATCCCAATAGAAACTGTGAAATGGCAAAACATCCCCAGAAATGAAAGAGTGTGCACCTTGTGCTGAGATCAAATTGGCGACGAATATAACTTTTTGTATACGTGTAAAGATAAAAGAAACTAATAGAATTAAGAAAAAAAACTTATTCCAAACTACTATACTATCATTCTTTCTATTAGTAAAATGGGACTTATGCTCTCGTAGTGTCACGTTAATCTATTGTATAATGTCTCTACTTTTATTAAGAAGCTGTCTGAAATAAGATTGATTGATTGATTGATTGATTGATTGATTGATTGATTGATTTGCGTCCAGCGAGCAGCGTTTCAGATATATTCAGGACGAGAACAAGTTAACAAACAATTAATCTACGGGAAAAGGGGTGGGATGGGACACGGGGAACACCATTTAGACTGCCACTGGAAAAGTATGGAGTTTTGGGTAGGGGCTTGCGTGCGTGCGTGCGTGTCTTTTCTTTATTTCTTTACATGAATCGGGCTTTTATTTTTGGCATGAAGCCGTCCGTGCTGATACTTGATCTTCCTTTGTTACAATATAATTTATTGTTGGTTGTGTATCCTGTCTATTCTGTCATTTCAATGTATATTTAACTGTTATTTATCCTCATGTTACACATATTTTGTGTCGGAGTGTAGATAATTGAAATTTGCATAAAGTCGAGTTACTGGCAATATTATTTTTGAAAGGAATTTTATAGGAACTTGAAATTGTTTTGACTATGTAAATTTGTTTTGATACAAGTTATTTATACACTTTGAAGTATAATTTAATTCTTTAGCCTATAGCATTTTTATTGTAATGAGTATTGATTATTCATTGTATACTAAACATCAAACCGAATATTGATTATTCATTATAGACTCTTAATAATTTGGGGATTTAACAGTATCTACATTTAACACACTTAACGGACTCCTTCAGACATTTTTTTTAGGTAAGTGGTGATTTGTATGTGTACACCTGATTGCATAGTATTTATGCTATAATTAATATTTAGACTATTAGTTGACCTTTTATAAAGTACTTATATCTGCAGCTTATTTATTGTACCACGATGTTTTTGGGGACATAAGTTTGTACCTGTTTTCTTTTAAATTGGTTTGGTCGTTACTTAATTGCGAAGATTATTGCGGGTATTTATTTTTATGGTATAAAACTGATATATACAAAAAAATAAACATTGCTAATATAAATGCTATTGAAAAACTAAATATTTGTATTGGCGAGTACCGTTTTTTCTTGAACTAGACTGCGCGTCCGGTGATTCAGACCTGGTTTGAGGAGATTGTAGAACTTTTTCAGAGGCACTAAGATACCAGTAATTTTACTGTGAGATTAATAGGTAAGACAGTGTGCATTATATTTATCTAGTATGTTTCTTACAGTGATTTTCTACTTCACTCCATGCCTTGAGTTGGAATTTTTAAAAATATTTTCTATTGAAGAATGTTTGAGTTAAAATTTAAAAAAAAACGCAAGATTGGGACAATGACGAAGCAAAGATCTGAAAATTGAAATTATTTAATGGGCATCTATTTTTCTTGTTTGCGAGATGTGAAAAAAAGATAGTGACTGCGACATAGTTTTTCATCTAACAAACTTTAATAAAGTAAGTTGGCAAAGAGTATGAAAATGAATTATTAGAAGCCTTGTCAGTTGGAACAACAAAATTTGCATTGTGCAGTCTGTGAACATCATGATGGTTCATTATCGCAGATGCTTCATTACTGATAATGCCTGAAAGTTTCTGTAGATTCTCCCTCTGCTTCAAATAAATTACAATATATCTACACTCGAGAATCAAAATCAGCAGTGTAGAAATATTGTAATTCACAAGAAACTGAAGAATTTTTTCATGATTTTCCTTGTCCAGTACCCCATTCAAGCTTTTAATTACATACACAAAGTCAAGTTCTGAGGACGTGTCAAATCTGATGCGGGTCGGCACTGGTATTCATATGGTAAGACTTCAAATTGAACCCCCCTCCCCCCCCCCCCCCAATAAAAAATACGCAATGCATTGATTATCACAAGATACATAGAGTTCACACGGCTCGCACTTGCCCAATTGGCAATTCATGACTGTGTCCACTGTGGGGTTTACCAGTGGTTGCCACCCAGTGCCAAAGTCTTTTATTTACTTTCGAAATAATGCATTTTTAGTGGGGTGGGGGTTCAAATGGAAGTCTTTCCAATCATATTTTTAATATTCACGATGCACTACTGATTATCCCTTTTACATTGACGAATATTTAAATGCTGTCAATGTTTGCTAGCGACTTTGTTAATGAGATACATTTGCACGTACTTACTTTGAAATCCCCTATGAATTGGAACAATTGTTTTCAACATGTACGTGGCCAGACGTTATGGGAATTTCACTAAAATGGAAAAATTTAAATAAATGACTTTTTCTTTGACTCATTTGACTATGTATCAGCCTCTACTGTTTATGCTTGTAGTTGTTTTCGGTACTTGGACCTTTAAAGAAAAGATGACGTAATTTTTTTTTATAGTTAAACAATATTAAGGTCACCTGTAATATGGATTATCAGTGATAAGCGTAAGACAAAATATAGACTTGCGTAATTAATATTTAAGTTTGAAAGTAAGGGTTCAGGAAAAGTTCGATTTTAGCTGAATATCTAGGATGCACTTCAACGTACGTTCTTATAATTCCTTATAATGGTCACAAACATGTCAAAATAGGGATCAATATTTACCACCATGAATGCTTCTAATTTATATTTAATATATCTTCTTTCCGTGGTTTCTCAACAAACCTTGGACGAATGTGATTTCAAGAGATTTGAGAATGGTCATCAGGAGAAACGCCAAACATGGCTGGACGTAAGTGATGATGGCGGCCATTGTTATGTGCGCAATATGGAGTTCTGTTATAAAAAAAATATTGCATTTATTTAACTGCAATAAAAAGTAATAAATTGTGAAAAGTAACAATAGAGAATAGGGATCTGGCATTAATATACAGTCGAGGAACCGGTTATCGCGTGTCCGGTGATTCCGCGCATGTAACGTATCTTCCAACTTCAGTATTTTTTTTAAATATATACTTAATTTTACTTTCTATAGACAAATTGTTGTCTTTATATTACATTTTTGGACGTTTAATTCTGCAGCGTAATTTTTATAAACATTCGTTTTTTAAATATCATAAAAAAACGCTAACCTGAAACACACGATCTTTAAAACTTCAGTCAATCTTTAATATATCAATGACTGTTTCATTTCTTATATTGTAAAAATTTAACTGTTTCATTAATGTTTAACTGTAAAATTGTTACATATAAAAATCTTTTCTTAATTCAATCATGTATTGATTTTTTATGCACATGCGCGATATCACCGAATGACAAAATTAAATACTTTGCAGACGAACTTTAAAATAATATATTCAAAGATAAAAAAAAATTTCATGATTAAATATTTTTTCTGAAACTAAAAAAAATTTACCAACATTTCTTGGGTGCGCGATAACACCGGACTACTCTGTAGGTACAGTAATGTAGCTAACATTAATTAAAAGTTTTCGTTATATGCTTTGAATTACATATACGGCCATGGACGAAAACTATTTCGCCTAAATGCGGTAAAAAACATAAATGCATTGAATTTTAAATTATAAATATTTTGACATTGGGTTTCTTGTTACTCACATTCATTTTGTGTTGTTTTGTTTTTGTTTATATGTCTAAATCTGGATCTGTAAGCATCCCTTGACGTCACCATGTGTGTCAATAGTTAAATTTGTTTATGCGTCAGCGGTAGGGATTTTGTATTTACAATTTCGTCTGCTCATTGTGATATGGCTGGGGAAAAAGCGTAATGAACTTGCCTTGGACCTTGAAGCTTAGTAAGAATGGAAAGAGTAGGCACACAGTATCTGACATGACAAGGATTAACCGGTCAAAAATAACGAAATGTGTCAAATGCTTCCGTGAAAGAGGCGCCGAATAAAGACAACTCGGACCGTGCTCGACACACAGTGCATCCCTGCGCGTTTCCGGGTGGCGGATAGAGGAGAAGATTATACGGAAAACCTGGCCGCGGATCCGAAGTGGGTAACGTGTTTGGATAGTGCCATGCTCCTCGCACGATAAAGACCCCTTTTGTATATTAAAAAATATCTATTGTATTCGCTACAAAAGGCTAAATTATCCGCAGTACACAAAACTCCATACGTTTCCAATTGCAGACTTAATTTTGTTCTCTGTGTCCCATCCCACCCCCTTTTTCCTTGATCAATAGTTTGTTAACTTGTTCTCGTCCGAACATAACTGAAATACTGCTCGCTGGACGTAAAACAAGATCTAATAAATCAATCAATATCTCTCGAGATCAAAAATTCAAAAAAAAAATTGATTTATATGACAATATATAAAATCAATTTTAAATTTAACACAAACCACTCCCGACTCCAGTCAATGTTTTGCAACATGCCGTATCAAGACGAATTCAATTTAATATTACAAAATGGTGTTAAAATTATAAAATTCACATTTTGCTATTGCCAAGATATCTAAAGCAAAAGTTTTACAACCTTGACATTGTATTATTTGTATTTATATATTATGTTTTGTATGAAAAATTCTGTATAATGTATCATATCATATATATTATGTTTTGTATATGTATATATCCGGACTTGTCATTATCCCAGTTTGCTTTCGGCTGTTGTTGTTCTGTCGCTTTCTTTTGCTATTGTTTTTCTTTATGTGTGCATGTATCATGGTTTACTGTGACTGACTGTGAATACTGATAGTTCGTACACTTTCGCGTAACAAAAGATTATTGAATTTTGTGTATTCAAATGTCCTTTAAGCCGATCAATCGCTATTTAATTTTGTATATTCTTATGTCCTTTAAGCCGATCAATCGCAATCACAATGACGGCGTGTAAGTATCAATTAACACTAATCAGAGATCAAATTTACGGGTTTCTCTGCTTGAAACCTTGAAATGACACTAGAAAAAGGTAAGGATCGCAGGAAAAAATCTTGCAAATTAGCAAAAAATATCACACAGGGGATTATATAACACATCCCTTGATTGTGTCGGATATCACTATTTATTGAAGGGCAATTCATAGACCGTCACAGAACTAGTCGTCTGAAAGTATGGAGGATGTTAACAAATAAATGGCCATGCGTGCCATCAGTTTTCAAAAACACATATGGATAGTAATCTTGTCTTAATTGGTCAAAAACTATAAATGCCATTGGCAGCACGTGATTCGCAGGCTGATCGATATTATTATACCTGTCGTTTCATTCATAAACGTTACTCGTGCAGAAAATAGATTTACTGTGTACATTTATAAACAAAATCTCCATGGAAACTAAACTGAACATCAACATATACCACTATGGGGGATTATAACTAACAGTTTCATCTATAAGGTAAGCTGCATTAAACATCTTTAGTTATTGGGAAAATGAATTTCCCAGTTTCAGTCAACACTTTGTAATATCATGAAATTACATGTCAGACATGATGTACCGACTCATGTTCCCCCTTTTCCCACGGCTATAAATAGAAACAGATAAATTACTATATTTAATCCTTCTAGACTGATGAGAAGAGTCATAATGGAATACACAACACCAGTGTCGGATCCATAGGGTAGGTACCGGGGATTAGACCCCCGCCACCCCGTCTGAAAAGTATAGGAATTGCTAGGGAAGATCAGGTTAGAACACTCCTTCAAACCCATCACCCTCATATTTAATTCGTTTACAAGAGCAGAAAAAAAGAAATAGGACTATGGGTAGCGAAAATAATTATGACATAAAATTAACCACACATATTCCCTCTTTTTAGTTTGTGTGAAAGGGGTGGGGTATGCGCTTTTATTTAAATTGATCATGTTTAATGTGTTGGTTTTAATACAAGTAGGTAGTATAATACAGAGAAAATCAAATATTTAGTTTCAACTCAGTAAGAGGTACCAGCAGGAACGAGATATTCTATTGTGATATAGAATTACCCAAGTCAATAAATAGGACACTGACTGAAATATTTATGATCGATACTCCTGGTTTACAGATCGTATTAAGTGAACAATGATCTATAAATATATATTTGGGTAATTGCATGAAAATTGATTAATTGTATCCCTGTAGAATATTTAGAAAACTAAAACTAATGTATTCATTGCCTTTCTCTGAAGAAAATCAACGTTTTAATTTAATGGACTTGAAACGTCGTCGTCTTATTGTAGCGTGACGAACACTGAAGTTTTACTCTGTACACAGTACACACACTGTGTGTAACTATACGTATTATTGTTACACCATGTTGTCAAATGTGTGCAGTCAAGTGTCAGTGTGTGTAAACACTAATATTGCCTCACGTGTTCGTTTTGTTATATAGATGTCAACAGTCCCTGCCGGGTTTTTAGTGCAATTTGCTACTCCAACGATAAGGGTTGTTTTTGCTGAGTTCTCAATGGGTACTTCGACTAACTGTGCCAATAAAAAGCTAGCACCATGGTATATAACTACACGTCACTATAAAAAACGTAACTAAAAAAATTTCTTTTCTACTATAAATACCGCGAAAAATCCCAAGTTTTTATATTCAAAGCCATACCGCTGTGGTCATCATTATTAATTAACATACATAAGGCTTATCTGTAGCAAGACGCAAGACTACAAGTGTTCGTCACGCCACGGAGCAATAAATTTTCAATCTGTCTCCCCGTCCCCCCCCCCCCCCCCGAAATGTCTTGTAAGAATGGCAGCGTGATTTATATGATAATGACTTACGTCATATGTAAACATGGTTTTCGGACTTATTTCTCGGCATGGAAATTTGGCATTTGAAAACTACGTCATATTAAAAGTTTTCAAAAAATTTTCAAAAATTTAAAAGGACATATTAAATTCTCCGTGATTTATGTGATTTCTATTCACTTAATAAGTTATTTTATTTAACATGGTTTAATAAACCTTTGAATTTCTGGGGCATTCCATGTAAAATGAAACGGAATTGTATGTAGCTTAAATGTTAAAATATAAATTTCTTGCTATTAGTCATTTTTTATTTAGAGTTAACCCGTAGCTGGAGATTCCGCATTTTAGCACGGAAAATGTGAGCGCGGATTCCGAATACTTAAAAAATATTTTCGTGAAAAAAACCTGAAAAAAACACACTTTCCTGACTATTTGCTCTTTTCTTTCATGTCAGATTGTCTAAGGATAAGGATTGTTCATTTTACTGTAAAACTAGTTTGTTCGGTCTTTTCATAATTTCTTTTCTTGATGTGGTCAAAACGAATAGCCGTATTCTATTCTTCGTTTACCGAAGATTTGTGCCTTTATAATCGTCCAAAGCTTGTACTTGTTGCTAATTGCCGAGATATTGCTAAATTCAACAATGAAGTTAATAACAAAATACAGAACACCAAGAAAACGTCATAAAGACAATCCACAAACCATTAAAAAAACCCGGCAGACTCGAAAACCAAGAACCAAAAATATATCAAATACAGCAATGGTGTTGACTTGGTACAGGCAATACAAGAAATGGGGACCTTGATCAGTGGCCGAGCGGTTTAGGTAGTTCGTTTGCTATTTATCACGTGATCTGTCAACACTGTAATTGCGGGTTCGAGTCTCACTTCGGACAGGGTTCCCTCGACTCAATCCTAATGGACAGATTACCAGTTTTTATTAGGCAGGGTTTTCATGGTTTTCTCCGGATACTCCGGCTTTTTGCCCCCAATTAAAACTGGACGCCATGAAAAAGCTGGATATTGCAGAAAGGGGCATTATAATCTTTCGACAAACTAATCATAAGAAATGGTAATTTAAACCAGGCTTAACGGCCTGCCAACCCTCTAATAATTACTTATACCATTCATAAGTATGTTTTTTGTTATAATAGACCATTAGTCAGTATGTTGTCATTTGTTGTTATGATAGACGAATAGTCAGTATGTTGTCATTTGTTGTTATAATAGACGAATATTCATTATGATGTCATTTGTTGTTATAATAGACGAATAGTCAGTATGTTGTCATTTATTGTTATAATAGACGAATATTCATTATGTTGTCATTTGTTGTTATAATAGACGAATATTCATTATGATGTCATTTGTTGTTATAATAGACGAATAGTCAGTATGTTGTCATTTATTGTTATAATAGACGAATAGTCATTATGTTGTCATTTGTTGTTATAATAGACGAATAGTCAGTATGTTGTCATTTGTTGCGAAATCCCTTTAGGAAATGTATCTGATACAGGACTGGTTCCCTTTGTTTTTTGTTGTTGTGACATTTTAAGTTACCAGTCAAAATGTTACATTGAATACTTATACTGTAACTCGAGAAGACAGTAAATCGAGATGTATACTAGTATATATTTATTGTGAGAGATGAAAAACCTAGTTAACAAAAAAGAACGCAGACGACTTAACTGGGTTGGACAAAGGTAAACAAATATAACAGCCATATAATAAATCGATAAGTAGTCCAACTTCGTCACTCTGAACAATTAAGTCTCATAATTTTTTTATTCATTTTGAGAACCACTCAACTGGAACACTTCATTTGATATCCGGTTTGTGGCGTGACAGGCGTGTCACGCAAAATAAACAATAGTGTAATTTAGTGTGGATGTTGTAAAGTGTCAAAATGTTGCGGAAATTTTAATATTTAAATTATTATAGGTAAGTTTAGCTTGTGTGTATTGGTATATCTCTTTAGAATAACGGTTAACATCTTGCTTAATCATTATCAATCACTATATAAGGCTGTGTTCTTTAAAATAAGATAGTTGTACAATTGTATATAAATATATTTTTTTATGATGTAATTTGTTTTCCGCGAACATTTCTCATCCTGGTAAACGTGTGTAAGGCAAATTTTTATATGACTGATGTTTTGTTTCCGCCGTGGATTGGTCCAACTTGTTCAAATTGTGAAAAGTGTATAACGCCTATTTGTTGAAAAAAGAGAAACACAAAAAATATGTACGAGTTCATATAAAGAACGTAACAATAACAAACTTCTATTTTTAGCTTAGTGATGTTTACATTAATTTAGGTGTGCATGTGTAATCAACCATGTCACGCTTTTAAAAAATAAATTATATTGTGTGTGTGTAGAGAGAGAAGATACCGGTACTCTCACAATGCCATTGAAAAACTCAATAACATCTTAATATTTACAGCTTAAATTAATGTTTTACTATCTCAATCTGATTAAAGTTACACTTTTCACGTTGCCCCCCTCTCCCACACACTTTGTAGTTTTGGTCGATGCTATTAAAAAGGGGAGCAAGCCGGTGAAACATTAATTTAAATAAGATAAATAAGATTGTTGCGATCTACGGTCATTATGCTGAAAATGTTTGGTAAAAAGGAACAATTTGGCAACTTGGTGTAATATATTTAATTAAGAGTCTATAACGTAGTTTTCATGAGAAATGTGTAATTAATGGCAGGTTTACATTACATTTCTCAGTTACACAATACTTTGTTTTCATTAAAGGAGGACCGATTACACCCAAAGCACCCTCCGTTCCGACTGTCATGTGTCTAATGTTGTTATTCTCATGATTCAATATTTTAATCATTTAAACAATGTTAACGTGACGAAATCTGATTGATAGTTATTTTCTATTTTTCACAAATCTTGACTTCATTAAAAAAACATTTGTGAAATCTCATTAATCTGCCTTTTTGGGGGGTAAAACTTTACGTATCATGGTATCTGGCCCTACTTTTTCCATGACTATATATATCATGTAATGTGGCCCTACTTTTCCAATGACTTTACGTATCAAGCTATGTGGCCCTACTTTTCCCATGACTTTACGTATCATGCTATGTGGCCCTATTTTTCCAATGACTTTACGTATCAAGCTATGTGGCCTTACTTTTCCTATGACTTTACGTATCAAGCTATGTGGCCCTACTTTTTCTATGACTTTACGTATCATGCTATCTGGCTCTTCTTTTCCCATTAATTTACGTATCATGCTATGTGGCCCTACTTTTCCCATGACTTTACATATCATGCTATATGGCCCTACTTTTCCCATGACTTTATTTATTACAATGTACTAATAACCTTTACAATGTTTGCAATTCACACAATTTCATAGTTAATACTTCATAGTATTTATTAGCCGACCCATTTGAACTTCTGTTTTATTGCTTCCATAGTGACCATATATCAATGTCTCCATTGTTAACGATCTTATCACCTTACGTGTGTATGTCTAACCTGGGACAAACTTGATTTATAGGTTCCTGGTCTAACACAACTGCTTTTCGCGACCCAAAACAACCATGGTTAAGGCTGATATCGTTGTCTGTCAACATTGAGATTGCGGGTTCGAGTTTACAGTGGGCAGGTGTGCACTCGTCTCCATTCTTAATTGACAATGATTGCCAGTTTCCCTACCGTTGGTACACAGAAACCCTGACTTGTGAGGATGGGTCCTATGCTGTTGCTTTAGGAAGGGGAAGTTCAATTCCAACTGCACGAATTGCTAGCCAGTAATCCTGTCGGATGTAAGTGTTTTCATTCGGCTTTCTTATCAAAAACTGTGAGTCATGAGTGGCGTTAAATCCATTTTTTTAAAAGATGGTTTGTTCTTTATTAATTCATTATCTGGTTGTTGGATTGATCTGTTGAACGGAAGACTGTTTTTTTTTTGCTCTATTTTTATGTTATATTTCAATAATTTGTTGTATGTCTATGCCGTCCCGGGGGCCCCAATTTTGTACATGTACATTATACGACGCTTGTTTGTTTGTTAACCATCTGAGATGCATTTTATAAGTGTAATAAGTAGAAAAAATAAGTACGATTGACCGATAAGCTAGCATGGCCTGGAGATATACTAGTAAATAAACAAACAATTTAAAAAATATTATATAATCTAAATGTTACATTTTTAGACAATAAATAGTTATTTACAATGTTTTTGATTAGACAGGAGATTTAAAAAAAAAACATTTCAAGTCCACTGCCCCCACCCTCTCCATAAAGCGAACATAAGCGAGCGTAAATGCATCATTGTTACACTGAAGTGCCAAAACAAAACTTAAGGAAAGAAACGAAACACGCAAAAAACAGAAATGACATACTTATGTCAATCTAGTTTTAGCCAGTTTATTTATTAACGTAAGTAAGTCTTTATTTTCGAAAATACACATAAGATAAATACATTGTATATGCTTCATTTCATTTTAAATAATTGAACATTTCTAACAGCGTAGAGATCGAGATACATGTAACGATTAATAAATAGTTACTGGAGGCTCATCGTTTTATTGCTTTGATATGTCGGACAAGGTACGCATTAAAATTGTTATAATGTAATATTTAAACCATGAGAGGAAAGGAAGGTAAATATAATAGTTTAATATTTTGGTATAAGTCATTATTTAAGCCACGTAACTACCTTCTGTATTTAGTAACACGAAACATTTAAACTACAGAAGTAAACGTGATGGAGAAGTTCCGTAAGTAACAGTTCTTTTACATTCATCTGAGAAATCTAAAGTTTCAATACATTCAGTTTGGGTCGGAAATCGTGACTTTTAATTCCGGCGGGGGTTTTCTCCGGGTATTCACGTTTCCCAAAATAAACACTGGAGGCCATGATATAGTTAACATAACAGGGGAGACAACCTAGTACATAGTATTTTTGTTAGTTTGCTTACCTCGTCTGTTATATATGGTTACAAAAGCGCAATTATTTACAATGCACATTTCCCATATGGTGCCCCTGGGAATTAAGTTCATTTGTGCGAAAAAACCTCAAAAATGTACCCCCGGAAAACAGTTTTTTATTTAAGTTGAAATAAAAAACTTCATTATTGACAAATAAAAAAGTATAGGTCATGCGGCAAAAATGACCGAAAATTTTGGTTGAAATAATGATATTTAAATGGCACTGTCAAAATTTCTAACCTCCTTCTTTAATCGTTTTAAGCTCAATTTTCCAGGCTCTTAAAAATTTCCGCCCAAATATTGAACATTTTCAATCAATAATGTTTATAATTTTTAATTTGGCTATTTTCAGAACTCCAACATCCAATCAGATGCCTCCGTGTATTTTCTTCTGCATACTATCTTGGGGTAAAAAAATTCCCGTTGTCCCGTAAACAAATAATTGCGCAATTGTACCTGATGTTAGCATTATAAATGAAATTGATATCGAATCTTGTGTTTTTGGATGGTTTTTTCTTGGGGGTGGGGGTTTGTGGGGGGGGGGACTATTATCTTCGTCTGTTATAAACTACTTTTTTCTTTTAACAGTTGATTGTTCAGAAAAATTAATTTTAAAATGCGTATAACATGTTTTTGTCAATAAAATCATCTGACTGAATAAATCACTGACGTGCATCAAAGCGTTATTATATAAGAAAGGCCCCATATAAGGTAGTGAGTATAGAAGCGTGTACACTTGAGATAAAATAACTTTCCTGGTTATGTATACGTTTTATTCTTCTGCATTATTCATTCTATGCTAATTTTTAGACTTGCTATTGGATTTATCGATATTCGATACTGGTAAGCTATCAAGAATTTTTATTTTATACGTTTGTATCTAGTGGTATTGGCCTCCAAATTGATTGTGTGAAATAATTTTGACAATAATTTTTTGTCTCTTTGACATGATTTTTAGATATATGTAGCAAAATCTTGAAATCTAAATAACCGTTCTTGTAGTGTATGAAGACCCATAGAAGTTTATTGAAGAATACATTATTGTATGAAATCGCACCCTGACAAGAAAAACCATTAAATTATAATTTCCTTTTACAAACTGACCATGATCCGCCCCGAGCCCCCGTGGTTTTCACGGTTACTGAATTCGTTACAGGTTAGATATGTGTATGAATTCTATCTTTAATGACATCTGAAAAAGTTAACAGAAATTTGTCAAATATTTAATCCTTTTCATTCGGGTGTGGCATTTTGTAGTAACTAATTTTACCATTTGCATCATAATAAGCATTTTAAGAAAGATATAAACATTTACTTTGTGACACATAGTAAATTTTTATAAAATATAAAACACAACAAAAATCGTAAGAAAAAGTATGGGTTAAACCCATATCCAGAGATGTTCAATTTATATGTTATAGGTGTATCCGATTTGGTTTAATAGTTTTTTCAATTTGTTTTATTTAAAATTTCATCATATGTTGTAAAGGGTTGCAAATGTAGACGATTGTGAAAGACAAGAAGTAATCATCTTGATTATAATATCTCAAATTTGAGAAGAGCACTTTAATAAAAAAAGCAAAGTTTGGAAAGACAAATGTTTACCAATAAAAATACATTGTTCATAGTCACGTGGTTCTGTGGGGGAAAAATGTGAATGTAAGATCGGCATTTATCGCGTCCTCGGAAAATCAAAGAAAACATACCGATAAGTTACAATTTCTATTGATTTAATTTTACTGTAATTAAAATTGTTTCAAAAGATTTGCAATTAAATGTATTTCAAACGTCAAACTAGCATTCATGTGCATAAACATTGCTAAGAACTTTATAAAATTTTCAGAATTTAAAAAAAAAAAAAAAAAAAAAAAAAAACAATAAGAAGAAAAGTCTTATTTTGCCAAACAATTTATGAGATTATTAACTTCTATGATGTTGATGACCTTTATTTGAACGTAACTGAATTTTTTTCTTTTGTATTATATATATATAACTTGCTTCGTTAAAATAGCTTAACATCAAAATTTTTAAATCTTGAATTAAATAAAAATCTATATCTTTTGTGCTTTTTTTATTAGCTCACCTGACCCGAAGGGTCATGTGAGCTATTGCCATCACTTGGCGTCCGTCGTCGTCCGTCGTCGTCGTCGTCGTCGTCGTCGTCGTCGTCGTCGTCGTTAACTTTTCTTCAAAAATCTTCTCCTCCAAAACCACTGAAGGGATTGGTTTGAAACTTTGCATACATCATCAGTAAAATGCCCTCTACCAAGTTTGCCCAAATCATGGCCTCAGACCAACCAACATGGCCGCCATGGCTAAAAATAGAACAGAGGGGTCAAAATAGAGTTTTTTGCTTATAGTTCAAAAAGTATAACAGATACAGGAAAACCGAACAGACCTTCCTTCTTCAGCATCTAAAGCTCTACAAAACACTCCATTGGGTCAAAGTTGTATGATGACTCCTTGTAGGAGTTATTGCCCTTTAATTGTCAAAATTGATGATTTTTGCCATTTTTGCCTCAAAATCTTGAAAATTATTAGAACTAGAGAAAAAGTTAGCATTGCTTAATTGTTCTGCTTTATGAGGGCTACAAAAATGACTTAAGGGTCAAGATTGTCTGATTAACCGTTTAAGAGTTATTCCCCTTGAACTGTTTTTTTTAATCGGTTTTAATTGATTTTTTAAAATCTTCTCCTCTGAAACAACTGAAAGTACTGCTTTGAAACTTTGTACACATCATCTGTCAAATGTCCTCAACCAAGTTTGCACCTACCATGGCTGCAGATTAACCAACATGGCCACCATGGCTAAAAATAAGATTGGGGGGGGGGGGGGGGCGGTAAAATACAGTTTTTGGCTTATATTTAAATAAGTGTAACAGATACAGGAAAACCGAAGAGACATGCCTTCATCTGCATCAAAAGCTCTACGAAACACTCCATCGGGTTGACGTTGTATGATGACTCCTTATAGGAGTTATTGCCCTTTAATTGTCGAAATTGATTATTTTTGACATTTTTGCCTCAAAATCTTGAAAATTATTAGAACTAGAGAAAAAGTTAGCATTGTTTAATTGTTCTGCTCTATGAGGGCTACAAAAATGACTTAAGGGTCAAGATTGTCTGATGAACCGTTTAAGAGTTATTCCCCTTGAACTGTTTTTTTTTAATCGGTTTTAATTGATTTTTTAAAATCTTCTCCTCTGAAACAACTGAAAGTACTGCTTTGAAACTTCGTACACATCATCTGTCAAATGTCCTCAACTAAGTTTGCACCTACCATGGCTGCAGATTAACCAACATGGCCACCATGGCTAAAAATAGGAGGGGGGGGGGCGCGGTAAAATACAGTTTTTGGCTTATATTTAAAAAAGTGTAACAGATACAGGAAAACCAAAGAGACATGCCTTCATCTGCATCAAAAGCTCTACGAAACACTCCATTGGGTTGAAGTTGTATGATGACTCCTTATAGGAGTTATTGCCCTTTAATTGTCGAAATTGATTATTTTTGACATTTTTGCCTCAAAATCTTGAAAATTATTAGAACTAGAGAAAAAGTTAGCATTGCTTAATTGTTCTGCTCTATGAGGGCTACAAAAATGACTTAAGGGTCAAGATTGTCTGATGAACCGTTTAGGAATTATTCTCCTTGAACATTTTTTTAATCAATTTTACTTGATTTTAAAAAATCTCCTCTTAAATCAATGAAAGGACTGCTTTGAAACATTGCACACATCATCTTTAGGATGTCCTCTACCAAAATTGTGCAAATCATGACACCTGACTACCTACATAGCTACATTGGATTAAAATAGAAAAAATGAAAAAAAGGGGGGGGGAGTCGAGAGAGTTTTCGATTGATAGTTAAAAAAGTATAACAGGTACAGCAAATTTGAAGTGAACCTCCTTTCTCCCTCTAAGCATCAAAAGCTCCTCCTTATAGGAGTTATTTCCCTTAAAAGGTCAAAATTAATGATTTTTGCAGAAGTGTTGGGCAATTCCTGATAGCAAAGAAAAGCTGGATAAAAAAGGGTTGTTTGGTTTCAGGTTCAGGTGAGCGACACAGGCTCCTGGGAGCCTCTAGTTATTGAGAAAATTCTTTTCCCTACTAATTTCTACCACATTTTTCACTGATTCAGACATCAATTTTAAATAACATGCCTATTTGAAAATAATAATTTAATTAAAAAATCATAATCTAAATTTGCATTTTAGCGGCTTATTATGCGATTCTAATTGGTCTTTCATTATTACCTTTCATCAAAGTTCAGTGTCAGGTAATAAATAAACAAGGCACATCTAATATTCAATTACATCACAGAAATATCTAGGCGCCCCCCCCCCCCCCCTTTTAAAACCATCACTACCACACAGGAGAGTTTGGGATTTCGAAACCGTCACTAAACAAAACCCAGAGAAATTAAATTTATTGTTCAAGATTGACTTATTTTCTACGTAAAGTTTCCATTTTCTACCTTATAAATTATGAAATAATGCAGAAATAAGATCAAGGCTTTCTGGATGCGTTAAACAAAATCTAAAAATGCAATTTTAGTATCAAATTATCTAAGTAACTAATAAAAGAAACAAAAAATACATTGTATCATATCATGTTAAAATAAGAATGCGTAAACAAATTACGAATCTTACCATATAAATCATGAAATAATCCAAGAAATACAATTGAAGCGATGAAATACATTACGTAATATAACATAACAAAATTTTAAAATGCCTTTTTCGTATCAAATTAAATAACTAATGAATAAAAGATACATTTTATTATGTCAAGAATAGAATGCATTAATAAAAATACTAGGCGTACCCTATAGATAGTAAAATAATTTAAAAATAAAAATTGAAGCGGATCTATTCATACTACCGAGATAGACACTGGTATAGCGCGCATTAATATGCAATGTTGTACATCTTTACTTCTTCTTATTAGATCGGGACAAAAAAATGTGTTTTAAACTTTGAAGGATTTAACAAATACGAAAAACTGTAAATGAAATATTTTCTTGAATATTAAATTAGCCATTTTATTACTTACAACGTGAACTATATTGTAGAGTATGGTTTTTCACCTAACTACTCAATCGTACCCGAAAACAATTATATATCATTAAGAGATAATAAGAAGAGATTGAACATATGATAATTTAGATGATGCAAGGGGTGGAGCTTGTATGACATCACAACTGTTCAATAACTATTGCTACACCCCTTGCATCGTTGGAACATTTTATCGTGGGATAAGTACACACTTTTAGATGTATATACATTCATAATTTTATTGCCTAGTCTCAAAACGAATCTCTGTAACAATTTCGGCTTCAATGGATAGAATTTTCGGACTCCGTTGTTTGTTAAATACATTCCATTAGAAATGACAAAATGCTTTTTTTTTCAAATCAGCATCTAAGCTCCTCGTCCGTAACAGGTTTCACGCACCTCGCTGAATAAACATATGAATCGGGTTCCACTTTGCTAGAATTCAATTCACTGTCTGACCGTGAAAAATCCAAGTTGAAATCTCCATGTGGAAGATATTGTTGAACAGATTGACTTTTCTCCCATTTCGGTAAAAACATAGTGTTAATTTTCCATATTTGTGGCTATTTATGACAACTTAATATTGTCCAAACTTGAACTATCATGATCTTGATGCGCGGCCATACATTATTTGAAAAATCCTGAGATAGCTCCCACCGACGAACATGATGAAAAAGTTCCATTCTTGTTCTTTTATGTCCTTATTATGTACAGGTTTTAAAATGTTGCCGCACTGTAACTTATAAACCATGTGCTTATAAATTCGACGTAGAAAAATTTCATTGGACCATTCCACAAATCATTTACAATACTCGTCATTTACTGTGATTGACAGCGAAGGGGCGTATCCCTTGTCCTCACTTTTAACGATATTTAAGAAATAATTCACGCAGGCTGTGGTTTATCATTGTTTTACAACGGGCTGACCATTTATGTCGTATTATTTTATCACGAGCGACAGCGAGGGATAAAATAACGACATAAATGGTCATCCCGTTGTAAAACAATGATAAACCACAGCCTGCGTGAATTATTTCTATTCTAATAAGACAATTACGGCACATTTATAATATTTTCGTACCTATTGAAAACATCGTTTCCGCCATAAACTGGTTGTTCCGTCGATGTAACACACAATATATTGCAACGGATAATGATAGCGCGTGTCGCTATTTATAAGATTTATACGTCATACGCAGAAGCTTTCCGGTGGGAGTTACAGTTTTGCAGGGTTCACCACAGGTTATTCAAGGGCGGTGCTCCTCCACTCTTGAATTTGTTTCCTCCACCCTTGAATTTTGAGCTCCACACTAAAATTTGACTTTATTCCTAAAACAATGAAGTTTTTAAACACAAAAATACATGTATATTGTGACTGGTAGCAAAACACAAGTGGGAAAACAAAAACAAAGACTGATAACACTATTATGAATAAATAAATGTCACTCTAAAATTTTTATGAGTAAGGAAATGGATCATCATCCGACTTGCAACACCCTTGGATTTTGAGCTGTGGTGATCCCTGGTTTTGTAATTGGAACAACCATTTAAAACACGCCCTCCTCAGCGCGTGTTGCTCATAGATAAATCATTTTTTTACCACAGTCTTTAAAGCACGTCATATTAGAATTAGCATTCTTTTCTGGTTACGACATGTTGATGTCAGACTATCAATTAAACACCGCCAAAACTTTCAAGTCAGAAATCGACCATAAGTGCACATTTTTCATGTATTTTTGGGTTGCAGGATAAAAAAAAACAATATTCATACATTGTCTGAAAATATAAAGTTTATTTGTACTTCAGTGTCATAAATCGGTTAGAATTGTACATTTATTTTATGTAAAATATATTTTAGGGTTGCATGATGAAAACAATATTTTGTTACTTTATTATTAATTATTTATTATTAGCACATTTATACCTCAAGGGGTAGATGGCAATACAGTTACACAAACATACACAAACAATAAACAAATATAAATTTTATACGACATTATTAACTAAAATAAAATCCAAATCATGCAGTAACAGAGTCATGACACATATAAGCAAGTACGTATAGATAATGATTAAACACAACTAACTAAAGTTTCGAGAATCTCATGTTCTTAGTTCCATGGAATTTCTTAAAAAATGAACCCAGACATAATACAGTGAATCAGTATGAGATTTTGGTAAAAAAAGATTATAATACATATATTATTATAGATGTACGTACAGCTAAAACTTGAGCAAGTATATACAATGACAATCAATATTTTATTGACCAAATGTACAATTATATCACACAATTTTACAAATTTGAGCAAGTAAAACATTTTAATACGATATTATTATGGATTTTGCTAAAAATCCTTGTATTGTATTGCAACTTGGCATTAAAAATAATAATTGTCGGGGGGGGGGGGGGGGGGGGCTACAGCTGAGCTAAAGAAAAATTAATGTTAAAACTTCGTATGTGTCGTTTGTAGATACAACCATAGGTCTAAAAAAATCAGATATAAGACGTGTGTACCAGCCAGATAAACTTTCATGGTTCTGTAAATGTTTTATCATATACAAGCCGTCAGATAAAAAAACTTTTATCATATCCACCCCGTCAGATAGAAAAAAATTTAATGGTTCTGTAAATGTTTTATCATATACAACCCGTCAGATAAAAAAAACTTTCATGGTTATGTAGATGTTTTATCATATACAAGCCGTCAGATAAAAAACTTTTATCATATCCACCCGGTCAGATAGAAAAAAGTTTCATGGTTCTGTAAATGTTTTATCATATACAATATAATAATCAGATAAAAAACTGTCATGGTTATGTACATGTTTTATCATTTACATAATAATTATGTTCTAGATTTTAGACCCACTTTTGTACACTTCGATACTGGTAAGCTATAAAGAATAGTAAATGGTATTATCATGCTGAAATATTGAGTTTGGTATTTTAAAAAAAATTAATGTCACAAATTGACTGTGGATTGAAAACATTTTGAACATAATTTTGCCTTTTTTAGCTCACCTGACCCAAAGGGTCATGTGAGCTATTGTTATCACTTTGCGTCCGTCGGCGTCGTCGTCGTCGTCGTCGTCGGCGTCGTCGTCGTCGTCGTCGTCGTCGTCGTCGGCGTCTGTAAACTTTTTACATTTTAATCTTCTTCTCTGAAACCACTTGGCCAATTGAAACCAAACTTGGCCATAATGTTCATTGGATGGACCTTTACAAAGTTTGTGTTTTTTATTTTGATTGGTAAACCAATATGGCCGCCACCTCAAGACTTAGTTTAACATAGGACCCTATGGGAAAAAAGTTAAAAAGGGCTTCTTCTCTGAAACCGTTTAACCAATCAAAACAAAACTTACTAGCAATATTGTTTAGATGGTCCTCTATAAAGTTTGTGTTTTAGATGGGAATTGGAAATTTAAAATGGCCGCCACTGCAGGACTTAGTTTAACATAGAACCCTATGGGAAAAAGTTTTAAAAGGCTTCTTCTCTGAAACCGGTTAATCAATGGAAACAAAAACTTACTAGCAATATTGTTTGGATGGTCCTCTATAAAGTTAGTGTTTTTTATGGCAATTGGAAATTCAAAATGGCTGCCACCGCAGGACTTAATTTAACATAGGACCCTATGGGAAAAAGTTTGAAAGGCTTCTTTTCTGAAACCGGCCAACCAATGGAAACAAAACTTACTAGCAATATTGTTTGGATGGTCCTCTATAAAGTTAATGTTTTTTATCCCAATCTGATATTCAAAATGGCCGCCACCGCAGGACTTAGTTTAACATTGGACCCTATGGGAAAAATGTTAAAAAGGGCTTCTTCTCTGAAACCAATCAAAACAAAACTTACTAGCAATATTGTTTGGATGGTCCTCTATAAAGTTTGTGTTTTTTATGGCAATTGGAAATTCAAAATGGCTGCCAACGCAGGACTTAATTTAACATAGGACCCTATGGGAAAAAGTTTGAAAGGCTTCTTTTCTGAAACCGGCCAACCAATGGAAACAAAACTTACTAGCAATATTGTTTGGATGGTCCTCTATAAAGTTAATGTTTTTTATCCCAATCTGATATTCAAAATGGCCGCCACCGCAGGACTTAGTTTAACATTGGACCCTATGGGAAAAATGTTAAAAAGGGCTTCTTCTCTGAAACCGGTTAACCAATCAAAACAAAACTTACTAGCAATATTGTTTGGATGGTCCTCTATAAAGTTTGTGTTTTTTATGGCAATTGGAAATTCAAAATGGCTGCCACCGCAGGACTTAATTTAACATAGGACCCTATGGGAAAAAGTTTGAAAGGCTTCTTTTCTGAAACCGGCCAACCAATGGAAACAAAACTTACTAGCAATATTGTTTGTATGGTCCTCTATAAAGTTAATGTTTTTTATCCCAATCTGATATTCAAAATGGCCGCCACCGCAGGACTTAGTTTAACATTGGACCCTATGGGAAAAAGGTTAAAAAGGGCTTCTTCTCTGAAACCGGTTAACCAATCAAAACAAAACTTACTAGCAATATTGTTTGGGTGGTCCATTATAAAGTTTATGATTTTTATGCCAACTGGAAATTCAAAATGGCCGCTACCGCAGGACTTTGTTTAACATACGACCCTATGGGAAAAAGTTTTTAAAGGCTTCTTCTCCGAAACCGGTTAATCAATGGAAACAAAAACTTACTAGCAATATTGTTTGGATGCATGGTCCTTTATAAAGTTTATGTTTTTTATGGCAATTGGAAATTCAAAATGGCCACCTCCCCCGCAGGACTTAGTTTAACATAGGACCCTATGGGCAAATAAAAAAAATCTCTATACAACTGGTTAACCAATGAAACAAAGCTTTCTAGTAATATTGTTTGGATGGTCCTATTTAAAGTTTATTGAAAATTACAGGACTTACTTTAACATCAGGGAAATGCCATCTTCATTGCCTATAAAATCAGGTGAGCGATACAGGCTCTTAAGAGCCTCTGGTTTCTAATTGTCCGGTTTCCATTAGACAAAATTATTTTCTTTTCATTTTTGTCAGCGCAGAAACCATAAAAAAATACATATAATATCACTGTTCCATTGCAGTCACTGATTTATGCATCCTTTTCATTTCATTAATTAAAAACACTCTTCATATTATTCATCTCATTCGACTAGACTATGTTACGGACTATATTTTACTGCGATGACATAATAATAATAGGTTATTATATGGCAATATCCATATCACATCCCGTATCAACCTGAGACCTCCATATTCACCTAAGGGGCCTTTTAGTCCCGAGGGCAGGTATGGGCCGAGGGTTGATATGAGATCTAATATGGATATGGCCATTTCATAACCGTTTTATCATATACTGAAAATCGCAAGTTTAATATAAATCCATATCTTACCCTGCAAAGCAGATATGAATCACCATTGAAAATATATAGGAAATCCATATTGGACCGGGAGGGGGTGTGATACGACAAATGTATTACAAAATATGGTTCTACAACCTCTATAAGTATCATTTATGCAAAACAAAGATATCTTTACTAAATATATGATAAAATAGATTAATTAGGGTTAAGCCCTCGATTCTGATAGGGGAGTCTCGGGGCTAATACCAGGGCCAATATGGAAATGACCATGTTATGATATAATAATCTATAACTATAGAATATGGACAAGCTTTCGCGCGTTTTACTTACGACATGAACCAGAGCACGACATATATGTAACAGCGTCACAAAACAAAATACAATTGTGACAGCGGAAAATGACAATAAAGTATTTTATTCACTATTTGGACTTTTTGGACTTGAGTTTCTATTAATTTCGTGTTTTTATTATTTCGGACATGTGAACGCCAAGAATATTAATTTTTTGTCGCCAGTTTAGCAACAGTTCCAGTTGCAGTCGTATATCGTATCGTATATATAAAATATTCATATTATATCGTAACAACAATGTTGTTACACTGCTACATTTTGGTGGAGTTAACCAGAGGCGTGTTACCTTTTTAGTGCGACACACGATACCGCGTATCTCAGGACCAAGCGATTTATTCCACTTAATCAGGAGACATTCAGTTCGATATGGAATTCAGTTTTCGGCCACAATGGAGTGTATGGAAATACCGTATGCAGCAATCACCATTATGTGGAAAATGTGGACTTGTCTATCATCGTTTTCATATGTGTCCAGCGCAAGCCAAAAAGTGTTTTTCTTGTGAAAAATTTGGACATTTCGCAAGACAGTGCTACAGTCAAAGACAACCAAATGTTTCTACCGGATCTTCGAGCGTAAGAATAAAATCCAAGAGACAACAACAAAGAGACAAGCAGCTGATGATGAACTAAATGAAAGAAAGAACACTTTACGAGAATTGCCGTTTAATAATTTCTGGAACTCTGTTCTCATAAAGTTTTTCGATAACTCAACCGCCGTAAAAGTGGAATTGAAAACAGCGTGTACAAATCTTAAAAACTGTGAGAAGAATATGTTTAAAATCTCAAATCAACAACAAAAAGTAGAGGAAGAAAACAGAATTCTGATCGACAAATTACTTGAATTGCAGAACAAAGCAGAATCCTAACAACTTAACATTGTGTCAAAACGGTTGAAAGAATATGAGGATAAGATTTGCGAGCTAGTGGAAAAGAAAGAAGAAACAGAAGCCTTTAATACAGCTCTCCTATCGATAAATAATTATAAATCAAGTGAAATTCAAAGACCCAGTTCAGAAAATCAAGAACTTCGCAATAGTGGAAAATTTATGTTGAGCCAACGAGACATTCTATCAAATCTAGCGGAAATCTGTAAAACGCAACTTACTACGCCAAATCTTAACTATACAAACAATTCCACTGATCGACGGAGATAGTTATGTAAAAATACAACTGCGGAACGCGGGACACGTTCAATTCGACGAGGGAGAATCTGTGACAGCGGAAAATGACAATAAAGTATTTTATTCACTATTTGAACTTTTTGGAATTGAGTTTCTATTAATTTCGTGTTTTTATTATTTCGGACATGTGAACGCCAAGAATATTAAATATTTTGTATTTAATTATTTCTTATATTTGAAGACCAAAAATTTAATTAATTAGCAAATAGTTATGTAATTTGTTACTATAAATTATTAAATTATATTTTAATCCTACCTATGTCTGTTATAAGCGTGAGAAAACGTTCTAGAAATTATGTTTATTGTTCAAATGAACTAATATGTTTTTATAATTATTTTAAATGTTAAAAAGGAATCTTGTGTACAGTGTCAAAAGACAATCAGTTTTATAAGTTCTTATCTTTAGCGACATTACTCCTTTCTTTAGCGAGCGCTAATTGTATGTTTTTTACCGTCACTTTATTGTTACGTGATGTTTATTCTTGAAGTTAATTAAGTGAGATACATGTATGTACGGTGACATCAATCCGTTTATTTCTATTGTTAATCTTTAATCCTTAATTGTATGTTTTTCTCAGTTGTATTGTTATGTCATGTTACATGTTTTGTTTATTATGTAACGACTGAAGTCTTAACTTTTCAGGCTTCCAAACTGACAATATCCGATAAGTGATAAGTCGAAAGAAATAAATTCCATTCTGAAAATCTGTATTGTGTTGATCATCGCTCTACCAGTCTGTGAGTTAGTTCCGCCAGTAGTATCAGTTTCAAGGCAGGAGACTGGCGTCAGTCACTGTCGTATATATAAAATATTCATATTATATCGTAACAACAACGTTGTAACACTGCTACACAATAATAAATAAAGATGATGCACGAAATATTGTATAGGCACATTCTGTTACATTTTTCCGGAAAATTTACATCGCCGTTTTATAGGTACAGTGTATTCCTAATTAGTTTTACGGCAATATTATAGGTAGTACAGTAGTAAATGTTTTGGCTATAGTCGAAAGCACTAACATTTCTGTGATTTGCATTCCTTTCTAACATTGATCAGCATTTACCTGGACTAGGAAATTAATAAACTTTCATTTACCATTTAAAAAATATATGCCATATATATCCGTGACCAATTCCTTTTTTCGCTAGTTAGAACATTTTGAGACGCTCCCACTTTTACATGCAATTTCTAATGCAGTGGATGTAAAAATACTACATTGTTTAAAAAAATACCAAAATTTTATCTTGCAAGATCTGAGAAAAATTTTATCCCTTTTTAAAACTTAATTGATGCAGGAGCTTACAGCTAAAAAATTGTACACATCTAACTACTATTTACCAAATCAGAACACAACGAAGTATTCAGTACTGTACTTAATGTAGGGTACACAATCTGGTAACTTGTTACTGGTACACATTTACTACTGTTATGCCTGTAGTCATCACTTAAGAAGACATTTTACAGGCGTTATGGGATATATGTGACACAAATTCTGTTTGTCGTAACAACTTTGTCTCCTTATTACTAGATTATGGCTATACCCACTGATACGACTAATTACCTAATTTTAACCTGACTGACACGACGGGTGCCACGCGTGGAGCAAGAGTTGCTTAACATTCCGGATCATCTGGACCAAGTCCGGTGGGGTTCGAGTCACTAAGTTTTGGTTTTCGTTTGTTTTGTTGTTCTCCTCTCTTTTGTTTGGCCATGGCTTTGTCTGACCTTGACCTATTCCTTTATAAATAATCCTCGGTATCTTCGATACTTTTTTTCTTACCAAGAATACTTACTTAAGTTATGTGCTTTTCTCGAACTATTTTAACTAGTTTAGATACCCTTGATATCTTCTGAGATGTAAAAGTTCTTAATACTCGTGTAAAAGCTATGAGTTAGTCTTGTATCCTAAGTTTGTATAACTCGGTGGAGAAAACAGGCGAAAAGTTACGAAAATTTCGGATGATTTCGTACTACAAAATCCCACAACACCATAATTTGCCATATTTGATTATCTTGGAGCACTTTCTAAGAATAACCAGGACCCCTAGTTGTGTTGTATTTGTTTGTATGTCCCTATATTGCAGCCCAATAGTAAAAAAGTGTTCCAATAAATATTTTTACAGTTACTTATGGTGAAAATCGAGTAAATGAGTAATACATTCCAGTACGTCCGAGAATCCTCTGCCGCTTTTTTGTCGTGGACGACATCCTACGCAAAAAAAGCCGCAGATCTCAGACTACCCCAAAACCCACACCTTACATGTGAAAATTCAAATTTCAAGGGTAGTTATAAATTTAAATAAAAATAACAAGGCGCACATTAAATTAACAAAACCGGATATTACTATCTTTACAGATCTATAACCGTGACAGAGTGGATCAGACAGGTCTAGGACCAGGGAACAGTGAATTTTACAGGTCTTGGACCAAACAAAAGTGACATTTACAGGTCCAGGACTTAGGAACAGTGAATTTTACAGGTCTTGGACCAAAGAACAGTGAATTTCCAAGGTCTAGGACTTAGGAACAGTGAATTTTACAGGTCTTGGACCAAAGAACAGTGAATTTCCAAGGTCTAGGACTTAGGAACAGTGAATTTTACAGGTCTTGGACCAAAGAACAGTGAATTTCCAAGGTCTAGGACTTAGGAACAGTGAATTTTACAGGTCTTGGACCAAAGAACAGTGAATTTTACAGGTCTTGGCCCAAAGAACAGTGAATTTCCTAGGTCTAGGACCACGAAAGGGCGGATTTTGCAAGTCTGTGGCCAAGGAAGAGGGTGTGGGACCAACAAATAGTAAATTTGCCTGGTCTAGGACAATGAATACTGGATTTTATGGCCTGGTAGGTATGACCGTTATGTGTATGTCAGATACATGTGTTATTGATTTAACTGTAAATTGTTCAATGATTGGTTTATAAATTGAAGAGGAAAAGGAACATCTGTTATAACTTAAAAAATGATTTTGGAATTGATTAGGCGTTGAATTGTACAGATTTTATTTCTATTTTTTATTTTAGAAATGAAAAAGAAATTCTTCAACATAGTATGGCTAGCGGTAGCCATTTCTTGTATTGTGATCTACTGGAATGTAAAAGATTCCAATGTAAGTACTAATATATAGTTACTAACGCCTTGTAGATAGATCTGCTAAGATTTCTTCTGTATGGTGGAAGAAAAGTAACATTTAGTCCAATTTTGCAGGTTCCCAAGATTATTTTTTTCATAGTTGTGTTTTATTGATGTGCCTTCTATGAACATGTCATACGGTGATATTTTTTATTATTTTTATTTGACAAAATTAAAACTATTTTATAAACCATGCCTTTTAGAGTTAAAAATATTAAAACAAACAATCTCCGAAAATTTTGCCACTTTATCATTGACATATATATTGTCATTAGAAGAAATATCAAGTTAAACATGCGTTTCTATTTTGATCATTGGAATTCGTTTACTATTTGTGTGTTCAGTTCGTAATTTCTGCTGCTGCAAGTAAAACAATCATAAACAGAAATGTGTTGGTGCCCATGTCCGTCAGCAGTTCTCGGCAAATGGGTGGGAGGGAAGATTTGTGATGTGGATCTCCTAGATGTTAGAAAATTTAAGAAACAATCGGAACAATTTTGGGCACTTCAGGCGCTTTCTTGGTAACATAAACATTATATCTTTTGGGAAAAGAGGGGAGGGAGTAAGTTCGTTCCCAACGCACCCCCGTTTCGACGGCCAAGGTTGTTATTTTTTTAAGCAATAACTGAAATCAGGAATGACTATGAAATAGTTAATGAAGGTTGAATGTGTTGCATTTATTGTACAGTGAACTGCAGATGTATCGATTATAGCCATAGTGTAATAAAAAAGAAACTTTTAGTTATCGCGCAAGAAGTATTGATGACCCATACGTAGACAGTTATTAAATCGCGTGCACGGGTGTATCCCAGGAAAAAATTAATGTGAACTCTATTTAAATTACTATTCTGGTACCATACCGTAGGGTTCCTAATGCCCGACTCACAGAGCTAGCCAGCACGTCCCCATGTGGTGGATAGTAGTGGCTCCTTTGTTGTTGTGTTGTCAGAATACCGAAAGTCTGACCACGGACCATAGGTGGCAAGGTGTGTTGAGAGTGCCACGCATATTACACGATAAAAACCCCTTATAGGATTAAGAGAAAGAGTGTTTATTGTTGACGCTACAAAAGGCTATATTCTCCATCCTTTCCCAATACTCCATGATAACCAATGACTGTCAAAATTGTGATCCCGTTGTTCTATCCCTGTCCCCTTGTTGATTTATTGTTTGAAAACTTGTTCTCGTCCTGAATATAGCCGAAATATTGCTCGCTGGACTGAAGGCAATTGTTCAATCAAATGACTACCGTATTAGGACTGTCAAAAGTTTATGGTGTCATCATGTAGTTAGCCAATGGGTGGCAAATGTTGGACTTTTTGTATGGACAGATTTGTCTCGTTCCTAAGAAAAAGATGTGAAGCAGTAAACACTATGATCGGACAAGGAAATTTGGAGGACAAAGATCGTTCCTTCGCTTTTTCGTCCGTCCGTCCCGCATAAGGTTTACTTTTGAATCGGAGTTTTTTTTATAAAGTTGACTTCTCATCTTGATGAAACTTAATAAACAGTTACAAGATCTCTTCACTGGTAAAATTCTGTAGAGCTTTGCCAAATATTTCACGCTTGTCACACTTGATTGAACTAAGATCTAGAGAGTACTTACCAATTATGTGCCAAGCAGACATCGGTACCACATTTTTAAAATTGCGTGTTTCGGATTGACGCTAGAGTACTGGTATTTATTTTATTTGACTTATATGCAATTACATATAATATTCCGAAAACAGTCGTTTACTGGGTACTAAGGGCACGACTCGCTCACAAAGAGTCCATATCATCGGATCACCTCGGTAATTTCCGCCTACGTTCAGTCACTTATCGGACCCTCGTTGAAAATGTTCGAGAGATGTTCCAAATTGTATACTAAAACCATTACCGTAAAATAACTTATTGTTTGTATTCTCGTCCTAAATACAGCATCCTCACAAGTCAGGTTTTCTGTGTCCACATGTGTCCACGAAGACACACGTTGACACAGAAACCCTGACTTGTGAGGATGGCTCGAAAACATAATTTATTGTTTGTTTTTTCGTCCGGAATACAGCTGAAATACTGCTACCCGGATGCAAAGCAACCGTTCAATTAATCAACAAAACATTATAGAACGTTGTTCACGTGTGACGAAAATATTTTAAGTAAATTAATCAGACTATATATATGATCATATTCCCTATTTTCGGAATACAAGAGTTACTTCCCATTTGCAAGAGTTGTCTTTCATAACAGCAGGTATCTAGTATTGAACAGATAGGGAAAAATCACATTTTTTTTTAATAATGTCTGTGGACTGACTTCCAGTACAAATAAAAAAACTACAGAATTAGTGTGCAGATCATAATAAATTTTACCGGATGCTTTGCTATATGTGAATAAAAAAATATTGTAGAAAAACTACTTTTTACCCACAGTAGGTACTATAAAGTACCTGCTCTAAAGAACAGATAACTCTGCAAATGGGAGATAAATCTTGTTTACCGCATGTAGGGAATATGGTTGTCTATTTCAACCCTCTAGCCATTATGCCAAATTGACTTTTAACACCTTTGTCTGTGCGAGCCTTATTGCAGACAGGATGTGCTAGACTCCTGCATTAATTGACAAGCATAGCCAGTTGTACCGAAGGTGGGAGTTTTCCATGATACTCCAACTTCCTCCCGCACTAACAACAAACAACAGGAGGCCGAGATATAGCTGAAAAATTACTGAAAGTGGCGTTAAGCAACATATAAACAAACAATCATGAACTGTTTACATTTTCTTACAAAAACAAGTGTCTGTTCAGAAACTTGAAAAACAACCTTTCGATGGTCTAGATTATATGACTCTGCTATATAAGTGTCATGTTGTCAGTGTCATTTTGTGCAATATGATCAATAGATTTGTCGTTTTTTTAATATGTGAATATCTGTCAAAAAGTTGTTTTGCCGAGGTGTGTACGGTAGTCATCTACTATGACTACTATTGATCACGTTCCTCACAACAGTGAGATTGCGGGTTCGAGCATTACTGAGGCAGGATGTGCTCGACCCCAGACATAATTTTCACAAGGATTTCCCGTGTTCTTGCCTCGGAGGTCGAGGTTTATTTCCTGGGTACTCCGGCTTCACCCGCACTAAACACTAGACGCCATGATACAGCTGAAAGATTGCTAAAATGTGTAAATTGTTAAACCACATTGAAACAACAAAATATTAAATGTTTTGTTCATAATTGTTCATAATTAACTAAAGCACCGTCTATCACTATCAAGAATTGTTGCTTGTTTACCCCTTTTCTATGTCTTTATGTGTAAGTATCTTCTGTGGTCGTCCTTTTTGACGTATTGTAGATATTTTGAAAACGTCTTTTAAAATCCATTTCAATTTATCATACTCTGCAAGAAAAGTGACAGTTATATAGTGATGGTGGTGTCCGTCCGTCCGTTACACTTAAGGTACCCATCTCTAAGCCGCAACTCGTCCTATACTACTGCAGGGCATCGGTGGCCGAGTGGTTAAGGTAGTTCTCTTACTATTAATCACGTTGTCTATCAATTGCGGATTCGAGTCTCGCTGGGGGCAGGGTGTTCTCTACTCCAATGGTAATTGACAAGGATTGCCAGTTTTTCTATCGAAGGTCGGGTTTTTTTACCCGCGTACTCCAGCTCCCTCTCCTAATAAAAACTGGACGCCATGATATAGCTGAAAGTGGCGTTAAACATCATTCAAACAAAAAAAATATACCACTGCATGGAACACCCAGAATCCTTGTCACATAAAGCCATTTTATATCTGATATTTTTATCGGAATGATAATTGAGGTTTTTCAGAGGTTTTTCATAGCCAAACGGAGCCGTCTTTGACACAAGGAGCGGGTACCTATCACTTATCCAACTACACGACTGAATGGAACTCGATGAATCTTTAACATAAACTTTGTCTTATAGTGCAGTTGGGAAGCATGCAGGAGTCTGTTGCATTGCTTACAGTTTTTCTAGTTTTTTATATCATTTACCCGCAATTTGCTCAAAACAAGATCATTATTTTTGCTTTTATTTTTCCCGTAATTATCAACCACCTGAAATCTTAATTTTGCTAAATGTCGAAGAATATCCTTTAACAAGACGACAGACTTACAGCACTTTTTCAGCTGTTTTGGCATGTATTCCAGTTGTTTATAATATTTTGAATTGGTTATTTGAGAGAACCTTGTGTGGAAAACGGGTATACCTTATAGATAAACTTATACCATATAATAGCTCTGACTGCACTGATATTACACTTAATAAATAGTAGTGTCGCGTAAGAAAACGACGTTGGTAGTACTTTGTCCTACAAATGTCCTCGGTGATCACGTGGTTATACGGTAGTTCTTCTATATATTGATCACGTTGTCTTTCAACATTAAGGTTGCGGATTCGAGTCACAATGCGGGCAAGGTGCACTTGTCTCCAATCTTAATTGACAAGGATTGCCAATTTTCCCAATCGAAGTTCCGGAGTTTTCTCTTGGTACTCCCACTTCCTCCGCCAATTAAAATTGGACGCCATGATATAGCTGACAAAATCATATTGTTTTCTTTTCCAGTATATCTTAGTACAGTACGAAAGCTGGATAACCAATTACTTTACGAATCCAACGGGTTCAGCAAGTCCAGACATAGCACCACCTGTTATAACTACTCCTATACCACCTGACCGATTTTTTACACCACCAGGTAACTTGACCGTGGTGACAGCTTATTTTGACATTGGAAGACTCGTGGGTAAAGGATTTGATAAAGAACGGTATACAAGATGGGCAAGTGTATTTAGGTACATAGCAAGCCCATTGGTTGTATATACAGACAGTGACGACTTTTATAAGAATATGACGAGCTTCAGAGAATATTTTCCAGAGATAACAAAAATAATCAAGTTTGACAGAAATAAATTGTGGCCGTTTCAATCTATTAATAGAATAAGAGACATATTTTCACAACCTGGTTACCCACGACATGCGCCAAACACCATAATGCCAGAATACTCAGCTCTACAGCATACCAAGTATGCTGTGGTTCAACATGCTATTCAGAATAAATATTTGCCGAATAAATTTTATGCTTGGCTTGACATTGGATACTTTCGAGATCTTGTTGGCGGGACACAATATTTTCAACTTTTACCACCTAACGACTTAAGTGAATCTAAAGTAGCTTTTAATCAGGTGTATGGTAAAAACGAACAACTAACGCCATCTCAGATTTTTAGAGGAAACATAGTATGGTTAGGAGGAGGGATGTTCATTGGAAGAGCCAACCTCTTGTCACAATTTGAAGAGCAATATAGGCGAGCTTTCAACTACTTTTTGGACGCAAAGGTAATGAACACAGACCAACAAGTTATATATTCATTATACAGTCCGGAAGGAAGGAATGCTTTAAAACCGCAAATTGAAATCCAGCCGTATATACCACATGACATACCATGTGACCCTTGGTTCTATTTAGGATTTTATTGTCGGCATAACATGCCGGAAGGAAAATGTCCAATTCGGGCTGAGGTGTGTCCAACTACCACTACATCCACTACCACAACCACAACTACAACTACAGTACAACCACCGACAAAAACTACGAGTTCTATTTTAAAAACTATATTAAATGCAACATTTACTGCGAACCCCACGAACAAAAGCTAACGTGAATACTCGGTTTTTACCTCAATAGATGGCGTAGCTACGTGTACCAGAGAGAACTACATTATTTGTACAATGAGTTATTGACGTTTTGTGATACATTGTTGTGAGTCATGTCAGAACGCTTTTTCCTACACTAAAGACACGAACAACGAATATTAGTTTGTTGTTTTCTGTAGGGATAACCCAATCTTTTGCATGTTTTAGGCTATATCATGGCTTTCAGTTGTAAATGGTGAGGCAGCCGAAGTATCCGGTAAAAACCCGGAGAATCGGATGAAAGTCCCGATCTTTGGCGAACATTA
Source organism: Limnoperna fortunei (assembly GCA_944474755.1). NCBI lineage: Eukaryota > Metazoa > Mollusca > Bivalvia > Mytilida > Modiolidae > Limnoperna > Limnoperna fortunei. The sequence goes on along the minus strand of OX104124.1, from coordinate 38,418,084 downwards.
GAAAAGAAACATTACTCATGCCGAGTGGTTAAGGTAGTACGTCTACTATTGATCACGTGGTCTGTCAACACTGAGGTTTCGGGTTCGAGTCTCACTGCGGTCAAGGTGTGCTCGACTCCAAATTTAATTGACAAGGATTGCCAGTTTTCCTAGCGAAGGTCGGGGGATCTCTCCGGGTACTCCGGCTTCCTCCCCAATAAAAACTGGACGCTATGAAATAGCTGAAAAATAGCTGAAAGTGGCGTTAAACATCATTCAAACAAACAAACATTACTCACAATTCAATTAATGACACCAACAAGACCGAGTTAAGAAATGGAAGACAAATGACAGAAAGGATAAATAGAAGGGCATAAAATATTTAGAATACGTAGTGTATATATAATAATACGGTAACAAAACAGTCATGCAAAAAAAAAAAAAACAAAACCACACACACGACGTCAACAAAATATTAAAACTAATCGTGCATTTATCATAAACGAGCTTAAATCTCTTATTTCCATAAAACTTGCACAGCATAAAAAACAAAAGACACAACATAAAATGAACAAAATAGAAACTAAAACGATAAAAGATACTTTGATAGATAATAATAATAATAGCTATTGTCAATTAAATCACATGAATATATCTTCGGTCTATTTCTAAAAAGTGGTCTGATATTCTTAATTTTGAAATATTTTTACGAGTTCCAAAATCAAAATTAGGCAAATAGAATTCTTTCCCGATTTAGACATATAGTAGGACATTCAAAAAGGTCTAAGTGTGAAAACGTTGTAAACATGAAACAGACAATTAAAAAATACTTAAGCTATCCGGACCACAATTGACCACGTGACCATATTTGGTGTCCCGGATGTCCATTGTATTTTAATGGAGCAGACATCGGTAATGTTCGGCAAACATTGGAAATACTATTTGAGTAACTAATTTTTTTGGCTGAAAACTGTTAATATTGACTAAAAGTAAAACAATGTATTTAATTTGTATCATAAATTAGCAATACCTTGATGTAATAAAACTCTATTTCTTAATCGAAAATATATTTAAACGGTGACTTCAATTATGCGTCGGATACCTCGACAGGCTTGATAATGAAGAAACGTAATGGAGTCCATTGCAAAATGTTGATTATACCAAAGGAAAATTTGTATGTCAGTTAATAATAGACTAATTATTAATGAAATATGAAAACTTGCTAAATGTAGCAAGACCTTTAATACTCTGTAAGTGGTTTTTTCGCGAGGGGAAAATTTAGAGTTTTTGTTAAAAAAACTGCGTGTTTATTTTCGCGTTAAGTAATTTTCACTGTTGGTAATCGTAATGAATACCGCTATCATTTGTCTTAATATTTCGCTCGTTTTTATTTTCGCATTCCACCTTTTACCGCGAATATAGCAAAAGCGAAAGGAACCACTTATCCGATATCTAGGTAAGAAATAGTATCGCTATATTGCGGTATTTTTTCTGTGATGTTTATGTGCGGTATTGTCCCATCAAATAGTAGAATCACTGTGTAGAATGGTAACGGACTTATCGCGTTTTTTTCTGTTGTACCGGACTATTCGGGTCCTGCCAATAAACATGAAGTAACTCAGAAAAATGAGTTCAAATGATAACAAGAAGGGGTAAGTTTGATTAAAAACCATACTTACGGAATACGTATTTGATCTATGATAACTCCTACAAAAATGTTACGTCGATGTACCTCGTGGTTATTTCACAAAGTTAAAAACAAATCGAAAAATAGGGAAACAACATGAACAAGCAAACATGAATTTCTATCATTCATCGTCAAATTGATATAAACAACGACTTTTTATGTTCAGAGATGTCCTGTTATGAGTTAAAAATACATTCAACATAGCTCTAGCAATTAAAATTGAACAATAATACTGATATGTCACTAAAATTAAAATGTGAAGCAACGGACTTTTTGTGTGCGATGGATATTGTGGAAATTTCGGGAACCGGACTAATAGCGGTACTTAGCCACAGACATATTGTGCTCAATTATATTTTTCAGAGCAAATAGAAGAAAAAACTTTTATTGTTAAATAAGCCAAAGAATATGAAAAAAGAAAATATGATGAAATTTCTCGTGGTAATATTTTTGAATGATTAAGACAAATGTATTACGTAGGGCCTATTCCTGAAATTCATTTTGAATAGATGACTTCTTATATAAGTATTATTATCGTTATTGTCATATAAATCAATACTACATTTATCAGTTACATATAACAGAGGTAACAAACAACTAAATTGCAATCGAAAAAATCGACAAAATATTCAAGTCTACGAGACCCCTGTCCTCAGTTCCAGAGACAGTTTAACGAAAATTTTCCGGGTTTAAAATAACTTTAAGCGAATCGAGATATGGATTAACATTAGAGATATTGAAGTCATATAAGACCGAAACAGTTTATTGTGATCACATTTTAAAAAGAAGTGAACCTCATCGTCCACTTCATTTAGATTATAGAAGGAGCAAAGACGTTGTTCACCGGGGACTCTTTTTTATATCTTCCACGTTCTATTTCAAGACTGTGGTCGGCTATTCGAAATCTTGAGATGAATTTGCGATTTTCCTAGTTCGAATCGGACGAATAAAATTCTTTTCCTAAGTTGTTTTTCAAAAATTTATATAGAAAGATTTTATTTTGATCTTTTAAATTTGAAACTTTGTCAGCATATAAAACTTTAACAACTCATCTTTATATATGGTTTTATTACTTTAACATTTTTATAAGTTTGTCCATGTTAAGTCCATCAAAGTTAAGATCTATGTCGTCAATTACATCTTTTATATAAGTTACCCAAGAGTATATATTCTCAAAATCTAAAAAATTATTTAGTTCAAAACTTTCTTTTATCAAAGGGTTAATTTCACATGGACTCAGCCTAGCAAAATATAATATAGATTGAGTTTTTATGTATTTTTCTATAGGGACCCTACCAAGCTCTAAACGGGAAGCTAGGTTTGAAGCGTCTTCTTTACCCTAGTATGTACTTGGAGAATGACAAATGTATTTTTTCAAAAGGAGTTTTATCTGTGAAGTTTAAATGGATCAATGACAACATTGTTATTTCTACTACGTTTCTTTGCATTAAACAGGAACCTATAAATCAAGTTATACTAGTCCCAGCATTAAAGAATGAAATATATTGATCCATCATGCAAATCTCAACATTGTATGATAAAATTGGCCTTATTAGTGCATCAAACATGTTCAGGACAACTTGAACTGGGACATTTCCAATTGAAGAAAAAAATGCTGCAAGCATAGATCAATGTATGAGGGTCGGTATAACTTTTTACGGAACAGCGGGAAAGGCTTATTTATTCACCGGGAATTCGGGTTTTAACCAATAAAACTTCGGAAATTCGGGATTTTTACGTTTCTTTTTATCCAGTACGTAGTTCACCGGGAAACCGGGATCTGGTATTTATTTTTACGGGAGTGCGGGATGGGACCCCCTCCCATTCCCCATGTATGTCTTATTTGTTTCTATGATAAGTATATTGAACGATTTTTGTTTCATTTGCATGTCAAGTCCGTAATTTTATATTCCTGCATTTGCAAATAAATTTTAAATAAATCCGAGTGCCTATACATTTTATTCTCGCAATATACAACTGTCTAAAGAAATACTTGTAAAAAAAACAGAGGCAAAATATTTATTTAAACATAGTGTTGGCGCTTTTGTGCCAATTTCTTTTCACTTTCTAAAAACTAGCTCTCAACATAGATCCATTCAACACAGCAGCCGACGCCGAAAGTCCGGTGCCACACACGACAAAAGTCCGGTGCAATGGCCTTCCATGAAAATCGACAATTTCTTCCAGATTTGAACAAATATAAATATTTTTAACCTTTGTGTGATTAACATTGATGGCATTAAAGAGAAAATAACAAAAAATAATATGGTAAATGAGGACAATTAGCTCGTTATATATTCTCATGTCACATATTCATAAACAAACTACACCGGGTATCGAGTTCTTTTAAACGATTTCAAATTATATACTAATCATATTCTTTAAGTGTTAACTTGTGCAGACAGATAAATAGTTCTATCGTTCCGTGACATAAACATTCTATTAATATTTTTTAAAAATCGCAAAGAAATAAGACAAAATAAGTGACCTACTGTTTCTATTTACATCAACTTGCACGAACAGTCCGTTGCTTAACCCGAATAGTCCGGTATTGCAGAAAAAAAAAACGCGATAAGTCCGTTACCATTCTACACGGTGAGAATACAAAAGGTTAAACATGAAAGTCAGACAACGTACTAAGGACAGGTATACTGACATCCAGCGAGTTGCTCCAGTAATGAAGAAACAAAAAAGTGCTCGAGAACGTCAGTTATGTATTATTGACATGCAAATAAAATGATTGATTGATTGATTAATGGTGTTTAACGCCCGAGCAGCATTATTTCAGCGATGAACATGAAATGGATGATAAAATGAACATGAAATGATGATGAATGAAAATGGGATGGGACACAAGGAAAAATAGGGGTAACGGATTTTAGATTGCCACTGGCAAATGGGAGGATGGATAGGATCGGGCAATTCAGCCTCCTGTAGCGGGATCGAAATCCCTACTCATAGCAAATACTACAGCAGCGTTCTTTAACGTGCGAGGAACGTGGCATTTTTCCCAACACGGTGCACTAATATGGTTTGCGGTCAGGTTTTCCGTATTATGGCCTGACAACCCCAGCTTGCCAGGGGTACCCCATTTTTAGGCAAACCGACCTGACACGCCGTTCAGTGTACTGGGCGCTATTTAGTCGCCTTTTACGGCAAGCTAGCACGACTGCGGTCTATTCTTTTGGCCACCCGGATCCCGCACGGGGCCAAATGAAACGAAAAACCCATACTCAACGATAATGTCATATTTGTACTCGGTTGCCGAGTAGTTAAGGTAGTTCGTCTACAATTAAGCACGTGGTCTGTCAACAATGAGATTGCGGGTTCGATTCTCACTGCGGGCATGGTTTACTCGACTCCAATCTTTATTGAAAAGGTAGCATCCCAGATTGCCGACATATTGCCGAGTCCAGTTAGCCGATTCCCAAATTGCCGACAATCAAAAATTAAACTATATGTTATTAGTGATTTTAGAAAACATAATGTTTTGTCGGAGAAGTTGTTTGTTCATATATATCGAATTCATGGAATTAGTTTCATGAGGATTTTTGTATTGTTCCGTATATACGTTATTATTTAAATGATAAAATAAACAATAGATAGACCTATAATTTATTTCATTAATTTTACATCAATTAGATTTATAACAAAGTAACCATTAAATTTTAAAAAATTAAAGGTTAATAATTGATTTTTTTTATCTATGTGATAAGGCTTGCATTTTACTCCAATTTATCAATTCCTAAAAAAACAAATTTAAGCATAAATTTGTTTTATTCGGCAATTCGGGAATCGGCCAAATGGAGTTGGCAATTTTGAATTCGGCAATCTGGCATGGAATCATTGACAAGGGTGGCCATTTTTGCTACCGCAGGTCGGGTTTTTTTCTGGGTACCCCGGCTTCCTCTCCAAATAAAACTGGACGCCATGATATAGCTATAAATTGCTAAAAGTTAAGCTTTTTGAAGAGAATTACCGTTAGCAGTGGGAACGGAGAGACCCAACGTGATATTAAGCAAATAGTTGTTGTATGTTTGATAAAAACTTAATAAAAATGGTTTGAACAGGTATCCTTACTGTTATAATTTTAATGTAATTTACTGAATACTATTAGTTACTTAACATTCGGGAGGAGAACAAGTCACCGAACAAAAAAAAAATTCAGGAAATTTGATAAGAATAATGGGAAAAACTTGTCTACCACTGGTAAATTTGGTGTGTTAGAAAGGGACAATACGCCTACTTTATTCGAAATCTACCAACAGGAGTCTTTCACTGAGGAATGGGCGATGCACTCTCCACGTACATTACTTGATGATAATATTATCTGAAGTCAGGTTTCCGTATTATGACATAACTATCTCTAAACGAGAAATTTTCATCTATGATGGACGTAAAACAACAATCAATCAATCTATCCGCCCATTGGTGACAATGCAAGCGGAGGAGTTTTTAGGCACGAGCTTGGTGTCGTGCCATGTACTAAGTGTTGTCGATATTTTGTATTTCAATGACAAGAAATGCAGAAGAGAGCTTATCACCAGTCTTCCATATAGGAAACATTTCCAAAGGAAATATCTCTTTATAAAAATGAGCAATCGGTGCTGTTTTTCAAACTTGGACAAGATATTGTTTGTTTAAACAATGGCTTGAGCTCATAGAAATGAGACAAGAAATATATAGATGTTAGGGCGCTCACAAGCCCACCGCTTGGACGTTCCCGGTATTTCTATGACATCGTTTCGCATTGCGTCGTAAAACAAAAAATGACCAAGAAAGAAGTTTTCGTGCATGTTAATATGGTATAGTCATTCCATCTAAACAGAGTACTGTTGTATGGGAGATAATTCAAATTGAATCACATGTAAATAAGTTGTGATTGTGAGTAAAATTTAATAAATAAACGTACTGCTGAAATTATAATAATGGTATTTTAAAAACAATTATTTCTGTACCCTTAATTCAGCGATTATAATTATTATAGTGATGGTGAATGCAATATAGTATAGAAAAGAAACAAACCATGTTTGTTCAAAACAATTTACTCCAATACACATACAAACAAAACAAAAATACAAATGAAACAAGATGCATGTATTTCAATACACAAACAAATAAAAAATGATAACCCAATACATTTAAACAATTAAAACTAGGTAATCCAATACACATTCAAACAAAACAAGTTAGTCGAATACACATACATTAAAACACATACAAACAAAACAAGGTAGTCCATTAGGCATACAAACAAAACAAGTTAGTTAGTTTGTTGTTTGTTTGATGGTGTTTAACGCCACTTTCAGCAATTTTTCAGTTATATCATGGCGTCCAGTTTTTATTGATGGAGTAAGCAGAAGTACCCGGAGAGAACCCAAAACAAGTTAGTCCAATACACATACATGTAAACACATACAAATAAAACAAAATTAGTTCAATACACATACAAATAAAACAAGATAGTCCAATTGGCATACATACAAACTAACACCGTACGCTCGTTTAGTCCAACCAAATCAAGACTCGTCAGAATGTATGTTCAAAACATTTCACGTTGACATTTAATATTTTATTTATTATTTATTTAAAGCACAGTTATACCCCGTGAGGGGTTGAAGGCATACATATTAAGCAAAAATTAACAACAAATCATATAGTAGAATCATGCAATCTTCAAGTCCACTTTCCTCAGTATTGAAGACTTTTTAATAAATGGAACAACAAACTGCAAATGACTCCAAGAAGGCATTATATTTATATATTTTTTATATCATTTTCATAATAATTTTATAAATGTTTTCTTATATCCGAGTATTTCGGACAATAGAATGCACTAAGATAACGAGTACTAATTTAACAGTTGCAGGCGCGTAGCTCCCATACAAGCAAAAAATCATTTGCTTGTACATCAGATTGTCAAACAAAAAAACATTATAAAAAACGCAAAAAAATCGTGACCTTAAATATTACTGGTGTATAGTATCTTTAAATTAGATAAAACAATCCTTTTTTTTATGTGATCCATTTGTTAAGCATAATGCTATACATATAAAAAACGGAAAAAAAATCGTGACCTTAAATATTACTGGTGTATAGTATCTTTAAATTAGATAAAACAGTCCTTTTTTATATGTGATCCATTTGTTAAGCATAATGCTATACATATAAAAACCGTAAAAAACACGTGACCTTAAATATTACTGGTGTATTGTATCTTTAAATTAGATAAAACAATCCTTTTTTATATGTGATCCATTTGTTAAGCATAATGCTATACATATAAAAAACGGAAAAAAATCGTGACCTTAAATATTACTGGTGTATAGTATCTTTAAATTAGATAAAACAATCCTTTTTTATATGTGATCCATTTGTTAAGCATAATGTTATACATATAAAAAACGCAAAAAAATCGTGACCTTAAATATTACTGGTGTATAGTATCTTTAAATTAGATAAAACAATCCTTTTTTTATATGTGATCCATTTGTTAAGCATAATGCTATACATATAAAAAACGCAAAAAATCGTGACCTTAAATATTACTGGTGTATAGTATCTTTAAATTAGATAAAACAATCCTTTTTATATGTGATCCATTTGTTAAGCATAATGCTATACATATAAAAAACGCAAAAAAGTCGTGACCTTAAATATTACTGGTGTATAGTATCTTTAAATTAGATAAAACAATCCTTTTTTATATGTGATCCATTTGTTAAGCATAATGCTATACATATAAAAAACGCAAAAAAATCGTGACCTTAAATATTACTGGTGAATAGTATCTTTAAATTAGATAAAACAATCCTTTTTTATATGTGATCCATTTGTTAAGCATAATGCTATACATATAAAAAACGCAAAAAAAAATCGTGACCTTAAATATTACTGGTGTATAGTATCTTTAAATTAGATAAAACAATCCTTTTTATATGTGATCCATTTGTTAAGCATAATGCTATGCATATAAAAAACGGAAAAAAATCGTGACCTTAAATATTACTGGTGTATAGTATCTTTAAATTAGATAAAACTATCCTTTTTTATATGTGATCCATTTGTTAAGCATAATGCTATGCATATAAAAAACGGAAAAAAATCGTGACCTTAAATATTACTGGTGTATAGTATCTTTAAATTAGATAAAACAATCCTTTTTTATATGTGATCCATTTGTTAAGCATAATGCTATACATATAAAAAACGCAAAAAAAATCGTGACCTTAAATATTACTGGTGTATAGTATCTTTAAATTAGATAAAACAATCCTTTTTTATATGTGATCCATTTGTTAAGCATAATGCTATGCATATAAATATCGGAAAAAAATCGTGACCTTAAATATTACTGGTGTATAGTATCTTTAAATTAGATAAAACAATCCTTTTTATATGTGATCCATTTGTTAAGCATAATGCTATACATATAAAAAACGGAAAAAAATCGTGACCTTAAATATTACTGGTGTATAGTATCTTTAAATTAGATAAAACAATCATTTTTATATGTGATCCATTTGTTAAGCATAATGCTATACATAAAAGGGTAAAAAAACGTTGTTTTTGTCGTTTAATTTATGTATAGAATAAACTCTTTAAAACCTCCAAAATGCAAAATCGCCAGACCCTTCGCATAATTGAATTTGCTTGCACATGTCACAAGGGTCAGCTACGCCCCTGAGTCGTATCCTCATAATTCCATTTCTAGCATTAATTACTCATCGGTAGTTTCAGAAAATGACAATTATTTGTTTTTGTGATATTAAAATCTAATGCCATTTTATTAGCATAGTATTTAATATATTTCTACAGCAAGATTACAGATTTATCGATGTAACACGACGGGTGTGTTACAGGCATGCGCCATTTACCCTTCCTTTAATTATTTAGTGTCGCTGGCCTCTGTTTGGGTGTTGCCTAGTTCTGTGCTTTCTGTTTGATCCAAGATATTGTAAGAGTATTGTTGGACTGCGAGATTTGATTGTTACTTTGTTATTTCATCGCTTCTTTGTAACCGCTAGGTCGTTGTCTCTGCTGGAAGGTAATTTGTTAACTCTGGAATCACTATTGTTCCACGGGATATCAACAGCTTAGTTGCTTTAAAGATATCTTCAAAACGTATATTGGCTCAGGTGTCGCCCAGTATAAAGGCATGACCTGGAAGATACTCGTTGTCATTCAGTAATTTGGGTGTCCATCCTCTCCCGAATTCCTCAAAAAACTCATACATGAACGTTGTGGACAATTCTGAACTATCGACGATTGCGCAAGCCCAAATCTATATTCGGTCGCTTACATCAATTAGAATATTAGGCTTAAGCGACCAGACTCATCCTTTTGTTCTATTATTATCTTTATAAAATAATTATCCATTTAATAATATTCTGTTAAGATTTTTTATTTAATAGAATTGTAAGTTTAACTGAATTACTTCGAAGTACATTTTAAGAAAACCGAGCAGTCAACAAAAAGCAAAAGGACAATCATACAATCAGGATTGAGACAAAGACAAAAAAAAAATAAATACGTATTAAAATAAAATTGATTTTTACCTAACGTCGGTACATTTATACCATGGAAGTACATGTATTATACTACTGCCATGTATATACAAAGGACAAGGTCGTTGGATTTCACGATTTTCGGTCTGACACGAACTATTTGGTTGATAACCTATTAGATTGACACTTCGTATGTGTTGACGTATGTGTTTAGAAAATGCATTTCTACACTATATATCTTGTAAACCCTTTAAACAGTTAGTTCAGTTTGTTTGTTAGAATGGTGTTTAACGCCACTTTCAGCAATTCTCCAGCTTTATCATGGCGTCCTTGTTTTTATTCGTTAGGGAGAAAACCCTCCACCTTCGGTAGGAAAACTGATAATCCTTGTCAAATCAGATTGGAGTCAAGTGCACACTGCCAGCAGTGAGACGTGAACCCGCAACCTCAGTGTTAAGTGACCACGTGATCAATAGTAGACGAACTACCTTAACCACTCCGCCATATAGGCCCTTATTAGTTCAGCAGCGTCGCTTTAAAATATTTAATGATCTTTACGAATAAGGACACATACTTTTTCTTATATGGATATGTGTAGGATTCAAATATTTGTTCCGCTGTTTAAATTTAACAAAAACCTTCTATTGACCAACCTGGTCTAATAAAATTGTTAACTTGCCGGACTAAGTTAAAGATGTCTATTACGAATATTCATTATCTCATGCTGATCGGACTTACCTTAAAGTCGAATATAATTGTGAAATCACGGATAACAACCGACCGGAAAGGAAAAATAATAGGTATGTGTGTCCGTCAATATTGAAGTTATGTTGAGGAGAGATCAAACAAGTAAACAAATCAATTATAGCTCTAGGTGATCGGGGTGATAGGACGATCGAAGAAGCCCGTGAGAATGAAAATTCAATTGCCACATTTATAATGTTTGTTTCCATGTAAAGGATCTTCTGGGTGCCAACGCCAACGCCGAATTTGCCTCAGTTTAAATTTTTGCTCGATTACAATATTAAACTTAAATGTTTGCCAGATTTCTTGCTGAATATCGAGGACTGTCAACAGATATTTTGTTTAGTCTACCAATAAAAACCGAACATCATGATATAACTGAATAGTTGCTAAGTGGCGGAATTCCTTTGAAAACAAAACACACACATGTAAATTCATAAAGAGTTACGTTTTCCTTTCAGTTTTGAAATATAACCTTATCAAATATGTAGTCATTTTTCCTTTGTGAAGTATATAACTGTTAGACAGATGAATAACAACACTAGATATTATTCTGATTGGTAAATAGAGTATTATGAAAGTGAAAGCGACACGAAAATTATTAAAACGTAGATACTTGGGAACTATAAAGATCACGTGACAAAAGTACTTGCCTTTCGATAAACCGAAAGTGACTTTGGAAAACTTGAAGTTAATGCTACTAACAGATAATATAAATCTAAACCCAAAATGTTCCAGGTTTTAGAGAAAATTGAACGTACCACTATTTATAAAGTCTCTGGATGATCAATTTTGAAGAACACATGCCATTACTAGACGTGGTTTTATGTTTTGGTCCATTGCAGATTTAATTTAATTGTCGATGAGAGTTATATCCCCCTCAAGGGGTTGTCAAACCTGTATGGTCGAAATTTCGCCTTTTCGCGACATGTATTTAATATGTTTAGTCTTTGATTTTTTAAATTTTCGGGTTTAAATTATAATAAGAGTAAAGGTATAATAAATCTAGGGAAGGCTAACGGACCAGACAAAATATCATGTAGAATATTGAAGGAAACTGCAGAAGCTATATCACCACACATACAATTAATTTTCAGCAAATCTATCGAAGAAAACCAAGTACCGAAGGACTGGACAACAGCAAATGTTTCAGCTTTACTAAAGAAAGGGGATCAAAGTCAACCTGTGAATTATAGACCAGTGTCACTGACATCGGTTCCATGTAAGATCATGGAACATATTATATTCAAACACATCATGAACCATCTGGAAGAATATAATATACTTGTTGACTTCCAACATGGCTTTAGGACAAAGAGATCATGTGAATCACAACTGGTTATCACCACAGAAGATATAGCAAGAAGCCTAGACAAGAACCAACAAGTAGATATGCTAATATTAGACTTCAGCAAAGCATTTGACACTGTTCCACACCAGCGACTATTGAAAAACTAAAATATTATGGCATTCGGGGCAACATACTCCATTGGATTGAATCCTGGCTTACCAACCGTGAACAACAAGTTACACTGGAAGGAGAAAACTCGACTACGGCAAAAGTGACATCAGGTGTACCTCAAGGAACCGTACTAGGTCCACTGATGTTCCTTCTCTACATCAATGACATTGGGAACAATATAAAGTCAAAGATCAGACTTTTCGCTGATGACAGTCTACTATACCTGACAATCGCCAACAAAGATGACTGCATGCAACTCCAACAAGACCTCAACAGAATGATTAAATGGACAAAAGACTGGCAGATGATATTCAACCCCTTGAAGTGCTACGTCCTTAAAATATCAAACAAAAAGACCACAGTGGACTTCAACTACACCATAGATGGCCACATACTCGAAACTGTCACATCAAATCCATACCTGGGTGTGGAACTTACCAACAACATGTCATGGGATAAACAAGTGCAGAAGGTTGTATCAAAGGGAAATAGAGCTCTGTCTTTCATAAGGAGAAACCTAGGATCTTGTCCACAGGAGGTGAAAAAACAAGCATATTTAGCACTAGTAAGACCACACCTAGAATATGCCAGCTGTGCATGGGACCCCCAAAAATTAACAACAAATCATATAGTAGAATCATGCAATCTTCAAGTCCACTTTCCTCAGTATTGAAGACTTTTTAATAAATGGAACAACAAACTGCAAATGACTCCAAGAAGACATTATATTTATATATTTTTTATATCATTTTCATAATTATTTTATAAATTTTTTCTTATATCCGAGTATTTCGGACAATAGAATGCACTAAGATAACGAGTACTAATTTAACAGTCGCATGCGCGTAGCTCCCATACATGCAAAAAATCATTTGCTTGTACATCAGATTGTCAAACACAAAAAAAACCCATAAAAAACGCAAAAAAAATCGTGACCTTAAATATAACTGGTGTATAGTATCTTTAAATTAGATAAAACAATCCTTTTTTATATGTGATCCATTTGTTAAGCATAATGCTATTCATATAAAAAACGGAAAAAAATCGTGACCTTAAATATTACTGGTGTATAGTATCTTTAAATTAGATAAAACTATCCTTTTTTATATGTGATCCATTTGTTAAGCATAATGCTATTCATATAAAAAACGGAAAAAAATCGTGACCTTAAATATTACTGGTGTATAGTATCTTTAAATTAGATAAAACTATCCTTTTTATATGTGATCCATTTGTTAAGAATAATGCTATACATAAAAGGGTAAAAAAACGTTGTTTTTGTCGTTTAATTTATGTATAGAATAAACTCTTTAAAACCTCCAAAATGCAAAATCGCCAGACCCTTCGCATAATTAAATTTGCTTGCACATGTCACAAGGGTCAGATACGCCCCTGAGTCGTATCCTCATAATTCCATTTCTAGCATTAATTACGCATCGGTAGTTTCAGAAAATGACAATTATTTGTTTTTGTGATATTAAAATCTAGTGCCATTTTATTAGCATAGTATTTAATATATTTCTACAGCCAGATTACAGATTTATCGATGTAACACGACGGGTGTGTTACAGGCATGCGCCATTTACCCTTCCTTTAATTATTTAGTGTCGCTGGCCTCTGTTTGGGTGTTGCCTAGTTCTGTGCTTTCTGTTTGATCCAAGATATTGTATGAGTATTGTTGGACTGCGAGATTTGATTGTTACTTTGTTATTTCATCGCTTCTTTGTAACCGCTAGGTCGTTGTCTCTGCTGGAAGGTAATTTGTTAACTCTGGAATCACTATTGTTCCACGGGATATCACCAGCTTAGTTGCTTTAAAGATATCTTCAAAACGTATATTGGCTCAGGTGTCGCCCAGTATAAAGGCATGACCTGGAAGATACTCGTTGTCATTCAGTAATTTGGGTGTCCATCCTCTCCCGAATTCCTAAAAAACTCATACATGAACGTTGTGGACAATTCTGAACTATCGACGATTGCGCAAGAACAAATCTATATTCGGTCGCTTACATCAATTAGAATATTAGGCTTAAGCGGCCAGACTCATCCTTTTGTTCTATTATTATCTTTACAAAACAATTAAATTTAATAATATCCTGCCAAGATTTTATATTTAATAGAATTGTAAGCTTAACTGAATTATTTCGAAGTACATTTTAAGAAAACCGAGCAGTCAACAAAAAGCAAAAGGACAGTAATAAAATCAGGATTGAGACAAAGACGACTAAAGAATAAAAACGTTTTAAAATAAATTAATTTTTACTTAACGTCGGTACATTTATACAATGGAAGTACATGTATTATACTACTACCATGTATATACAAAGGACAAGGTCGTTGGATTTCACGATTTTCGGTCTGACACGAACTATTTGGTTGATAACCTATTAGATTGACACTTCGTATGTGTTGACGTATGTGTTTAGAAAATGCATTTCTACACGATATATCTTGTATACCCTTTAAGCATTTAGTTCAGTTTTTTTGTTTGAATGGTGTTTAACGCCACTTTCATCAATTCTTCAGCTTTATCATGGCGTCCTCGTTTTTGTTCGTTAGGGAGAAAACCCTCCACCTTCGGTAGGAAAACTGGTAATCCTTGTCAATTCAGATTGGAGTCAAGTGCACACTGCCAGCAGTGAGACTTGAACCCGCAACTTCAGTGTTAACTGACCACGTGATCAATAGTAGACGAACTACCTTAACCACTCGGCCACATAGGCCCCTATTAGTTCAGCAGCGTCGCTTTAAAATATATTGATCTTTACGAATAAGGACCCATACTTTTTCTTATATGGATATGTGTAGGATTCAAATATTTGTTCCGCTGTTTAAATTTAACAAAAACCTTCTATTGACCAACCTGGTCTAATAAAATTGTTAACTTGCCGGACTAAGTTAAAGAGGTCTATTACGAATATTCATTATCTCATGCTGATCGGACTAACCTTTAAGTCGAATATAATTGTTAAAATCACGGATAACAACCGACCGGAAAGGAAAAATAATAGGTATGTGTGTCCGTCAATATTGAAGTTATGTTGAGGAGAGATCAAACAAGTAAACAAATCAAATATAGCTCCAGGGGATCGGGGTGATAGGACGATCGAAGAAGCCTGTGAGAATGAAAATTCAATTGCCACATTTATGAGAATATCGAGGATTGTCAACAGATATTCTTGTTTAGTCTACCAATAAAAACCGAACATCATGATATAACTGAATAGTTGCTAAGTGGCGGAATTCCTTTGAAAACAAAACAAACACATGTAAATTCATAAAGAGTTACGTTTTCCTTTCAGTTTTGAAATATAACCTTATCAAATATGAAGTCATTTTTCATTTGTGAAGTATATAACTGTTAGACATATGAATAACAACACTAGATATTATTAAGATTGGTAGATAGAGTATTATGAAAGTGAAAGCGACACGAAAATAATCAAAACGTAGATACTTGGGAACTATATAGATCACGTGACAAAAGTACTTGCCTTTTCGATAAACCGAAAGGGACTATGGAAAACTTGAAGTTAATGCTTCTAACAGATAATATAAATCTGAACCCAAAATGTTCCAGGTTTTAGAGAAAATTGAACGTACCACTATTTATAAAGTCTCTGGATGATCAATTTTGAAGAACACATGCCATTACTAGACGTGGTTTTATGTTTTGGTCCATTGCAGATTTAATTTAATTGTCGATGAGAGTTATATCCCCCTCAAGGGGTTGTCAAACCTGTATGGTCGAAATTGCGCCTTTTCGCGACATGTATTTAATATGTTTAGTCTTTGATTTTTTAAATTTTCGGGTTTAAATTATAATAAGAGTAAAGGTATAATAAATCTAGGGAAGGCTAAAGGACCAGACAAAATATCATGTAGAATATTGAAGGAAACTGCAGAAGCTATATCACCACACTTACAATTAATTTTCAGCAAATCTATCGAAGAAAACCAAGTACCGAAGGACTGGACAACAGCAAATGTTTCAGCTTTACTAAAGAAAGGGGATCAAAGTCAACCTGTGAATTATAGACCAGTGTCACTGACATCGGTTCCATGTAAGATCATGGAACATATTATATTCAAACACATCATGAACCATCTGGAAGAATATAATATACTTGTTGACTTCCAACATGGCTTTAGGACAAAGAGATCATGTGAATCACAACTGGTTATCACCACAGAAGATATAGCAAGAAGCCTAGACAAGAACCAACAAGTAGATATGCTAATATTAGACTTCAGCAAAGCATTTGACACTGTTCCACACCAGCGACTATTGAAAAACTAAAATATTATGGCATTCGGGGCAACATACTCCATTGGATTGAATCCTGGCTTACCAACCGTGAACAACAAGTTACACTGGAAGGAGAAAACTCGACTACGGCAAAAGTGACATCAGGTGTACCACAAGGAACCGTACTAGGTCCACTGATGTTCCTTCTCTACATCAATGACATTGGGAACAATATAAAGTCAAAGATCAGACTTTTCGCTGATGACAGTCTACTATACCTGACAATCGCCAACAAAGATGACTGCATGCAACTCCAACAAGACCTCAACAGAATGATTAAATGGACAAAAGACTGGCAGATGATATTCAACCCCTTGAAGTGCTACGTCCTTAAAATATCAAACAAAAAGACCACAGTGGACTTCAACTACACCATAGATGGCCACATACTCGAAACTGTCACATCAAATCCATACCTGGGTGTGGAACTTACCAACAACATGTCATGGGATAAACAAGTGCAGAAGGTTGTATCAAAGGGAAATAGAGCTCTGTCTTTCATAAGGAGAAACCTAGGATCTTGTCCACAGGAGGTGAAAAAACAAGCATATTTAGCACTAGTAAGACCACACCTAGAATATGCCAGCTGTGCATGGGACCCCCATCTCAAGAAACACATCGACCAAATAGAGATGGTTCAACGCCGTGCAGGGAGATTTATTAAAAGGAATTATTCAAGAGAGCCTGGGACAGTAACAGCAATCCTAGGTCAGCTTAACTTACCACCTTTAGAAACGAGAAGAAGAATATCCAGAATAACACTCTTACACAAGGCAATCCATAACAACATAGCGATACCTATTCCAGCATACATTCTAAAACCCACTAGAACATCAAGACACTACCATCAGGACAGCTACATTCAACCAAGAACTCACAAAGAAGTATATCGTAACAGTTTTTTCCCACGCACCATCAGGGAATGGAACCATCTACCAGATGAACTAATGGACATTCAGAGCAGTGATGAGTTTAAGACCAGACTCACCAAACTCCTGCTCAACAACTAGAAGTACATACATCAGAACAGCTGATTTTAACCACTATTTTAAAGCCGCACTGTATATACGCACTGATAATTTATTGTAAGAAGCAACCATGTTGGAGATGACGTCAAATTTATTCATACTTGAGTGATGGGTCGCTGACCTTTTTCAAGTTATAGACATAGATGTAGATGTAGGTCGAAAAGCAAGACCATAATGTCTATTTGACCTTAACATCATATGTCAAGGTCATATCCCAGGATAAGCAATGGTGAAGATACTATGCGTTTACTACTTACTGTTAGTAAGTTTCAAAAATTAACCGATTTATTTGGTTTATTTTCAAAACCCTCTTCTTCAAGTTTTTTTTAAAATCGCATACATACTTCCAGAGATTGCAAGACACAATGTTATTTGTATTTGCAGAGAAAAGGAAAAACAATGTTTCGCTTGTAGTGTCGACTCCGAATAATCGTCTAGTAAAAAAATTCCTATCGAGTACCATGATATGCCACGTACTTTTTCTACAGTATAATTTTGAAGTGGGGGCCTCGGTGGCCGAGTGGTCTAGGTAGTTCGTCTACTATTGATCACGTAGTCTGTCACCACTGAGATTGCGGGTTCAATTCTTCCTGCAAGCAGGGTGTACTGGACTCCAATCTTAATTGACAAGGATTGCCAGTTTTCCTACCGCAGGTCGGGGGTTCTCCGGCTTCCTCCCCCAATAAAAACTGGACGCCATGATATAGCTGAAAAATTGCTGAAAGTGGCGTTAAACACCAAACAAACAAACAAACAAACAATTTTGAAGTGTGGCGGAAAAGAATAATAATCCGGGTAAAATCAATACGGTCTTCTCACAGGAAATGACACAACCTTAATAAACTAGAATGTATTGGGATGTTACATCAGAAATGGCACCTAGTGTAAAATCAGACATAGTCACAACTATATCTACCAACTTTAGATATGCATAACAGAATAATTAAGATTTTTCTAGAATTAGGATGTTTTAGGACAGTCCGTATGGTATAGTCGTTATATTGTTTGTTTGTTTGAATAGTGTTAAACGCCACTCTTAAGATTTTTTTTTTGCTATTTCATGGCGTCCAGTTTTTATTTGGAAGGAGGCCGGAGAATATGGAGAAAACTCCGGACCTTCGGTATGAAAACTGGCAATCCTTGTCAATTAGGATTGAGATCACGTACACCCTGCCTAAAGTGAGACTCGAACCCACAACTTTAGTGTTGACAAACCACGTGATCAATAATAGACGAACTACCTTAACCCTCGGCCACCCAGGCCCTATATACGTTATAGTGGTAGTTACTGTCATAATACCAGATATACATGGCCAGTAAATTTATATCTTGTATTAGTTCAGCATTTGACTCTGTAACCAATAGAACTGTGTCATTCGAATCCAGGAAAATATGGAAGCAATCCGCAAATAGAATTTGAAAGTATTGTGTTATTGTTAGTTTGCTTAACATGCTGAGCAAGACATTGTTAGGCTACTGCGAAATGAGAAATTTAAAGAAATTCCGCAACAGGTATCGAAACATGCGTCCATACATTTTTACATGCAATTAAAGATTTCATTGACAACCAGCAAAGAAATTAAAATAAATTAAGTGAATTGTACAAAGTGGGACGACTTAAAACTACTGTACAATTGGCTTGTTAAGTAAAATGAAATCCAATCATCCTGGGCATATTTGATTGACACATTTAAAAAAAATCTACACAATTATTTGATGCAGTGGTATTCGTTTTTTTAGTAATTCGGCATATATGCATTTAAAAAGAAAGAAATATCTACACTAATATCTACAGAAATATCTACACTAATATCTACAGAAATATCTACACTAATATCTACAGAAATATCTACACTAATATCTACAAAAATATCTACACTAGTTACCGTCTCAGTCAAATGATGAACAGTATACGGAATTGTTTACTTTTAGGAAGACTCCATTTTTAGGAATTGTTTACTTTTGTGTTAGACTCCATAGCTCACTTCGTTCGCGACAGTACTTTTTTTTCGTTTCCTGGGATATTTCGACCCAAATGATATGGTGTCAAATTCCTGTGGTTTAGCGTTAACAATGTCCTTAAAAGTTACATTGTTTTACCTTTCCTACATGGAAATTGCAAACAACAGATACTTTTATAATACCCCAAAAATGGCAATTGCAGCTTAGAGACGGTTAGCTTTTTAGAAAAGCTAAACTTGTTAAATATATAAGGATTGTTTTCAAATGTTGGTCATATTATTGAATGTAGACTACTCTAGATCGGGTTAAACCGGTTTATGTACATCGTAACTCCATACAAAGTCGTCTATATCCAAAAACTAACTGTGGTACCAAAAATCACGTGATAAGATACATCTAACTACCTATCTTGAAAACGGCGTATTGAAACACAATCCTTATATTTTACGTCATCTTCATCAACGTCATCAATCAGCAACGCGCTGATGACGTGGCTAATATACCAAGAAAGGCTTTACGAAATAGACAACATCAATGAGCTATAGAGCATTTAAAAGACATTAAAATATTAACTTATAACACGAAAAAAACAAATAAATGTTTGCAATAATTAAAGTTTTCCTTGAACTTTTTGTTAGGGGTGGTTGCATAAAAATTTTGTGAATATTGTACCTCTAAGAATATTTATAAATATTGATATTGCACAGAAGCTCTTTTAATGTTATGTGCTGCTCGGGACAATATTACCAATATTACATATGGTATGATATTATTATTCTGATTGTCTGATTGGCTGAGCCAATCATGTGATTTACATAATGTTCTACGTATTTTAACAACGAAAGGTGTTCCGGGCGTGTTGTGTCTCTTTTTAAAAATATTGACGATATGTTTCTATTTTCAGGTATATTTAAGCTATGTTACGAAAAATAGATCTAATAGAGCCATGTATATTTTTCGGTTTGATTTCATTATTAAACCAAGCGATAAATAATATAGGCGGTGTACACATTGCAATTTCATTTTAATAAAGACTTTCGTTCTGGTTAAACGATTCATGGACATAAAAAATCTTGAGAACATGTCGTCTGCAGTTTTTTCTTGTATTTTTCTGGATACGATTGTATATATATGTATTATATAGAGTAAAATCATGAGAAGTTACAAAAGAATTTTCGTTCCGGTTCAGCAATGTTTTGAGACATTAAAAATGAGATAAACATTAACAATGAAATGCATATCTTGGCTACTATCTATTCTGAAAATTAATACAATTATTAAATTAACTGCAAATTACAAGAAATGCACAATTTATTTACACCAAAAATTATTTGGGAATTTTGTAAAAGTTAAAGGACATTTTGCGTCGACATTTAAAAACTATTGGGCACTTTGGATTTTGAGATTTATGTAACTCAGTAGCAACAGCTCACAAATCCTTTTGGATGGCGGATAGAGGACACCTTCTTGAAAAGTTAGATTATGATAACTTTTTCCGTGGACCATAAAATGCATGCCCTCTTGATTGGTGTTGGTTAACAAACACTGGGTGATAACGATAGTTGAGTGACATGCTCATAGAACATACAAAACTCGTTTTAGCTATAGAAATGGCAGCCGCTACGAAAAGCTATTAAGTTATGTCGAAGCAATATGTTTCTAGTGGCTGACAAAATTGTGTATCGCTATAATCATGTTTGCTAGAAAATCACTAAAGGAATCGATATTATTTTACTATATTTCATTTTTAGTATTTTTTCCAATATAATATATCTTTATAAAATATAAAGTGATTTTTTTTAAAATTCATGAGTATTAAACTTTCAAACGCAAAATAAAGCCAGAACAACAACGCTAAGTAATATTAACTAGATAAAGCATTCTTCTCTCTGCACGAACAATGATTAAACGTAGATACTTGGGACCTTTAAAAGACAGATAGATTAAGTTACTTGTCATTCCGATAATATTTCCTATCATGAAGCTTCTGTTGATCTGTGCTGTGTTGGCAGTTGGTTCGTATAGTTTATTTTAAAAGGGTTTTATTCTCTAATAAATCTGAACGTCTGCAAATTACTTGTTTTACTTTTGAGTATAAATATTGACTATGGAAGTTGTTATTTAAAATGTATAAAGTTATGTGAAATAAGTTAAAATAAATTAAATTAAAGATTTAACAAAAGGATTGACCCTATTTGTCATGGAGCGTTTAGGAAAATCCTTGTTGGAATTACTACGGTACCTTTTGAACAACAGATGATTGTATGTCTTACAGATTTTGGGCTCTTGTTTTAGGTGTGTAGCTTTGCTTGATGATATTCATTTATATGTACTTACAATAAACATGCTGATAACTATTGTCAATTGTCAGCACGTTATCGTAACAGTTCAGCACATAATATTCAGTGTAAATATAAGGCCGCAGTCACCAATGGCTCTATTTCAGGGACCTCTGTGCCTAAATTATCTAATAAAGGAATTCCTTGCATGATGGTCTAGTATATGGTCCTCTATGGCCGAGCGGTTTAATGTATGGACCTCTTTGGCTGACTAGTCTAGTGTAAACCTCTGTCATGCGAATCAATACTGAGCCCTTAGTCAACCTCAACTAATAAGGATTGCTAATTTTTTTCTCGTTAGTGGGGAATTTTTTTCAGGTACTTCACCACTCTTCTAATATTAATCAACTGAACAATATAGAAGAAACAATGAAATTAGCATGAAACCATAACGAATCAAACATTCAAAGTGTAAAGGATAAACAAATCGAGCAGGTGTGGTAGACACATATAACCTCGTTCTGAATATGACACCGCCATTAAATAACAATAATTTAATTTCTGTACGTTTTAGTTGTGCAACTCTCTGTACAGCAGCAAGGACACCATTGCTTTGCAAGTATACAATGTGACCCATCAATGTGTGACGCTAGTCATCACGTGATTTGCGCCAATCACGTATGCCAATGCAGCCAGAAAGTTGATACCCGTAAGTTATTTACCAGTAGAAATAATATACATTTTCTCAAGCAAAACTTGACTTGCGATCATTCACACATTCATGTGCTTTTTCAAATCATTCAGTCATGTGACGTCTATACTTTGCTTATTACTATCGTTAAAAGATATGGTTATTTGTTAACGAGCAATTATGAGATCTTTTCCGAATTCCCTTGAGAAAAAAACTTTTCTTGTGTTGTTCTTGACTCAAAACATACGGTTGTGGCCACTTTTTAAGCACGATAGACTCTGACATCAATAATTATCCAAAACACAAAAAATAATGGCGCTGAAGACTTTTGTCAACAGAAAGTTTACAAAACCAGAAATGATTCCGGTGACAGCCTACGGTGTCCTAAATCGGAAATGGGAAAGACCTTTATAAACTAGTATTGACCTGTTACGACATTAACGATACTAGGGTTATAAAGTATATATTAATGTATTAAGAAATTTTTCAATCTACACTAGATTTGCATATTCACAACAATAAATAAACACGTAATAGGTAATCTGAGAAAGGATTTTGCCTTTTGTTTTCAAAAACATATTTTGTATCGTATTGGTATCTATGACAATTGACGCCGATGTCATGTCTTTAATCCTTAATACAAATACCTGTATACGTTTGCCATAATAACGTATGTTAAATATGAACAGGAATCATTTTGTTCTTGAATATGATAATGACATCTGAATTAAAAGTTGATGAAGGTTTATCCGCACTCAGAAAACACTTTTTTGTATTGACTCTATGTTATATTATTTAGCAATGACAGCGATTTTACTCTGATCTGCATCAAGATGGTATATTAATAAATCTGAATCGTCCCCTTGTTCTTGCAAACATAACGATTTCGACCTTATTAAACTATCCACTGCAGACCGTCAAGTACTGTAACACAGCTGCGAAAAACATAAGTGTTTAAAACAACCTACTCTTTCTATTCTGAAGTAATGCACAAGTACAATTTGACTTTTTATTTCGCACAATCTTACATCTATTACAACTCATACGATTTTTGTTTCTTTTACAGCTTGCACAACAGAAACAGATTGCACAGCACATTGTACTCCATTTGGAAAGGAACACTGCGTTGACGGAAAGTGCCATTGTATATTGAATGATCTGATTGGAATTGGAAAATAATTAAATAGTTTTAATAGTCTTCTTTAGTCACTAATACAACATACATATACCACCTTGCTTATAAGTGCTAAGAAGTGACTATCGTATTGATACCTCGGCATCTGCGCTGTTATAATTTGTTTCGCATCTTTATCTCGTTATCATCCTTATTAGACTTCAATATTTAATTTGAGTAGCAGGCGAGTGCTAAACGTTGTTTAAGAACTGCTTAACGTTACGTTAGCATCACAGTTTATCCCGCTAGTTTTGCGTTGCTCCTCTTTAGTTTGCGGCGTGTTTACATTAATTGTTGTTTGTCCTTCTTTCTGTTTTCTGCTATTTTTATACACGTGTTAATTTTTCCATATTCATTAACGGTTTTTATATACTTTTTAGTGAGAATATTTTTTTAAGCGACGATAGTTTAATTGAACATAATATCGATGTTACATTAACATCAGTTAATATCAGAAAAATTTGTTATTAGAACAGAAACATTTAATATCCGAAGGGAGTGGAATGATATTAAACTAAACATCATTAATGTGTTTACTTAATGGAGTTCCTTCAACTGAAAGTTAAATGAGTAAAATAGACAAACATTTGAAATGTTCTATTTGTTTCATCGAATGCACATACGGCATTTAACATCAAATGAATCTTTATTCTTGATGTCTTGATTAAACATTAAAATGAATGGCAATGAAGCTAATATACTTTTTCCAAATGAACATATTGCTAGATCATTAAATTAAAACTTCTAACTGCGAATGAAGAATAACAAATCTCTAAAATATTACAATGTAAAAAAACATCTTTGCATAGCTAGAATTATAATTAAAACATAGGTCACAATATCTCGTTAAACATCGTGTTCTTGAACGTATAATTAGTTTTGTTCCGTCATACAATTTTCATAAATTGTCAAAAATATATATGTTATTTACTTGTATGAGTCATATCAACAGGTAGTGTCTTTGTCGAGCATTTTCCAACCTGCTTCGCGGCGAGTACAGATAAATTGTATACTTTCTAATACTGTATGAATATTCTTTTTTCCTGCAATAATACATTACATTTAATACTAAAGGAAAACATTCAAAAAGTACAATTCTAGACCATGTCTGATTTGTAATTTTCGGCGGGTATTCTAGTGATAGCATGACGTCCAAAACAAATATCGTATTCGACATCATGTTGTAAACCAGAACAGAATATTATATATTGAAAGAAGCAGGAACAAGGGTACTGGGACAATTAATTCATTCGACTACCTTTATTGGACAACCAAGGAACTGATAGCAGGATAAATGTAGTAACACGATTTGTGTCACCACAGTCGATTAGTAACGACACTTTGTCTTTGTTTCTAACTTACACATTGTGTAGTTTCGTGTTTTAATAGCGAGCATGTTTATGTAAAAATAACAACAAAGCCAAGGATTATGGTTTTTCCTTTAACCTAGATAATTAAAACACTCATTCTTGAAAATACACTTATTTGACACAATCTGCTTATCATTGGACTTGACCTAATTCCCATATCCAACAACAGCCATTGAAGAGTATGTTTTTGTATTAGTATTGCATGTAACAGCAAAAAGTTCAATAAAAAGGTAGTATTATATAGATAGAGACGAAATATCGAATTTTCTGAGTGACAGAAATCACAGTATATCACATGTGAAAATTATTGTTTATTTTCACTCTCGGGTTTTTTTCCCGCCAACATGATCAAAACACAAAATCTAAAATAAATGTTCACTTATAGACCGGTACCTGCTAGAACAATATCCTATAACATGTCATTTAGCGTGGCAATATTCTTAGTTGTTATTTCAGAACGAAATATTACTTAGCTGGCGTCCAGATCCAGATAAGGGCGGCCATGTTACAGTTGGTTTTGTACAATAAATTAATAGAGAAGTAATCCCATGTTTAGGTCTAAAAGCCGACGTCGTTTATCGGAGTTGGTCTATTGCCGTTGATTTCGCCTCTTGTTTATTACAACATTAAAACATTAAGGGGTTCTTTAGTTTCACTTGAAGTAATGGAGTAGTATATTATTAATAATTCGGACAACGGTAAGAGACAAGTCCAATATACCCCTAACTTAATCAACTAGTACTGCAGGTCGAGTAAGGACTGTTCCAGAATGTGTTATGTACTAAATGTATTATGACATGACATAATGTATGATTACCTTACGAGAAATCGCAAAACGAGCAGTCAAAGGTATTATGTTGACTTTCTTGATTCGAATTTTACCTGAAGAGAACAATGAGTAACTCGACGACTGCCTAATTAAGAGGCAGACATTCATTACTAATACTCACTTATGTTTTTAATCTTTGTTTGCTTTTGTCTATATCAGGCTATGTAATTACCTTAGTTCTAGAGTTTTGTTGTCTGTCGGTTTTCTTACTGTTTGTCTCTTCTGAGGGAAACGTTTTCCCAGTGTTGTCTGGTGAGTTATAGTGACAGATGTTCTATGTGGGTTAATTTCATTTCAGAAAAGGGCAAGATATTGATTCAAAAGTGGTAACAAATAAAATTGGATTCTCTTGAACAAAATGCCAGACTTCTCAACGAAATGTTATAGTAGAACACTAACCCCACGTTGCTCAAACAAAATTCTCATAAACTCAAACTAAGATGTATAAAAAGTGGAAAAATATTTTGACATATATTTTGTTGATGGCTATTTCATTATTGTTTGAAATGTGCCTATACATTTTGGTAACAAAGATACAACGTAAAACAGGGAAACAATAGGGTTGTCAATTGTACGCATATTCTATATGAGTGTTGACTGCACAAGTACAATTAACAAGCAAATCATTATAGAAAACAACGTTCGTTTGTCTCATACTAATGACAAACTAACACGTTTGGGAAACTGTCGTGTTCCCCATGGTAAACCTGATATGACGAATTAATACCACCTTGACATCTGTCGTTACATAAAGTATGTTGATAAATTAAGGTTTAACGTCAAATTAATTATTTTTTCACGCAGTGATCAAGCTACTGACGAGTAAGATGAGTTAATAGAGCAACTAAGGTCTTGATAGGGTCTGTTAATGTAGTAACTGAAGCCTAAGGTTGGATCAGGCCATATAGCCAATCAAATCGTCGATAAGATTAGACAATATATTAACTTAAATCCACAAAATCAGACTATCTAGCTACTCAGTAAGTCGTTCACGATAGCGACATAAAATCTAGCTACGATGATGTCTGATAGTCTCCGTAAGGTCTAACAATATATCTTATCAAGTCTACGTTAGGTATGAAAATATAGCCACTGAAGTTTACGATAGGGTCAAATAATCTAGCAACTTAAGTCTATGATAGGGTCAGACAATATAGTCAATGAGTCTTTAATAGAGCATTACAATGTACCAACGCAAGTCAACGATTGGGTCTGATAATATAGCCACTAAAATCTACGATAAAGTTAGACAATATAGTCACTCAAATCCACAAAAGGGTCAGACTATCTAGCCACTCAGTAACTCGTTCACGATAGCGACAAAACATCAATGTCTGATAGTCACCGTAATGTCTGACAAAATATCTTCTTAAGTCTACTTGGAATATGACAATATAGCCACTCAAGTCTACGATAGTGTCAAATAATGTAGCCATTAAGTCTGCGATAGGGCCTTACAATATAGCCACTCGAGTCTACGATGGGGTCAAACAATGAGCCACTTAAGTCTATAATAGGATCAGACAATATAGCCACTGAGTCTGCGATATGGCCTTACAATATAGCCACTCATGTCTACGATAAGGTCTGATAATATAGCCACTAAAATCTACGATAAAGTTTGACAATATAACCACTCAAATCCACAAAAGGGTCAGACTATCTAACACTCAGTAACTCGTTCACGATGGCGACAAAAAATTAACAACTAAATCTACGATAATGTCTGATAGTTTCGTAATGTCTGAAAATATACCTACTCAAGTCTACGTTAGGGTATGACAAAATAGCCACTCAAGTCTACGATAGTGTCAAATAATGTAGCCTTTACGTCTGCTATAGGGCCTTACAATATAGCCACTCGAGTCTATTATCAGGTCAGATAATATAGCCAAATGTAAATGTATATAGATAATTTTTGTAATATATATAATAGCCTAGATAATATATAATATATTTATAATATGTCTATCTCTCATATATAATTTAACACCGGTTATACTGCAATAAAAGAATATCTGATAAAGAGTGCGTACATGGAGAAGAAAATCCAGAACAAAGATGAGGACTAAATTATACAAGTGAAAAATCTTATCTCATTGGTTTGTAGAATTCTATTATTAAGAAAACACCCATGGCATCTTTAAATCAGAAAAGCTGACAACGGGAGTCAAGAGAAAGGTCAAAATGTAGATCGAAATATCTGAGTACAGATCATTGCTCACGAAAACAGTGTTCTTAAAAATGACATAATGACTTTGTTTGAAGCTTTAAATTACAAATGACAAATGACAGCGTTTTGACAAGTAAAAAAATGCAATTAAAATAAATTGGCACAATATGCATGCAGGCAATATTTTAATTGCATATTTAGACAGTTATATTAGAAATGACAAATAAAATGGAAAAGTAATCATGCATAAATCATGCACATGAGCTAGAGGTTAAAATGATGATTTGTTCATTTTAATACATTTTAATGTTATTTGATATCGTATGTTGGTCCCTCAGGATTCAACCTTTTCAAAACAACTTTTTAATGAGTTAAATTACACAGAAATTCATTCCATGTCCCCAAAAAGATTGCTTAAAGAAGCATACAGCGAAGAAGCAAATATTAGTTATTTAAAACATCGATGATATGCCATATCTCCACCTTAACTTAAAATATATCGGAAGGTCAATCTCAGTTTGGCAAAATGTACATTTTGAATTGTCCATGCACATTCGTACCGTGAATACAAATGGTCAAATAGATAGTCCAAGTTAACGTAGATTGTCAAATCTTTGTTTTGGCCTACCTAATCGCTTCTCCGTATTAACGTAAAGCATTTAAAATACCTGCTCACCCATGGTGTGTAAGGGCTCCAACTACCGCAAGTTAAATTAAAAAGAATTTTTTTTAACGATTTTTTGAATAGTTTGTAATAACTAAATATTGAATTGCTTTGTTGATGATAATAACAGCTATATATATAGCGGATTTGGCCGAGGGGTCTAGACCGCTGGACATAGTGCAGGCGATTTGGTGCCACAGTGTCACAACGGTGTGAGTTCGAATCCCGCTGATGGTAAACAAAAATTTGACAGTGTTAAAAATCTATAGCTAATTCAAACAGTGTTTCTATTTGTAGAAATATATATAAAAAATTTGATATTAACCCTGTATTTCTGATGTTTCAGAAATCCGCTGGATAGATATATTATATGGTTGTCACAATACTTAGACGTTTGTATATAATTTACTTACTGTGACTGAATGACAAGTAACTTTGTCATCCTAAATAATATATACAAAAATGCTGAATTAGATTACTGTCAAATTAATATGTATTGGTTACGAAAATTCCATCGTCACACGCTAGTACACATGTACTATGTCTATGTCTACGATTTACCCCGGTTAATGAAGCTATATTTTTATATAGCGGATTTGGCCGAGGAGTCTAGACCGCTGGACATAGTGCAGGCGATTTGGTGCCACAGTGTAACAACGGTGTGAGTTCGAATCCCGCTGAGGGTAAACAAAAATTTGACAGTGTTAAAAATCTAATTTAATGGGCTTAATTTGTAGAATATATATATATATTGGAAATTGTTCATATGTATGAAAACGATATAGGTTTTTCATTCGTAACATTCAAATTTAATTTCTGTTGAGAATTAAGTACATACCCTTCAGAAACGCATGTTTTTGTTAGGTTAATATTCTTGACAATGTTACAGGTTCAGAACTAACCTTAAACGTAGCAAGCAAAAGATTTGTTGTTCATATGGGGTTAAACGCGCCACTTTCAGCAATATTTCAGTTTTTAGGGCACCCAGTTTTATTGGGGGGGGGGGAAGTCGGAGTACCCGAAAAATACCCTCGACCTATGGGAGGATAACTGGCTTTCTTGTTTGTTAAGATTGGATTCGAGAATATTCTGCATGCTGTGAGACTCCAATCCAAAATCTCATTATTGACAGAACAGAGGGTCAACAGTAGATGACTCATTAACATAACACTTCGAGACCCTGCCATCAAGTAAACTACAAATTACAATTTATTTATGTAATTATAATAATGTATTACAAACAAACACTCACTGTATCGTATGGATTAAAACTTATGGCATTTTTGTCGTACCAAACTCATTTAAGAAAAATCGATTTAGCAATTTGCACTCTATAATAAAGTTTTCTTTCAAACTAGACACATAGCCAAAAAGATTCCAGTCAATGTGTCCATCAAGCCATTTTCGTTTACTAATTTCAACGGTCTTCTAACAATGCTACCAAACAGCAACTCGAACGGGCTAAAACCAAGAGATTTCTGCACAATGTTTCTGGCAGCAAACAGAAGAACAATTATTCTCATCATATTCTTCAGGGCTTTATGCAAATATTAAATATCAATGCGATTGTTTATAGATTTTTGTTCAGCAGACACCCTCCATTAATGTAATCTGTATAGGAAATACAGTTAGTTGATTACCTAACCAATTGGGAGATTTATAATCCATATGCAGGTCCTGCTGGAATGTTTCCACACTCAAATAAAAAATTCACAATAGAAAAATTGAGCTGTCTCAATGGTATTCTTAATTTCAATATCAATGGAATAGATGTCCCCGCCACATAAGTATAGAAAAACAATTCACCAAGAGGGAAAGACGTTTGGAATTCCAACGCTCTGTTAAAAATGACGTTAACCATACATGACATGTATGTAACAATAAGAAATTCAGGACACGTTACTACGGTTGTTAATGTGATGAAGGGCAAATTGAAATTCGCGAAAGCAAATAACAAATTTACTTTGCAAACTACCTGACCATTCTACAAACAGTCACCGTTCCAAATTCCCATTCAATCAAAAACAGATGTCCCTTATGCAAAGTTTGAGCTAGCTGGGCTACATTAAACATTTTTTTTTAAGTCGTCAAAACAACTTAATCCTTTTTCGGATATTTATTTTGTAATTAAGATATTAAGGTAAACGAGTCTTAAAAGTTTTAAAAAGCTATAGATATGTAGTGAGTGGACATATAAAAATGAAAAATTTCGTTGATTGTTTCGGAACAATTTTAAAATGTTCAATTTTTGTATATCGGTGCGATGTGTTAGAACCTATTACAACACGTGTTGCGATACATACTAGATTGATGAAGACATAATGCATATCAAATCAAGGTCAATTCAGTAATTTGGTCAAATGTGTTTGAATAGTGGTGCTCTTAAGTCTTAATTCGTCCTAAAGGATTAAACGTAATTATGTTTTAACACGCTGTCGTATGACATTATAAATATTAATAGAAATTATATGTCGTCTCGTCATCGTCTGTGCCTTTATCAGTTTTATTATCAAAGTAAACTCCAAGAAGTTTAACATGTATAGCTCGATGCCTTGGAATTTTAATTATTTTACAATATGTTGTAAAGAGAAATAATGCATAAAAATTCAAGAACGAATATTAATTTGCCAAAGATGTTTTAATAATGCTGCTCTTTTGATGTTATTCGTTTAAGGATTCAACGTATTAAATTATTTAACAATACCATTTTATATGAAGAGACATATTATATCATCTCGTCTTCCTCTATGTGTGCTAAAATATTCAATTAAACAAATTAAACAGCTCTTTATTCAGCCGTGTTATTGTTAGACAGTAAGACAATGTCAAATTTATTGAAATAATCGATTGAACACACAACAAGGACATTAAAAAAAGGAAATTAACACCAACTTTAAGTTATCCGACACATAATTGAAGTCATCGTTTAATTTCATTTTTCGACCAAGAAATACAGCTTTATTACATCAATGTATTGCTAATTTATGATTCCAATTAAATATATTGTTTTACCATGAGTCAATGTTAACTGTTTACGATGTTTGCAGAACATTACCAAGGTCTGCTCCATTAGAAATCAATAGGCATTCATGACATCAGCTATGATCACGTGGTCAATTATGGTCCGGATACCTTAACCAATCGAGAAACATTTCCTTAGGAAGGGAAATTGTTTACATAATCGCCAACCCACCACACAAGTCAATCAATTTCAGAACACGGAAGGATAAAGTACCACTAGTAAGGTCTTGATGTCCACTATATAAATGTGACATCTTTTAGCTTGTTTTAAACATAGCTCTGTTTAAACGTAAATGTATCACTGATTGTAGTTTGTAGTTTTCCGTGTTTGTTAATTTCAAGGAGAAGACTTATTCATTTCAAAAACTAAACCATTACTGCTAGTAGACTTATAAAAGCTTTAGAATATAGAAGACGTTAAAAATTAACCTAATGTAATACAGTTAGGGGGAGATTACGTCCTTTAGGTATCAGAAGGTGAAAATGAATGGCCGGATAGTTTTTTCTCGCTGCTTTGTAAACGCCTTGAATAAATTAATCTTTAAATGAGTACAAACAAAATCTGACAACAGGAATGCATAATTAGTTTGCACTGAAATTGCAGATGTCTTTCCAATATTAAACCGCAATAATATACGTACACAATCCACACATCATATTATTTATAATTTGTAGTTCTGTATAAATATACTATAGTGTTATTGAATGGGTGTTTTTATATTTGACAAGTATTAGGTAAAAGGGAAGCTGTATTGGGTTGAGTATAGTTAAGGCAACTTTAATACCAACACATTTCTTGTGATATACCAACGTTTTAATTAGATGAAACACTTTATACTGTCCATGAAGGTCTGCATCATTGAACAAATTTACCTCGTTCCTTTCTTTAGTTTTTGCTGGCAAAGGCATAAATGCTTTAAATCTTGGTAATATCTTGCATCACAAGGCTGTTACTTAGTACTTCCGAAATTCTACTTTACTTAAAAAACAAATCCCTTTATATTATATCTTATACCTATACTATAACCATTGAATCCAGAATCTTCAATTTAAAAAGTGTAATGCAGGATCCTTTGATCAAAGCCTAACCTCTTGACTGCTCTTGCCACAATTCCCCATTCATACATAGTCCTTCAGGCCACTGTTTGTCTCCAAATTTGTACTAATTGTGCTGGTTTCCTCGACAACCTGTTTTTGTAATAAAAAGCTTAGTTCCTAGAAAACCTTTTGAAAGATGATAGAAAAGATAATGATCCTTCCCTTTAATTTTACATTCCGCTATATTGATGATGTTTTGTCCCTCAACAATGCTTAATTTGGTGACTATTGCATTTTAATTTCCATAGAGAGCTTGAAATTAAAGACACCACCAATACACTAAGATCAGCCTCTTACATAGACCTACTGGAAAAAGACTCATTAAAACTACAAACTACACTCTACGACAAACGTGATGACATTTTAGTAGCTCCAGCTTATGGTGTGTACATTTCACAACTTATACGTTCTAAATCCTACTAGCGGTTGTCTACTTAGCTACTAAAACAAAGGTTTGTTGTACCTAGGTTGATGTTATCTCTCCAGTTCTATGGTCATCACCATTACTTCATTGATCGTTATGGGAAATCAATCTTTCATATCCGATCAAACATTAGTGTGTCCTATTCCTTGATTCGACTTTTTCTAGACATGACTATGAGTAACTTGACGGGTGTCTAATTAGAGCCAGACACTGCTTACTCGTCCGGAGCGCGTGAGTGCACTCATGGTTTTTATTTAGTTCGGGTTACTCTCTTTCTGTTTTTTGGTTTTTGTGTTGCAGTGTACATGTTTGTCTATATCCGGATTTGTAATTGTCCCTTGACCTTCGGCTCTTGTTATTCGACATGCTTTCTTTGCTATTTTTCTTCTGATGGTATTTATTTATTCAATATTTAGAGATTGATATTAAAATTGGTCGATTTTTATCTGGAGAAGAAGAAAGCTCTCTACTGAAAGGTTTGTGGAAAAAACGAAAGTAAATGTCACGAAAAATTAATATATCCGCTACTTTTCTTGCAAAGAAGCTCTCCAGGTAAAACAAGAGGAATTGAGAATCGAATCTGTCATTGTTATTTACTTTGTGTTACCATTTCACGATTAAAATCAGATTAATTTTTTTGTAATGAGTTATAAGGTTGAGATTGAGTTTTCGTAAGCACTTGATCTCACTCTTGATTTTTAGTGGGGTGTTGCTCAGTTTGCGGTTATGTGTTGATGTCTATTTGTATTGTTGTAGTATATTAGAACAAATACTAATTATAAGAATGAACTGTAAAATAGATATAGGTTCTAGCAAAGGTTTTAGACCTAATAATTTAAAGCACACTTCATATACAGAAATTAAGGCTGGAGTAGAGCACATCATGTCCTTAGTAAGGTTTGAACCATCAACCTCAGTGTTGACAGGCACCATATAAATACTATGACTATAGTACTTGAAAACGGTCAGATTCAAGTTAAGTGGGAAAATAATAATAAAAAGTGTGCAAATCACAACCACAATGCGTCATGTTATAAATACAAAAAAACACACACATTCAATGATGTCAAATAATATTTGATCCAACGTGTGAAGCCGTATCTCTTGTGCTTGTATTTGAAATTTGATAAAGCGCAAAAGAAAACGCATGGAAGAAAATCGCGAAGCCGGAATCATAAACGGTTAAACTGTTTATGTCGTTTTAGTTTTGGTTGAATTTGTTTTACAACATTTTCAAAAATTATATTACGCTATATAACTTGGTCGATTTTTTTCATTACACACTTAAATGGAAAATTTGTCACAGTTTGATCAGTTTTCCACATGACCTAGGAACTCCTGTGTATAATACTAAATAAGAATTACAACGAAAGAGAAAACACATCTATTATATATTCTATTCGCTATTCCATAGGGACCTATGAATTTACAAGAAATAAGTCAAATATAGAATGAATACTACTGACCTGTAATAAATTATTTCACTGTAACCAATGTAAAAGTTTGTAATATAAAAAAATACAGAGATTCTTCTAGTTGAGGATGCGAACATGTCAACGCATGTCTGTTTTTCGCATTTTGGTCACAATTTTGAGTTTTCGTTTTATATATCAAGGACAACCTACTTTAAATCTTGTGGACTCTTCTTATTGTCTATTCAGTGTCTTTTCGGACAGAATTTTTAAACAAAAGATTAGTTTTTGTACTTTTTTTTATAGTTTACTCCAAAAGAAATGATAAACAGTTGACGTTCTTGGAAATTGAGATTTTAAATAAAATGTGGTTTATTTTACGATGTCTGTTATAGGCGCATTAGAGATTATATATTCTTTTTCGGAGAGGAAACGGATCTTAGTTGTGTTTTAAGCCAGTTTTAGAAATTTTTGAGCTGTATCAAAAAGACGGCCATATACAGATGCAATAGTATTAATGATTTCTTGAAACATTGGCTATTTGTTACGATAAGAGTGTTGATTTGTAGGTTAATATTTAATATTTCTTGCATTTCTTTTCTGTTATTGTCTTTTAACGATTTACATACAGATTTTGTATATTATAGTTCAAGTAAAAAAAACCAACAACAATAACACAACAACAAAACAAAAACAAAAACCAAAAAAGGGATGTTCATTCGTTAATTTGAATATTTCCTGTTTTCTTATGTTATACGTGTCCGTCAAAGATCTGCCTTATATATGCATATAATTAAATTATGGATTCTGAATCGGACTAATGCACTGATCGCTGACCTTTACCAAGCCAATGACGGATTCAAGATTGTGGGCAGATGTATCCGTCAGCGATCCGTAAGCGTTCCAACATCCGTCATAATCAGTTATCAATCAGTCAAAGTGTTGACTTGATGGGCGCAATACTGTAGCCTCATTAACCACTCAGCCTTCAACGCATCCTTTTCGTTATTGATACAGGAACTGCTCACAGAAGATTTTGTTTTTATCTCCTGTCTATAATGGTACTGAAATAATTACTGTCACGTTTACAGTTGGTGCGTTTTCCATAAATTTGTGTAATATTTTTAATAGGTAAAACGTACAATGCACGCATTTAAAATTTATCGGAAAAATAATTACTTTAGAAGTGTGTTTGATGCCTCGTTCAAAAACTGAGGTTAATAAACTTTAGGTACTTGTGCGAAAACGGCATAAATCTGAGAGACATTCTACAAATTTGGAAGATGAAACTTATTATACTTTTATCATGTAAGTAAATTTATTTGAATAGCTACCATTATATATAAATAAAACTTTCAGCATCACTTACATTCCGTCAATGTCTCAATTCTAAAATGACGTTCGTAAATGTGTGCCTTTTATTACTTTAAAAGTTTGTTGAATAAATATTTCTGTACTGTTTTATTTCTATTTAATGTGTAAATCGAATTATTTTACGTGTAGATATATTTTGAAAGGTTTGGGTGACTTAATGTTATCAAGCTACAGATTTTTTTCACGAAAGCTCGTAAGTTTAAATAATTGTTGTCGTCACAATGGATTTTCCTTTGACATTGCAACGCTAACGATGGATTTGACACTTACGACTTTTTGTGATATTTATATCCACAGTTTCTGGTTTAAGGTTTTAGCATTGTGTTGTTGTTTGGCTTCACAATGATATTGCACAAAGGCAAATAAAAAAGATATGATTAAAAAGTCAGAAATTGTGAATTGACTACATACAGATCCATAATTATGTCTCATGTTTAGCCAATTTAGTATTTTATGCTTATATATCTATCTGACATTGTCTTTTTAATGCTTCTTTATTTGCATCTCTATTTCGTCACGTTAAAGTAATATTATATTGTAATTGATCTTGTGGTATTTAAAAAGGAGAGTTTGTATAAATTAAAGATATAAAATATATAATTCGAGTAGTCGCTAAACAACAAAACTATAAATCACCACAAATTATGACAAAACCAATAATATAAAGAAGAAGAACTCGGGTATACAATATTGGCTTTGGAACTATCAGTTGTGACATTAAAGGGATACCAAACCCTCCTGTTTTTGATATATTTCTTAAAGAACACAGATGTAGAAGCACGTAGAGGACGTGTGTTACACCAAAAAAGGCCAAAACAATACAATATCTGAATCAACAAAAGCGGTCCTTATTTCAGGTGATCTTACAACACATTCTTTTCTTGCATGTAGTAATCTAGCAGTAAAAGATCAATGTAAAACAGTTTTGTTGTTTTAGTAATGGTGCATGTATGCTAGTACACTCGAATTTCGGCGATGAAAGTGTTTCGGTTTAACGGACGTTAATTTCGT
The DNA here is from genome assembly GCA_944474755.1 of Limnoperna fortunei. NCBI lineage: Eukaryota > Metazoa > Mollusca > Bivalvia > Mytilida > Modiolidae > Limnoperna > Limnoperna fortunei. Next base: position 38,380,886 of record OX104124.1, on the reverse strand, counting down.
TGAAACGCACTTTATTTTATTATTTAGGAGTCAGTTGGTTAGAGCAATAAATGCATTATATTTTATGCATAAAGTATTTCAGCCTTGGATTCATTGTTTACATTGCTGAATGAAGGAAAATCGCCGAAATTCGAGTGTGGACGAAATTCGAGTGTGTGACCATACATGTTTTACAATATTACTTCGGAATAAAGGAGGTCAATTAAAAAGAACACGCTTTAAAACATGTATTGACTTTGCGTATCGAATGTTGTTAGCTTAACACTTTTTGCTTTTGTTTCAGTATTGTATACACTGGGTCATGGTTCAATAAAACAGTTATGGCCATTTGACAGGAAAACATGCATGTCAGAAGTTTTGTACTCTAGCTACCAAAATCCCCAGGGCTGTAATCATACATTTGGGTCTCAGCCCAACGGATTCTTGTTTAACTGCATAGTACTCGACGGATTGTCGTACATTGACGTGCCAGTAGATTTTACTGCTTTTACCAAAGAACATTATAGCATTCATGGATTCTTTTATTTCACTCAAGTCAACAGCGTATTGTTTGATTATTATTCAGACGACGGTAAAAGACAGGTCAAACTATGGGTCAATAATGGACAATTAGTCCTGTACTCGAAATACATGAATTTTCAACAATCATGGTGGCACCATCCTAGTTGTTAGCACGTGGTACTTTATTGCCAAGTCTGTGGACACGTTTGGTACCGTGCGTGCATACATCAATGTAACATTAGAGTCCTCTGCTACGATTGTACCGAGGAGCGGGTTTGAAGTACCAGGAAACCTTCGTATTGGCGCTTCATTTGACGGATCTGGAAATCATTTTAGTGGAAGAGTGACGTGTGTGGGAACGTCATGGGCAACGTTCAATCCTGATTTGGTCAATATTACATCTTTTTGTAAAGAAACCCCATGGATGTGTAAGTTTTTTTATTGTTCACATAAATAGTGCACAACTGATTATTAAACATAATTATGAATATAAATATAACGAAAAGGTTTAAAACTACATCATACTCATCATATATTGTTCTGGTATACTCATCATTCATGTATTTTTACAGATTTGTTTTATGTATATACCATTTGTTTTAGTGTATATGTTGATTGTCTTTATCGTTGATATATTGAAGGATAACCCCCTTTTTCCTTAATCCTTGGGGGCACTCAGCTGATTCTCATCTGAGTTTTTGGACATTTATGAAATTTTATTGTCTGCATCTATAAACCAAATTTCATCTATTCCCCCAAGAATTCAGATGTCGCATAACAACCGTCAGTTCAACTCGTTTCACAGCCATGCTGCGCTGTGTAGAGCAATAGAGAGCCATGCTGTGCTCTCTCGGAACCATCCTATGTACCCTTGAATTGACGGTTGCCTTTGAAGGACATTTATGAAATTTTATTTTCTACATCTATAACAAAATTTCATCTATTCCACCAAGAATTCAGATGTAGCACGACAAACGTCAGTTCAACTCGCTCAACAGCCATGCTGCGCTGTGTACAGCGATAGAGAGCCATGCTGTGCTCTCTCGGAACCATGCTAGGTTCTCTTGAATTGACGTTTGTGTCGCTGCCTTCGAAGTTTGCTTCTCTTGAATGCTAATAAACTTTAGGCAGGGACCGCTAAATTTATCAATAGCTGAGATGATTCCCAAGGGCCAAAAAATGTATTGAATCTTAAATAAATATTGTAATAATGTTTAACCTAACTTCTTGTCAACAGATATGCCATTTCCCCACAAACATGCTGCTAACGAGACACTTTATCACTTCTCGGTTCTTATCAGTTAATTAGATTTGATGGTCGTTCAGGTTATATACACATACTGCTACAGATGTAAATAAATCACAGTTATTACCTTCTCGCCCTTGTCAGTGCAATATGAGCTTTATCGTTTTATCTTTACCGTGGTAATTTGTTGATTGGCTTATTGTTAACACCCATGGAGCACTTTTTCAGTTATTAAAAGGACAACTACAGATATTATTTAAACACGTAATGCGAATTTTAATGTCTTTTGAGTACAATAAATTTGTGTACTCTTCTCTTCAACGGCTCTGGATTGAGTGATTGATTGATTGATTGATTGATTAATTGATTGATTGATTGATTGATTGTGGTTTTACTTCCAGCAATCAATATTTCGGCTTTATTCAGGACTGTTACGGCTCTGGATGTTTGACATGAATAAAAAATTGTTAAATATTCCATTCGTGCTTAAATCCTTAACATCGTTAATTTACTTAACGTTAAGTATTTGTGATGCATTCCTTACATCATACTAAGCTTAAGTTCTTATTTCAGTTTTAAGTAAACCATCTTGATGCGGTTAGTTCTGACGTAATACTGCTATTACATTGTGTGGAATGCTTTGATGGGCTGTATTATTCATTTGGACAAACCAAATTGTATTTTAAACTAGATGTATTCTCCAAGATAAGAAAAAGAACTAGCGGACATAAAAAACCTAATGGTACTTAAAATTTACAACTTAAACCACTTAATTGATCGAGAATAATAGATGCACGTTGTTGTTTTGATCATTCATCCTTTTAGAGTTTGGGTTTGAACTTTTTGATCACCATAAAACTGACCTCGACATGATATACAAACCGGTGAGTCTTCCTTTTCTTTTATTTGATTATGTTATTTCGACAAGACATACATACCTTAGAATGATATAAATTCATAGACAATATATTAAAAAATTGGGTCCTCGTTATTGATTTGGGGCCTTGGTTGGCGATTGGGAAGGTAATAGTCATCTCTAATATTGTAAATGAAGATGTGACATTTGTATACAATAATGCAGATGCATATTTTTGCAGATGACTGTTTCTTCTTACTTGGAAATGTGCCTATATATTCTGGTACTATAAATAAAACAAAAACTGGAAAAACGTGTCAGAAATGGGATGCTAATTTTACACAGAAGAACATCTTGCATATGAGTGCTGATCATGCAAATTACTGAAGGACCCCGGATGAATTCCTTACTCTTTGGTGTTATACTATTGACCCGGCAACGCGTTATGAAGAGTGCAAAGTTCCCCAGTGTCAACCCGGTAAGACGGTTATATACCTGATCTTTTTTAAGCTACAATGCGTATAATAAATTTACTTTTGACGTGAGACAAGTCATATTACATTAACAACATAAAAACAATCAATCCACTTACAGATAAAAAAGGAGAAGTGAAAAGGCCAATGAAATGGTTAAGTTGATATTGGCGATAAAATTATGGTACGTTCAGAAAGTATGACATCCCAATATGCAGCTACAAGTACTTGTTCCTTTTTTTAAGTTAAAATTTGTATTTTCACATATGTAAACACGTATTTATGCTCCCTTATATAAAATAAGGGAATTCCGTACTATTCAAGAATATAGTTCATCAATAGACATTAGTATATTTTGTTATTTTGCTCTTTATTTGCACTGGTTTTCTACTATAATTACACTTTATTACTGTATTAGCTTAGATGAAATACACCACTACCACGTAAAAGCATATGCATTTAAATGTTATATGCCAGAGCTCCAGGAAACTGTAAGTTTTGTCTCATCAATTCTTATCTTTATTTTCAAAGCAAATCGGAAAACGAATAATGGCATGCAGTTCACCAAAGTGACTCACCTGGAAGGAGTTCCAAAAGTGATCTCCTCTGAACATCGGAAAACCATGATACAATGTACGTACGCCTGCATGAGTGACGAACGCTGCTATTATTTTAAATTTGACGAGAACGATATTGGGTGTATAATTTTTAGTAGGGAAGAAAGTGTAACAGCTGATCCGTCTGTGTTGTTGTATAAACTCAGTTTTTAAACTACCTTTACATACAAGTTATTTCTATGAAAGATTCCTGCATATGTGTAAATTTTTATCCAGCAACCATTATTTTGCTGTACAATAAAGGTAGTCGAATAAATATTTGCTTTATTCGGATAAAGTCTCTTGGTACCCTTGTCTTCACTTCTAACTGTATTTAGTATTCTTTTCTGGTTTGCAACATTTCAAATACGATATGTCTTTGTGACGTCAAACATGTACTACAAAATGCTGGAAGTGCACATTAAATGTTACTGGTATTAAAATAATTTAGGATTACAGGATAAAACATTATTCGTACATTTTCAGAAAATATAAAATTTATTTGTACTCGGTATAGCCTCGCTTTTCTAACTGTTTGTAAGTTGTATATTTTTGGACTGCAATCACAAAATCGTTCATTAGTTAATTATGTTCGTTGCGTGACATATTAAACGTTTTCGTTTACATTGTATGAGTTTTTGTATTCTATTTTTTAATGTTTACATGTTCTAATTACCTTTCGTCGTTAAGCCATCGATGAAAAATGACAAATATGTCGATTAAAGTTTTCAATGAAGTGTAAAATTTCTCGGTGTTTTCATAGTTTACATATGCATGTGATTATATTTTATATTTTATAAGTTCTTTTTAGGCATAGGTATGGCTATCTATATATAAAATTCCCTTTGTTGACCTGGTAATCTGGCGTTCTTTCAAATGAAATGAAAACTGACGTACTGAAAAACTTTTGAAATATAATGTCATCAAAGATACCAAAGGTGAATAAAATTAATTACGCAAGACGAGCGTTTCGTCTAATCAATACTCGTAAGTGTCGCTCAAAACCAAACAATACTTAAAATCCAAATGATTAAGATGCTTGAAACTTGAAACTTTATTATTTGCTTAAACGCCTGTTTCTACAAATGTATTCAATGGCATTGTACAATACAATTCTAAAAAGAATACAAATAATTATTAAAAATTATATACATATATTCTGAAGATCTCAATGTACGTTTAGGAACCTGATGAGATAAAAGATCAGTTAAATAAGATGGTGCGTTCCTTACGGAACAGTTGTACATATAAATAAGTATCTTAAAGTTTATTTTTACAGGAAGCCAATGCAAATCAAATAATGCCGCTTTTGACTATCATACTTTGAGCGGTTTAACACAAGCTTGGCACACATGTTCTGTATACGCTGAAGTTTTAATAGTTCTTTTTGAGCAATACCATACAAAATTATGTTACAATAGTCTAAATGGGAAATTACTAAGGATAATAACAGGGTCTCTGTAGCCTCTTTTGACTAATATTTTCTGATACTCTTAATTTTAAAATAATAAAGCATGGCTGTTTTACACTTTCGTTTAACATGTTCCTTAAAATTTAGAGACTCGTCCAAAAAAGCACCAAGATATCTTATACAATTTGTTGACTTGATAACCTCGTTACATATTGTTATTTCTTTAGTACTACACTTGTTTAGTTGTAATCGACTACCAAAAAGGATAAATTCAGTTTTTGAATTGTTCATTTTTAACTTAATGTTGTTCATCCACTTGTTAATTTCGATAGCACAGTTCTGTAGATCGTCAATGGTACAAGCTTCTTCTGTTGGTGTCGGTTTAAATCGTGTATTGGCTGTATGATCGTCAGCGAATCCATACACAGTTATAGATGGAGGTGGAATATCAACTATAGTTTCCGCATATGCCAGGTACAACCAAGGACCCAGACAGCTTCCTTGTGGCACACTACAGTCAAGCGTCCGTTCGGAGGATACAGACGAGTAAACGCTTACACGACAGCAGCGGGGGCGCAGATATGAATCAACCCATGCTAATGCGGATCCATTGACGCCATACTGGTTTTCAAGCACATCGAGAAGAATATCGCGGGCAACCGTGTCAAAGGCGGCACTAAGATCTAACGCGATCAACGCAGTGATTTCCTGCTGGTCTATTTTGTCTAGAATGTCATTGACGAGCCGGAGAAAAGCAGATTCGCAAGAATGAAACTGGCTATATGCTGACTGATTTTTCGGAAGAAGATTGTTGGCACTCACGTGTTTGTTGAGTCGATACAATGCGGATTTTTCTATCAGCTTTGACAAGAATGATAAATTACTAACTGGACAATAGTTGGAAAACGTAAATTCAAGTCCAGCCTTTTTCAACAGAGGTCTGACAATTGCCTGTTTCCACTTCAAAGGAAAAATACCCTGAGTCAAAGAAAGGTTTACAAGCTCGGTAATTGTTGGCAAGAGTTCGTTTAGAAATAACTTAAGCACTTTTGTAGGCAAGATGTCAAGTTCACAAGTTTTACATTGCAGCTGATTAATCAGAGCTTTTACTTCATGTTGTGAAAGACTTTTAAAGGAACTAAACTCTTGCACGTCTTTAGAAAAGGGTTTATAACTATCGAATTCTTTTAGAGAATCGCGTATTCGTTTGATCTTGTCCATGAAATGATCTGCAAACTAGTCGGCGACAGTATTTTCGTCTTCTGCTGGCGGCACGGGGTTTTCTGGTGTACTTCCGGTAAGTTCTTTCACAAGGTTATAGAGTTTTTTAGAATCACCTTTAAAATCTAGTAACTAAGGACGGATTGCTTTTCATTCTGAAGCTCGCGATGGTATGTGTTAAGCGTAGTTTTATAGTTTTCATGATCGCACGGCTGTCGATGTTTTCGCCAGAGTCTCTCCAAACGCCGCATCGTTCGTTTCATACATAATATGTCGTTGCTAAACCACGGCTTTGACGCTGTACATATTTGGGTCTTTTCCATTAAAGGCGCATGTGTATCAAGAAGCGTTTCAATCTTTTGTTCAAACTGGTCAACAAATATTTCAACGGAATCGGAGTTTATAACCTGTAGATTGAGGTCGGCAGCAAATTCACAATGATTCATGTCTTTAAAGTTCCGAAAAGAAATTGTTTTGCTGAAAATGTTCTCCTTTTTGTCCCTTGTTACCACTTTAACAGCGCAGTAATCTGACAAGAACGGACCTGGTTCACAGGACAATAAATCAACCCCATTCGTGAATCAAGACTGTGACCGTGTACGTGTGTAGGAAAGTCTACGTGTTGTTGTAACCCGAGGGCAATTAAAGAGTTAATGAAGTCCGAAACTGCATTACTGTCATCGTTGATATGCAGGTTGAAATCTCCCATGATAATGAGATTTGAATATTTCGGAACGATTTCTTCAAGGAACTGAAAAAAATCTAAAACGAATTGACTGGGTGTTGCTAATGATGGTGGTCTATATATGCCAACACAATTTATCGTAATGTTTTTAAAAATCAATTGCCAAATTCCATACTCAAAACTCGATTTCATACCGGACAGTAATCTACTCATATTGACCCCACATCGACACGAAAGGGAAATCCCACCGCCGACTCTGTTTTGTCTATAAGAAGCACTAATTTTATATCCATTTTTGTTCAGGTCTGATGTTTCAAACTGATACTGCTTATCATCGGAAAATCAAGCTTCTGTAAAAATTGCAAAGTCAATGTGTTCTTCACGGAGCAATTGACCAACAAGTACATCTTTCCTGACTTATGAGCGACAATTAAGAGTCAAACAGATGACGTTTTCTGTGAAATTGTTAATAGTTTTAGTATTACCTCGTTTGAGATATATCAAATTCGAGTAATTTACACCGTTTTATTTTCTAGGTTTGTGAAAGTTCGTGTGTTGTTTCGCACCTGCACGTTTTCTTCTAAAGTTTAAAATTCCCAAACCTTTCAACCTTGAGAATACTTCTTGATCAGGTATAATCCGCTGTCTCGGCAGAGAACGAAAACTCATCAGTTCACTTGCACTGTACGATCGATTTTCGTAGTCCATGATTGTATATACTGAGAAGGTGTTCACCCAGTCTTTGTTGAAATCTAAATGTTTCAAACACTGATATTGAATAAATGCAAATAATATTCCAAAACTGAAGAACATATTAATGTTTAGACCATATTTATAAGTGTCCACAGCAAAAATCAAATTTCTACAATCGCTATGTGTTACATAAATCCAGATGCTTCTATACCAAAGTTCCAAAACGTCAGACCAATTCTGGCTAAGGCTATCTTTACATTGAAATTAGAAAAACCTTAGAATTAGAATAATATTCGAAATTTTAGGGCAGAAAATTTGGACAATGAATATCTCGCTGACAGAATCAATGATATACTTGTCAACGCTGATGTGTAACTACTGGGCTGGTAATACCTTCCGGGATTAACAGTCCACCAGAAGATGAATCAACCAAGTGGTTGCAAATAAAATGTGATCAAAAATACCAAAGGTTAATAGTATTTACTACACCAGACGTGTGTTTTGTCTAATAAAGACTCATCAGTTGCGCTCAAAACCAAACAATATTTAAAATCCAAATGATTCTGATGTTGTAGAGCTCTAATCCCCAAACTTTAGAGCTATCTACACATTGAAAATGTTCAAAGCCTTAGAATTAAAATAATGTTCGAAATTTTAAGCTGAAAACTTAGATAATGACTATATCACTGAAAGAATGAACAATATTCCTGTCAGCACCGAAATGTAACTGCTGGGCTGGCGATACCCTAGGGGACTAATAGTCCACCTGCACAGCCATCTACCCAGTGGTTGCAAAGAACGCTAATTTCCAAAACTACTATAATTCCAATTTCATTTTGATCGCCTGAGAACCGTTTTATTTCAATCCGGTATACGACATCTATCTAATTTGTTAACAAAGGTCAATAATGGACATTAGTTAAACACATTTAATTTATATGAAATCACTGGAACAATGTTTATAACGTAGTTTTATAGATCATATAGAAACATAATGTCTTGTTGGAACCGTTTTTTCTAGAAGAAACTAGTCTTCTATCTATATTTATCAGCTCCTGGAATGCAATTGTGTGAACAATCAATTACTACTATTTAAAATTTCCAAAAAGTATGTAACATGTTGTATGTTTTACTATTTATTTGATCTTTATAAGTTTATGTTTAGAAGTGAAATAACTGTTTTTTCAATTTACGCCTTAAAGATTTTATTGCAGTCGTGTTACTAATTTTAATAAGACTATATTTGTTTCGCTGCTGGAATGGTTACTTTCTCAAGGTCTGGTTTGTATAATTAGCGCCATATTCAAGCAAAAAAAAAATAACTTAGTAAAGCAATTGTTTGATTGGACATGTCAGTTAAACCAGTTTTCTTTTCAGCAACAACGATTACAAATTTATTATTTGTTTTTTTTTAAATCGCAATCTTTACGTTTTTAAGAAGCGTTCTTTTAAAACGTTTTTATTTGTTCTTTCAATAAATATATAAGAAGATATATGTATTTGTACTTTCAATGCGCTTACAAATTTTGATATTTATACCGTAAAGAAGGTAATGTCGTTTCACTCCTTAATTGCATTTTCAAAGAGTAACATTAATTGTGAAATGTAAACATAGCTAATACTTATCAGCAATATAAAAGCCGTCCAATTAATTCAACTTTATATTGTAAACACAAGTACCTAGGCTAACATTCGAGTTAACCAGATACGTATACATTAATGCTGTCTCAATACGCCGATGATTCTGGACTGTAACCAAAATGAAAATCTCTGACACAACATGTAACTTACCTTCCACTTTCGACAGTTTCTGTACCTTAGATATTAAACAAAGTGTATTTCATGAGAAAAATGTTTTTACGCACGTGTAACACAATGTATATATTAATAGACAAACCAAAACCAAACAGTACAAATCAATTAATCACTTAAAGGCACGCAGACAAATGCCAAACATTAACTAAAACAAAACAACATAAAGGTCAAATACTAACCTTTAACATATTGGCTTGGACCAATTAAAAATGTACATAAAACATTATATGGAGGCGTAGAATCAGATAATTGCATCTCTGACCCTAATAGTATAAATTGTTTGGATTTAATGGAATCAGGTCCTGCGATAGCATTTATTCCAATCAAATAGTTGACGATTTTTCAGCTATATCATGGCGTCCAGTTTTTATTGGGGGAGGAAGCCGGAGTACCCGGAGAAAACCCCGGACCTGCGGTAGAAAAACTGGCAATCCTTGTCAATTAAGATTGCAGTCGAGTACACCCTGCCTGCAGTGAGAATCGAACCCGCAATCTCAGTGTTGACAGACCACGTGATCAATAGTAGATTATATATTTGATATCAGAGTTCAACCAAATACACAGAATATGGAACACTACCTTTTATTTGTTCTGGATCTGTATGAGAGTGAACATATAGACAATAAAGTATGAGATATATATGTTATCAGCTGTCTATTGTTTTGTATCTATATATTTGTGTACCGAATTAATATATAACTGAAATAAAAACAGTGCAAGGAAGACAGAAAAGGGGATGATCTGTAGACTCACTTCTCCGTTTCTCTGTATATTGTTTTATGTCAAGTCAATACACTACTATTAAGTTGATCCTGCGATCTATTGTACGCTATTTACACACATGGTCCATAGTTTGTAATTCTCTATTTTTTTCTTAACTAACTTTATAAATTAGAACCCATATTGGATCTTATTGTAACTTACCTTTGAGTGCGTTGATATCAATGCAAGTGACAAGAATCAATTCAGACGTCAGATTTTTGTTGTAAACGGTCACTGACGGTATATCACAAACATGTACGGTAAACGCATTTCAGCTTCCTAATGGAATGAATGCAGGATAAATAGGTAAATATTGTACAGTTCCGCGTTTTAATGTTATTTTAAGATGCTAATTTACTAGTCAAAACTTTAATACGTGGCTGCTTGAAAACTATGTATCGTAAGTCTTACGATATTTGCCATTTTAGTGGTACTTGATGATTGCATTAATGTCCTTAAAGGAATCCATGTAAATATTTATTATTTAGCAACTTTATGTTCATAACATAGACATAACATAGAAATGTATAAACTTGCTTTATTATTAATGTCTTCAATTGACGACAGACATATCGAGGTCAAATGCTAAATCATTATACACTCTGGATCAGCAAATGTTATTTCCAAATCTGTTCATGTTTCTAAGCTTTAATTTTCATTTGTTACTTTCGGTTATCTTATATCTTTGTCTAAATAATTACTTCAATGTGCATGCTAATTAACATTTTTTTCTCTAGGATTGGAATCTATTGCTTTCAATTTGTAGCGAGTAAAATGAGTCTGCAAATTCAACTTATCAATACCTCAAAGTTACATCCATAGATTGCCCTTGAAATTCGATATTAAGCATATGTAGAAAATAATTGATAAAGTTAATTGATACTATCGCTACAGTGTGCATGATCGACACACTCTGTTAATTTTGTTGAAAATCAATGGCATAAAATGATTTAGCTATAAAGTTGCATTTCACGCGTTTTATTCGGTTGCATCTGCTATATTAGTTGCTAAGCATGTCATCCAATGAGAAGATTCTGTTAAGTCTTCAAACCTTCATTAAACAGTCAGACTAACCACATTAAGACTTGGATATGTGTGATGAAGGAATATGAAATATATAATAAATTAAATATGAAATTTGTTATACTTATTCAATGTAAGTACAATTTTTGCATAGTTAATATTACATAAGTAGCACGTAGGGTTTCTCTTTTAACAGTACCATCAAACAGGACACAGAAATAAGTCAAATACCAATTACAATTACTAATGTTTTTTAATTGTGTAACTTATTTTTAAACGATACCATCCCAGGAATTTTATGCAACAAATACATTTGAACTGGTTCTTTTTATTTTTTCGATAGGTTTGTGTAAAATTAATGTCTTCGAGATCACATATAGTTGTAGTTGTTAGCATTTTGTTGCGAATGTGGCTATTTTGCAATTTTGTCCGGAAGATTTACAATACAACATCTAGGCTAAAATTATAAGAAAACGATGTTATGAAAACGAAAAACAAAACAAGGGAAACTTACCGTATTGTACCTCCATATTTTTATTCCAATTTTTTTGTAGCTGTTTTCGTTTGGTCAGGTGTTTATATATGTACCTAACATTATCTTGCTTCTTTTAATTCTGAGGTATACGACACTTATTATTCTGCTTATGCACGTTAGCTTCAAGACGAATGATGCTCAAACGAAAACTTCATACACGGAAGTATAGTTTTTGTTTGCTGCTCTAAATACTGATAACCAACCTTTTTAGCAACACACCAACTCACACACTACATTAATAGAGACAAGATTAGCTTGCGGTAAACTTGGATAAACACACCTTTTTAAATGGCTGTACCAACGCACGACAATTGTTGTAGTCTTTATGTTTAGCTGTTGGTTCTCGAGTTTGCCGGTTTCCCAAGCTTTGATTCCTGGATTGTCGATTTTGACAGTTTTCTTGGTCTTCGGTATTTTGTTGCAAACTTACTTTATAGTTTGTGTAGTGCATTTTGGTTTCATTTTGTTGACAAAATAATCTTTTAGAAAATTATTAATATTTAGCTCTTAACCTCTAGTAAGCATGCCTACTTTTGTCTGAGTTTTAAGTTTAAATTAGACTTAGGGAAAACACATGACGCCCAGGTTATATAATATATTGTGAAGGTATTTCTAAAAAGAAGCTGTTGTTTTAATTAATTGTTGTTCTATTGAAAAATTTGATTGTAAAAATTTGATTGTAAAAAAGAAACTCTTTAGTGTTTGGTCCAATTTGATGTTTTATTTCGGGGTAGAGGCATTACTTGAAGGAGAGCTCTTTTTCAGCTATAGTTTCTTCTGTTTTATTATTACAAAACATCGATAAACCTTCTGACAGTTTAGATATGATACACAGTTTTTTTAAAATTCTTTTCAATAGCAGCTCGTAGCTACATTAAAAAACTATCCTCTCTCACATTACACTATCTTTCCATAATTTTATGCCTTCGTTGTATCTTATATGATCATTTTCGTTTTTATTTCTTACTTGCATTAAATGTATTTTGCTTTAAAAGTGAAATAAAGGTACTGTTCTTTAAAATATATTTTTAAAATTTTTTATAATTTTCTAAAAAAACTTTTAAAAGCCAAACTGCTAGCGGATATATATTTTATTTCAGTATTGTATTCACCAACCGAGAGTGCAATAAAACAGTTATGGCCTTTTGATAGCAAATCATGTCAATCTGAAGTCTTATCGGAAAACTTAAAAAATCAGAAGGTGTGTAATCATATCTTTGGGGCTCAACCCGATGGTTTCTTATTTAACTGCATTCAACTTGATGGATTGTCGTACATTGATGTCCGGGTACAATTCGCGGCTTATTCAATAAAACATTATAGTATTCAAGGGTTCTTTTATTTCGCGTTACGGAACGGTGTATTATTTGATTACTTGTCGGACGACGTTAAAAGACAAGTCCAATTATGGGTCAATAATGCACACCTGAATCTGTACACAAAAAGCGGGACTTCACAACAAACATTTTATGGTAATATGATCCTTGAAGTTAACACCTGGTACTTTATTGCAATATCTGTGGACACTACAAGTTCTGTTCGGGCATACATCAATGGGACATTAGACATATCCGGTAAAGTTGGTACGCGGATCACGCTTGAAATACCTGGAAACCTTCGTATTGGTGCTTCATTTGACGGATCTAAAAGTCATTTTAGTGGAAGATTGACTTGCGTTGGAACCTCTTGGACTACATTCAATCCTAATATGGTTGATATTACCAATCTTTGTACAGCTGCCCCATGGATGTGTAAGTTTTTTGTATTTTAGATAGAAAAAGACCTTTAAAATGTCAAAAATAAACTCATTAATTTTATTAGCATGTAACTTTTCTCTAACTGAATAATTTTATCGCAATAAATCCTTTGTCTTGTACTCTTAAGTAGAGTTGTTTAACATAACTAGTTGTTGTATTGTGTTTACGTTTTTAGTATAAATATATAGAAAATATTGATATGATGTCAGACCTGGATATAATAAGCAACCATAACAACAGATGCAAATATAACAGAAACAATACTGCACATTTTAGTTTTACTCTATTCAGAGGTATCGTACTGAGACTGCAGAGATACAAACGTTTAGATTCTTATAAAAAGACTGCTTTAATCTGAAGGGATTTTTTAATTTCTGAAATATATCCATATAATTTTATTTGCTTTTATCAATTCGTTTTTCTGGAAAATTATATTAACAAAGTGGACGAACAATAGACTTTTATATACGGCATTTAGATTTTTTTAGACCTAAGCGTTAATCTCACTAAAATATGCCGTCATTTAATAACACCTTGCAACGTTTAACTTTCTGTTGATGATTCAAACTAGTGTTGACAGTTTTAAAAGTATTACACAAATTTATGCAAAATATTAGACTGTAAATATGTATTAATTTCATTAGAAAAACTATTCACAGACGTGCTAATGTACATGTTTTTCAGCTGACTGTTTTGTTCTTGTTGAAAATGTTCCTGTATATTCTGGTACTAGAAATAAAACAGGAACTGGAAAAACATGTCAGAGATGGGATGTCAATTTTCCACAAACGAGGATTCTGCAAATGAGTGCAGTTCATGAAAACTATTGTAGGTCCCCGGATGAAGATACAACTCTTTGGTGTTATACTGTCGATCCTGCAACACGTTTTGAGTACTGCGACGTTCAAAAATGTAAACCTCGTAAGATCTATTGTTATTGATCTTTACATAGAAATGTGTACGAACTGATTTGCTGAAACAAAACAATACCTAAATCGCAAATATCAACGCGGATATAAATATGGTCCATGACCTTTAATTTTGTCAGACGCGTTAAAATGATTTTATCATAGAATATCAGAAAATATGCTTATCAACTAGGCACCAACGACAGCAATTGCAATCTGTTTGTCCAAAAATAAAGTTTTGTTTTTAATATTTTACCTATATTTGACATTCCGATGATCCAATAAGATGGGTGTTTCCATGCTGGTTGAACTATTACCTTGTAGTGTTCACCAATAAAAAAATAAATAGTTCTAGTATTTGCAAATTTTATAATATCATCGGTTATAAAAAAAAAGGTAAACAGTTATATAAACTACATTTATTTACATAAAATACAATGTCACCACTAAAATATTATATAGAATTTATAGACATATGCCGTGTCTGATCGTTACTTTTTATTTTTAAAGAAAGCAGGAACGCTGGTAACAACATGCATTTTGCTCAAGTTACTGAGGTCATGAGAATTCCGAAATTGATTTTCACTGAACTTCGGGACACCATGATGAAATGTGCGTACACTTGTATGAAGAACGTACGTTGTTATTTTTTCAACTTTGATGAGAAATATGGCATATGTCGAATGTTTAGCAGAGAAGAAAGCGATCACGCAGATGATCCAACTTTATTGTTGTACAAAGCTCGATATTAAACTTGGCTTGACTTTAAATTAATTCATTTTTATGCATTTGAAGTATTGAAATTCGCTTGGTTAGTCATATTAATCAAACCGTTTTGTATTTGTTTATATGTATTCCTTTAAATTATTAAAAATTGCTTTATTAAAGTTTTCTTTAAATTAACTGTGTGGCTTATATATTTTTTACAAAATTATTAAAATTTGTTAGATTTTAGTTATTTTTATCACATTAATTTTGCTGCACATGTATTCTTTTAAATCAAGTGATTTTTGATGTTTTTTATAGTACATTTATAGGTATCATTCACTACATGTCTACAGATTTAACACAATGTAACAATATTGTGATAATTATTACCTGGCAAATGTCAAAATGGTAAAGGCATTTGGAAAGCGTTATGTAGTTTCACTAAGATAAAAAGAATCAAAGATGATGAGGAGTATTCAGGGATTAAATAAATTTGCCTGATGGGTTTTCTTAACTTTGTTTCTAAATGTGTTTTGTGTGTGTTCGTTATCATATGACTAACAGTACATAGTTTGTAAATAATGTTAAGGGACTGTTTATAACGTGGCACATTATTTAAAAAGTATTAGATGATTGATTGTCAACGTTTTGTTTATTTTATTGGATTATCCATTCATATACGTTTTTGTCCAACTTTGTAATCTTTTGATAAATGGAGTTTATTTAGTCTACTTTTATGTGGCCAGTGTAAACAAAGACGGTGGCATTCAGTATCAAGGACGATCAAATTAGAAATTATTTGTTTGATTAAAAGAAATTAATTATGTGAAATCTTTGTACTTTCTCTTGTGGAAAAACAGTTTTGTTAAAACTTAGTTGTGTGTTCATTTTTATTAAAATCAGAAGATGGTTTATGTAACAACATTTGGTCTGTAAAATTAACAAAAGATTCATAAGTTAAGTCAATCCAGCTACAAAAATACACAAGAACTACCTGATGCAAATTAATCGCTAAATGTAGTTTTAAAAATTAGAAGGATAAAACAGAGTTTTAAATGGATTTATCAGTATAACAACAAGACCAACTCACTCACAAATATATCATTGAAGTCCTCCGACGTTTGTTCGTCTGTGAGTTGGGTTTGTTGATATATCGATGAATCCATTAAAACGGTGTTTAATTCTATAATAAATACACTTCAGTTCTAAGCATTGTCAGCTATTTAAGGAGAACAGCCTGTTTATCATATATAGGTGAATTTGACACTTTTTTTATTTTCGATTAGTGAATTAACGTCAGCATAGAGTTAGATAAGAAAAGAACATTTTGGCGACAAATGCTTTTGAAGAGAAGAAAAACTTTGTAGCTAAACAAATTGCTTTAATTTTACAACAAACTATATTAAACAAGGAAAAAGGTGTATTGTCAGTATAAATTCGGATACGACAAAAAGACTGAAAAACAGACCAGAAAATATCATAAATTGAACCACTAATCAAATAAGATTTGAGAAAAGATATATATAATTTGATAGCTTAATTATTATTGATCTTTTAATGTATCTAATTAAACAAGTTAAGTAATCTGAATTTTTAAAAGTTTAGCAGAGCTGCGTTATGCATTATAACATCAACTATAATGCACATTTTGCATATAACATGTCCTTAATTCGATGCATACTAATTATTTAACTGTATATTATAAATGCATTGCTGTATAAAGGTCATCAGCACACAAATAATTTAGTTCTATAGCTTCTATAACATGTCATTGTCTAAAACCAGTAACATGTTGACAATAAATATCGTTTTCGTTACACATTTTACATGTAACTGCTCATTCTTAAGACAAATATTTCAAGTCACTTCACTTGAATATGCAAAAGCTATGATGATTATATATGTATCAAGTTGATATGTAACATTATAGAAAAATTATTATGATATATTATTTAACTTTGTATTAATATTGTCAATAAAGTATAACTAGTTTAGTAATTTTTTTGAGCTTTTTTGTAAATAGCAAAGATAAGGAATGGAAATCTGCTATATAAGTTTCACAGTATAGAAGTCACGATTAATCCAGGACGTATAGTTATAGACCGAAAATTCTTCTGTCAAGTATTTCTAAGATACAATGTATTTGAAGATATAGTTTAATACGACTTATTAAATATTAACAAAATAAAGATTTCCCTAACCCTCTACAAAAGTAATTTAATGTCTTGGTCAGTGTCTTCAGCCATCCTTCTAGGAACTCCGCCACATGAGAGTACAAAAACAGGTCGATGAGTAGGGGATCAAAATTAGTACACTTGAAATATCAAAATGTCCTCCAAACATGACAAAATATGTTGTCAATAAGAAAATCTAGCATTTTACAGATTTAGTCTGCAGTATATTTATTATTTGATTTAAAGTCATTGATAACGAAGTAAAAATTCTTCAATTGCTAATTACCATGTATTAATATCGTCTCATTCCGTTTAAAGATGGGAAGTAATATGTATGTTGCATTCTGAGACAGTAAGAAGGCCTTTAATACTATTTGGTGCAAAGGGCTCTCATGTTTTAGCTCTTGAATCTTAGTATTAACAATAATTGATGGCTAACTATTAATCACCTACATTGTAATACAAAACATGCAGTAATAGTAGTGAATCAATGCAAGTCAACTTTCGTCCTGTTTCGGAAGTGGTGCGTCTGACATAATGTATTTGGTATTTATCAATGATATACTATGTGAACTTGAATATATTGTCAAAATAAAGTTATTCCTGGTGTTACTTGAAGTAGTCTTTTTCGTGTGCAGATGGCATATCATGTTCTGCAACCTCTCCTAGAGCTCTTCAAAATATGCTTGATATTTGTTAAAGATACATTGTATTCACTGAAATTGCGCTTTTGTCTGAATTCGGGTAAATCTTTAGTATTGCGATCTTCGGTAAAACAGCTTAGATTTTTTTACCATTTTGGAATTATCACTCATTCTAAGATGTGTTTGCGGGTTTAACCTAAAATTCTAGACAGTTGTTTTTAATTGTTGGATCCTACGATAAAATATTCATTCCGCCTTATTATTTGCCTTCTCGAGTATAAATAATGTATTCATATAGCATGCAAATATTCATAAATAGTACAGTAAATTAAATACAAAATATTTACACTAGTGATAAATCCGACAGAAAATAAATAAATACAATGGTATGACATAAATACAAAAGTTAAATTACAATATAATCAAAGTGAAATAAATATGGCATAGAAACGACTAACTGGCTTACACACCAACAGAACAAAACATCAACAACAGAAGTAAAATTGTTGATTCAGAAGTAGATAATTATTAACAAATATTAGATAGAGAGATAAATTACCTTAATATAGAATATTATATACAATAATATTACCACAAATATATTAAAATGTATGAGGTCAAGAGAGATAATCCAATTAGTACATGAATACAACTAAAATATGTGAAATTCACAAAAGGTATTGAGTAGCAGGTAAAAATAAATAAATGAAACCTAAAACGTAATATAGACCTTAATATGGAAAATTATTTACAATAATATTAGAACAAATATATTAAAAAGTATGAGGTAAAGAGAGATAATCCAATTAGTACATGAATACAACTAACATATGTGAAATTCACAGAAGATATTGAGTAGCAGGTAAAAATAAATAAATGAAACATAAAACTTAATATAGACCTTAATACAGAAAATTATATACAAAATATAGAATAATATTAGAACAAATATATTAAAAAGTATGAGGTAAAGAGAGATAATCCAATTAGTTCATGAATACAACTAAAATATGTGAAATTCACAGAAGATATTAAGAAGCAGGTAAAAAAAAATTAAGGAAACATAAAACTTAACATAGACCTTAATATGGAAAATTATATACAAATATATTAGAACAAATATATTAAAAATTATGAGGTAATGAGAGATATTCCAATTAGTACATGAATACAACTATAATATATGTGAAATTCACAGAAGATATTGAGTAGCAGGTAAAACCAAATAAAGGAAACATACAACTTAATAAAGACCTTAATACAGAAAATTATATACATAATATACAATAATATTAGAACAAATATATCAAAAAGTATGCGGTAAAGAGAGACAATCCAATTAGTACATGAATACAACTATAATATGTGAAATTCACAAAAGGTATTGCGTAGCAGGTAAAAATAAATTTTTAAGGTGAAAATGTTTATCCAGATAGTCTAAATAGTATACCAACAAATAAATGAAATGAAAACATCTACAAACGTAACTATAAAGGCTCAAGTATTGGGCTACAATGACGAAAATCGTGAACAAAGCCAAGGACAAAAACAGGCAATCATATTATAACTTTCTACTGCACTGCCGGCACAATTAACGCGAAAAACAACACACACTATAACTACTTATTGATAAAAGTTGAAACCCTTCACTAGACACACAATGTTTACTACCATAGGATAACTTTCTGTACTGCTTTTACAATCAAAGACATATACCAAAGACACTCAGCCTACCATAAGATACCCTTCTGTACTGCCTTCCTTGCACAATCAAAGCAACAGACTAGACACACTACGACTATTAGTGGATAACTTATTGTACGGCTCCAAAAACTAGGCTGAGCCTACCGTAGGTTAAGTTTCTGTGCTGCATGCATAAACCGAAAACAAACACTATATACCATAAGACTAGTAGAGGATAACTCTCTATACTTCTCCAAAGAATAGACAAACTTAAACTACCATATGATAACTATCAATACTGCCTGCATGATCGAAGCCAAAAACAAGAAACACTCTTAGTACCATAAGAAAATTGTCTATAATTCCGGCATAATAGAAGTTAAAGACAAGATATACCCTGACTACCATAACTCTTATTTACTGCCTACACAATCCAAGCCAGAGACTAGACACACTCTGACTACCATAACACTTCTTTACTGCCTGCACAATCCAAGCCGAAGCCTATACGCACTTTTCCTGCGCTATTGAAGTTATGTATGTATAAATCATAACCATTCAATATAAAACCAAACGTGACAACAATCAATAGTAAAATGTAAGAAAACATAAAACAACAAAAACCCAAACTGAGTAACCCAAACCCGATAAAAAACACTGTCCTCTTGACAATTAAACAGTTGCCTGACTTTAAGTATCGACCGTCAAGATGCTTATCAAGAAGGCTAATAACAAGAGCCTCTACTAGGCGGAAAGAATCTTTTTATCGTGGGATCTAACAATTAAAACCTATTGTGTAGAATTGTAGGTAAACTTGCAGATACAGATTTTAGAATGAGTGATTTCAAAATGGTTAAATAATAGCCATGTCTCCTTCTGACAAAAAATTGTCAAACACATAATTAGAGCTACAACAATTTAATGCTTTAAGGAATACATAATGTGCAGGGTGAACACACATACTTATATATGAATATAATTAAGTCAGGATAATAATATCAAGAGCAGCATCAGTAATAAGTAGTAATCAGAAAAAAGCAAAGATACTGAATATTCTTGATGGGTCAAGAACGGAAAACATGGTTAAACAAAAAGGGTGCACACACAAAAAACAAGTGAACCACATTTTCACTTCAGATAGAGCGTAGGTCAAAATTGTTGCTTTGATGGTAAACATAAGCCTACCAAAAATAATTGAAATTTTTATCGCAGAATTGACAGAAACCTGTAGATTTATCCAAAACACCAGTAATCAACTTAATAATAAAGAGTGAATGTCTTATCTTTCTGAATGAGTTTCAAAATCGCTAAAAACCATTCACTTGCAATAAAATCACAAATAAGAGCTGAGAAGATGTGATGTTTGCCTACTGTTTTGAGTGGAATTTGAATACTACAGTTATAACAATGGATTTCTACTAAAGGTTAGTATACATAATTTCAGGAATAAATCCGTACTGTTTCCTTTCTGAGTCTGGCAGAAAACAGACGCAACAAAAATATCTTCTAGACAATATATGTGTGATCCGATAAGCACAGTTTTAAATTAAGTAAGTTTCATGTTTCAATTACACTTATTTTAGGAAAAACACCAAAAATACTCGCACATATCTGACCTCATGGATACATTTAAATCCTATATATGTTTGATGTGAAATATTGAAAAACTTTAGTTAGGGTTCGTTGTTCTGACTTTCTATCGCAAAAAACGATGTTTTGCCTTTCATACACGCGTTGTATATTCTGTCCTGAGTTTCAAAATGTGAGTCAAATTTTATAAAAATACATTACGTGTCAAAGAGATGTTCTCATCTCCGATCTACCATTAGTAGTCAAACTTCTCATCTAGTAAGCTCACCGAAAACCGCAATACTGAAGATTCAAACAAAAGTGCCATTTTCAGAGAATGCAATGTATCTGAAGCAGCTCTCTGTGAGGATGCAATAATGATATACCATTTGCAAAAAAGGAATATTTTAGTAACACCATGAATACCTTCATTTTGACAACATAATTCTCAAGTAAATCATTAATAAATACCAGGACGAAAGTTGACTTGCTTTGATTCACTGCTATTATTGCAAGTTTTGTATTACAATGTAGGCCATAATAGTTAGCCATAAATTATTGTTAACACCAAGATATAATAGCTTTAACATGAGCTATTTGCGCCTAACAGTATTAAAGGCCTTCTCAGTGTCTTAGAATGCAACATGCATATTACTGCCCACCTTTGTATTATGTTATAGATTACGTAAAATGGACAAATTAAACAACGTAGGACAACTTAATGTGTGCGGTAGAAGCTTAGTGAATCTTTAGTTTGTAAAATATTTAATATTTCAGAATATACTATTTGTTCAAAAATATTGGAAATGCGTGTCATAAGAGTTATCGGTTTGTAACTATCAGTTGACGTCATAGATTAATGTTGAACTTTAATACAGTGAAACTAATATAACATTTTCCGATCCGTAGGTTTGCTATTTAAAATAATAAATCAAACATTACTAATCGGGTAATACTTTATTGACAACATTAATAAAAAGTCAAATAATATAAAAAAGTAATGTAGTAAATGATAATTAGGGCCCTATAGTGATCAGTCTGTCCGTCCGTCCGTCCGTGCGTCCGCCCACAACTGAATCGTGTCCGGGCTATAACATTGTTCTCTTTTGAATTAGGCTTTTCATATTTGGTATGTGGGTAGATAATATAAAGGTCATGTGTCGCATACCATGGTTGATGACCTTTAACCTTGAACTTTGACCTCAAGGTCAAATTATTGCTTTCTGTCTGCCAAATTCATGTTCGGGCGGTAGCTTTTTTCTCTTTTGAGGTAGGCTTTTCATATTTGATGTGGGTAGATAATATCAAGGCGATGTGTCGCATACCGTGGTTGATGACCTTTGACCTTGAACGTTGACATCAACGTCACATTATTGCTTTCTGTGTGACAAATTCATGTCCGGGCTTTAACTTTTCTCTTCTGAGATAGGCTTTTCATATTTGGTTTGTGGGTAGATAATATCGTGGCGATGTGGTTGAAGACCTTTGACCTTGAACTTTGATATCTGACATGTGGGTATGTCACTTCAAGGCGACGTGTCACGTACCATGGTTGAATCCGGGCTTTACTTCAAGGCGATGTGTCACGTACGATGGTTGTTTCCGGGCTATACATTTTCATCGTGAAACATTTTTATGAAGTTTCAAAAACATATAGTGATCATTGTACCTGTTATAATTTACAGGTAAGAAATTAATATTTAAATTTGCTGAATTAGACACTTTTTGCTCTTTATTTGGAACATTGTGTCTTTTCTTTGTAATGCTTTATGAGGAACTATAGGAGATTTGAAGGATAGTTACATGTCAACATCACATTTTCCTTCCAGTCTTCTAGTATTATTTCAGTCTCTGTTTCTATTTCGCTTTTATCAAACATGTCAACACAAAAAATCTTATATTGATAATTATCTTAATTTTCATTTTCAATATTTTGTGGTGTGTGAGGAAAAAGGTAGAACAATTAAGATTTTCTGCATGTATTATTTTTTCTTCATTTTGAAACTGAAATAACATTGCATGATCATCTATATATGTAGTGACAGAACATGCTAACAAGTCATATAATATATAACGTCATAACATGGCTATCATTTCGTGATTGTCTTGTACTTCTACATATATAGTACCCCTAGAGGTGCTATCATCTTGCATTTCTACATATATAGTCCTCCTAGTGGTATGTGCTGGTAACACCTAGTAATATGCACATCTACATTTGAGCTTTTTCTACTGTAAACTTTGGTATAATGTTTTAGCATATAGCTGGGTGGCTAAAAATCATGCATATATTTTATTTTCTTGATTGTTTAGGTCTAAGAATGTTAATAATTTTATATTTTCTACATAGAACATTCTTGTATCGAAATAAAAAATATTAATTACATAATTAAAATTACAATTGGAAAAGAATCAGAAATGCTGGCATTACATGTTCTCTGTAGTGAGTGAAGTTGTCCACTCAAAGGTGGATGGATTGATGCACTCGGTGGTGTAATATAGATATGATACAAAACTAAAAAGGGGGGATGGTTTACTGTTTTATCTATCTCCGTCCATCCAACGTGGAGAACAAATATTTTCAAACACTATTCTCAGCAATGGCAAATCCCAGTAACAGGATACATGAGTCGGTCAGAAATATTTCAGCACACTACTGACCTATTTTTTTTTGAACACCAAATATTTTTATATTACAGATTTCTCATAACATTATATTCTCTTTGTGTTACAGATGCCATTTAACATTAATATTTTATTTAGATTTGAAATACTAATAACTAATAATAATTATTGTGTGTGTCATGAAAAATAAATGTTGACAGTATGGTATTACTTAATTAGTATAGCATTTTTGATTATTATGTTAATAATCAGTAATAAAGTTTTTTTTGTTTTTTTTAGAGTGAAGTACAGGAAGAATTAAAATTATATTGACAGCCTGATAATTGGTAAGAGTACATTGTTGCACTTAAACAATTTTGTGACTCAATGTTCGTTGAAATTTATGCAAGTAATTTCTGTGACTCTCCATATGTGAATTGGTTGCACTTTTATCCAACGTTGATTGTTTTCAGATCTCAAGAAATATTCATTACTCATGCACATATCCAAAAGTCATCATGATGTGTGACTACATTATATTTTTCTCATTAAAGAAATACTATTTACAAATGTATATGTCATATGCTTAAAATAAAGCAAGGAATATGTCTAAGGGACAACAACCTATTTAAAGAGTTAAAAGAAAACAACCAATGGTCTTAAATAAATGTTTAAATTGAAAAACATATTTTAGTCTATATTGAATTTATAGATTGAACTATGGATAGAAGGCTAAAAGAAAGAGAAAGAGAAAGAAAACGTCTTGCCAGGAAAAAAGACCTGTACACAGTAAGTTAATAAACTAATTTATACCAGCTAGATGCATCATCTCTCCTTACAATTGTAGAACAAAAAGTTACAGGTTCGAAATTTTTTATATAAGCTGCATGGCTAGAATGGTGAGCACAATATGAATTTTCATGGGACAAAGACCAGACCAGGAGGAAAGCCAAACACTCTAAGAAAATAAAATAACTGAATAACTGAAAGAACACTTATGCAGAAAGAAAACAAAATTTAGTAATGCAGACTACCAAAACTATGAGTAAAGTCTAGGAAACATCCTCTCTTTTTCTAAAGACACCCACTGAACTGTTGTTGATATGAGGCAATATCATGGTTTAACCAAACAATTCATTTAAAATGCTCTTACCAAGTTATGGTTTCTTGTTCTTTTGCTGACTATCTTGTTTTACATTAATGTTCAGTTTGAATTGCAGTTTTTCTGTTAAGTAATACTATTATTATCCTTGTCTTGAGTATGTCACTGGGAAATTGTGCATGTCATACATACAATACTGCCAATATTTGTTATAAGCTCATTTCAACATGACCATTTGTAATACATCCTTGTGAAGAAATATTTGTTTAAGTCAGTGTCTTAAGTATTTTAATTCTTATTCCAGCATCAAGCTAACATCAGTGATGAGCATGATTGGATTTCTAAGTATTTAAAAAGTCAAGCTGAGTTATCTGTGAAATGTCAAAAACGAAAAACTTGAATCACATGATATCTTCAATCAGATTGATTCAAAACAAAGGAAAACATCAGAAACTGAAAATGAAAAAAAATCAGCCAATAAGGACAATGATTCAAATGTAAGGAAACAGAGAAAAGAAGCAGAACGTAGAGAAAAAGACAAGAGTAGAAAAAAACAGAGCGTGATAAAAGGGATGAATCATTTAACTGGTAGAATAAAAAAGATAAGAGAAAAAAAACGAGCGTAATAAAAGCGATGAACTGACTATTAAAACTGATAGACTTAAAAACTTAGTACGAATGCAGAATACAAGACAAAAGCGAAGCAAAGATACTGTCACATTTTACAGAAGAAAGATAAAAAAACCGAGCGTGATAAAAGAGATACATTGTCTGTTGAAACTGGTAGAATAAAAGATAAAAGTAGGAAAGAAACAGCGAAAAATAGTGATTTGAATACTTCTATTATGGGAAAAGTGAAAGATAAAGCAAGGAAGCAGTCTTTAAGAGAAAAAATAAATATTGCAAGCTTTAAAGTGTCAAAAAAGAATTTCCTTCATATATTTGTACCTGTTGTAATAGGTCTTGGTTTAGATCGTCAGTGGTACAAGCTCTAAAGAAAAACTTTACTAAAACAAAGACAGAAATTCTAAGTAAAGATTTTACATCATATAAATCATTTGATGGGATAGAGTATATATGCAAGTCATGCTCCTCTGCTGTTAAAGCTGATAAACTACGTGTGTTTGCTCTAAATAACGGACTTAAGTTGGACAATATTCCAGTTGAATTACAAAATCTTTCTGCATTGGAAACAGTGCTGCTGTCCCAGCGTATTCTTTTTTTCAAGTTGCTGAACCTTCCACCTGGAGGGCAAAAAGGATTTAAGGGCAATTTATTTAATGTACCAATTAATCTTAATAAAGTGACTTCTTCATTGCCCAGAACACCAATGGAAGCAGGCATTATCCCTGTTAAACTAAAAAGAAAGTTACAATACAAGGGCCATCATATTCATCAATCAATTAAACCTCATTCAATTAGACAATGCTTGTCTTGGTTAAAACGACACAACAAATATTACACTAATGTGCAAATTGATGAATCATGTGAACAACGATCAAGAGATAATGAAAAGGAGTTATGGGAAACATTGCAACAAAATGTTGACAGCAATCATTCTCAAGATGAAAATGTTAATGAAGTAGATCAGTATGATGAGGTGCAACAAACTACTGAGCACACAGTTAAAAATGTTGACCAGCATGATAAAGAGGACAATGAAAATGAGTTACAATATATAGAAGATGAAGCCGACATTTTACAGAATAAAGTGCAAGGTATTCAGTATGACACTTGCTTACATCCTTCCAATATTATGCAAACGGAAGTTGAATCATACAGTATTGCTCCAGGTGAAAATAAATTCCAAAATCTTTTTTTAATTAAGGACAAACAATGTGAAGCTTTAGCATTTTCAACTTGCTTCCCATTGGGAAAAGGAACTTACTCAGACATTCAAAATCAAAATGGAAAATTGTCTCTGAAAAAATACTTTGTACATAGGCTAACACATGTTGATACAAGATTTGCCACAAACATGACATATATATTTATGCACTCTATGCTACAGAGTAAAAGCAAGTGGATGATGCAATATCAATAGCAGTTCGAAAAGCTCGTACACAGGACATAACAGCTGGACAATTAAAAGATCCAGATCGTCTGAAAAAAATCATTGTGAAAGATCAAGCATTCCAGTTTTTGCAGCAAATAAGAGGCTCACCATCCTATTTGCAGCATGCTCAATTTGAACTTCTAGCATTAATTAGGAGCAAGGGTCCATTCACTTGGTTTTTGATCCTATCATGTGCAGATACGAAATGGCCTTAGTTAGGAGCAAGGGTCCATTCACTTGGTTTTTGATCCTATCATGTGCAGATACGAAATGGCCTGAAACAGTGCAATCAATAGCAGCTCAAAAAGGAAGGATAATTTCAGAAGAAGACGTGAAAAACCTGTCCTCTGGTGAAGTGCATCAGTGATTAGGGCAAAATCCAATCACAGCAGCACGACAATTTGACCACAGATTGCAATCTTTCTTTCAAGATGTCATACTAAGCAAATGGAGCCTTTAGGAAAAATTTCTTGTTATTTTCAAAGAACAGAATTTCAGTTAAGAGGTTCTCCTCATGCCCATATTGCACTTTGGGTAGAAAATGCACCAAAATTAGACACTGCAACAAATGAGAATATTAGATCATGGCACGCCTCTGCATGCATGGGATATGTTAGACCCAGGGGGTAATTTACAAAACATTGAGGATGTAGAGAAGAGACAAGATGTCAATGATTATATTGAGGAAGAGCGTTATGTGAGGCCACAATTACATACAACTGCATCAATTGCAAGCTCTGTGAGAAAACATGAAATAACAGACATTGAATTACAAGAAAGTATTTGTGGTTTAAATAATGAACAAATGCAATTATTCAAACACATTCATGACTGGTGTGTGCGATATAAGATGGGATTGACACCAAACCTCTTTCACATCTTCTTATCAGGAGGTGCTGCAACTGGGAAGAGCAAGCTCATAAAAGCAATCTATCACCAGGCATCAAGAAAATTTCAAACGTCTGGTCAAGATCCTGATCACCCTGTTATAATGTTGACAGTTCCAACAGGATGTGCAGCTTTTAATATTGGAGGTACTACAATACATAGTGCACTTAAAATGCCAGTGAAAGGAGGTTATTACAGCTTGCGTGGAAATCCATCGATGCTTGCGACATACCAATCAGTATATGAAAATTTGGCAATTCTTGTTATAGATGAAGTATCCATGTTAGGTCGAAAACTATTTGCTTATATTCATAAACGTCTTCAGGAAATTAAGAATGTTGAAGGATCTGATACAATTTTTGGAGGCGTCAGTGTACTTGCTGTTGGAGACATGCTTCAAATCCCTCCAGTTAAAGAAAGTAGAATACAGGACATCAGTCCAAGTCAAAATCCATAGGAAATGGGAATCCTACTTTCAGGTTTATGGACAAGTAATTTCAGGTTCCACGAGCTTCACACCATCATGCGTCAAAAAAATGACTTACCATTTGCAGAAATGTTAAACAGATTATAACTAGCAGAACACTCAGATGAGGATATTGAAATGTTGAAAGTCAGAATAGTCAAAGGAAGGAATTACCCTTTAGATTCCCTTCACATATTTTCCACCAGGAAACAGGTGCAAGAACATAATGAGAAAATGTTGGACAAAATCAATCATGAAACACATAAAAAAATACAAGCAATCTCACGGATACTACCTTCAGTAACTTCATTTGATGTAAATTCTAAAGTTTCTGATTTGCCACATGTCCTTGAACTTGCACCAAATGCTCGTGTCATGCTAATAAAAAATCTTGATGTAAATGATGGACTTGTGAATGGAGCAACTGGATTAGTACTAGATTGCATATACCATCAAAATGTTAAACCTCCAGCTTTGCCAAAATGTGTGATTGTAAAGTTTGATGATCCTTCCTGTGGATTGTTAACACAGCAAGCATCTACAATATCCTTAGTTAATTACCCTGGTGGTGCACCTATTTATCCTATTGAAGTTCAGAAGCATATTGGAAGGAGTGAGACTTCACCACAAATAACTAGGGTACAGATGCCACTTGTGCTTTCTTTTGCTTGCACAATTCATAAAATACAAGGTGCCACTTTAAAGGATGTTGTCATCTTCTGCTCAAATATACGGAGTAATGGAATGATGTATGTTGCATGCAGCCATGTGACCACTCTGTCTGGACTTCATCTACTTGATTTCAAACCAGAGGCAATCAAAGCTTCAACATCAACCAAAGACGAAATGAAACGATTACGTTCCGACATAAAATTTTAAACTTTTTATGACAAGCTACAAAAAGACCCAACTGACTTTCGTGTTTTGTTGTTCAATATAAGATCTTTCCAAAAGAAAGAAAGCCAGATCAATTCTGATCCTTACCTTAACAGTGTAGACATTATGGTCTTGACAGAAACATGGAAAAACCATCAAACAGATATACCTGTCCAACAATTTCACTACCAATATCATAGTGTAAGAAAACAGGATAGAGATGGTGGGGTTTCAGTTCTTTTTCGGATTCCCATGACTTCAGTACATATTCAAGTATCATCAGATGAATGTGACGCCATGGTTCTTCATGGAAAAATAAATGGTATTGACGCTAACATTATTGCTATTTACAGACCTCCGTCTTGCACATTTGATAAGTTCATGAGATGTCTAACAAAAGTTATTTCCAGTATTGATAGGAATATGCCAACTGTAATATCTGGTGATTTCAACATACGTTTACTAGAATTATCAGCAACCTGTAGAGGACTGCAAGTATTTATGGATCATATCCACTTTAAACAGATTGTAAATGAATCAACACATCAACTAGGAGGACTGCTTGACCATTTATGGATCAATCGTGATGTTACTATCCGCCAACAGATGATAGCAATATCACATTATAGTGACCATTTCCAAGTTTTTGCTGATCTCCAATTTTAAATGATATAAATATGTATACTGGATTAAAAAAACTTCATGATCATGTTAGTATTACATTTGTAATTAAATTGATGAAACATTGGTCATTGAATATGAACTTTCTTTAAAACTGAGTTCAATTAGGTTAAATCAGGTCAATTTTGTACACAATTCATGTACTAGTATTTTGTGGCTATTGTTAACATAGTCTGGTCTAACAATTTTCTTCATCAAAACCTATTTACAGCGGGGCCCACAGAGATGGGTACCATCTCACTGATATCTAGTTTTATATAAGTTATTATGTGAACTTGATAAATATATAATTATAATGGATTTTGCACATTTTCACGCGATGTGACTTAAAATATTTGTCTTGTACAGTTGCATGAAAAATGTGTATGAAATACGGTATTTATTGTCAACATGTTACTGGTTTTGGACAATTATTGTATAACATTTTGTAGAAGCTTTATGAACAAATTATTTGTATGACCTTGATACATCAATACTACATGTATGAAATATATACATTTACATAATTATTATTCATCGGATTAAGGACATCCTATATGCAAAACATCTTTCCGAGTTGATGTTATGATGCCTAACGCAGCTCTCCCAAACTTTAAAAAAGTCAGATCACTTGACTTGTTTGATTTAATGCACAAAAAGATTAAAATATGGCTATTGTTTTTTGCCTTCCTTTTTTAAGTCTATTTTGATTAGTTATTTTGCTCATCAAGTATTCTTGTCAGTCTTTGCTCAATGTGTCTGCTATTTTACTTGGTCGCAGCTGGAATGAAATTAGGTACCTATCCCTAAATGTGGGTCACGTCTACACAGTATATCAAGACATGCTTGATCGTTTATAGACTGTTGCAAAGCACACATGTCTATGTGTCGTCCTGGTGTGTCCAATACGTCTCTGTTCTGAAACTTCTCGCCGACTTTCAAAAGTAATAAATTTTCTTCGTCGAATAGTGGCCAATCTCTTGAAGTTTGTTATGATTCCAATCATTCTGCCATAAAAACAATATATTTTACAACGAGTGTATCTGTGAGCTAATTCTCACTAGTGATACCCTTTCCAAAAAGTGTTCGGTAAACATGAAGTAGATGACCAAGGAGTATGACATCGCTATGCACCATATGGCACTAGAGGATAAAGCAATATTGGTCGAGCATTGGAACCCCTCCTAGTATGCTATATAGTAAAAAAACAAGTGTCAGCCGTGAATGCTAGAGACGTAAAACTAAAATTTTCAAGTAATTGAAGTAAATATCATATCACTCAAATAAACTACATATTAAATAGCCTTTAAAGATATATTCTTACCTATTGTAAGCCGTGTACCTTGGCCAAGACGAGATGACAAAACGCGATAAAATATTGTTTGTAACTGACTAGCGTGTCTGCCATCCAAAATGTAATAAAATTGTTCTTTATTACAAATAGTTATGGGAATTAGCGTTTAAATTTCAATAGATTGTTAAGGTCGACTTTGACAGAAGCTTACACTAAATATTATCACGTTTTGTAAACCACATGTATCCAGTAAGCTACCATTTTCTAACCCCATGTACCACTTTTCAGAAATTGTAATGAACTATATATGACATATTATGCTGAATTTTCCTCAACACAATGAATTTATCAAAATAATCAGTTTAAATAACTAGAACGAGCTGCACTAATGCGTAAATATTTGTAACCTATGCATTTTGTAAGATGTTTATTGACAATAATGGCTCAGACAGAAGCAAAATTTCAATCAAATGATTAAATTTAAAGCAAAATATGAAAAAAGTAATGAACCTCCATTTGATCTGTTAGAATTATTTAAATGAGATCAATAGAATACATAAAAAAATAAATATTGAATTACACTCGTTTCGTTTAAATTTTTTGTGTCAAGGATAGATTTTTCGTCGTCAAAGAGAACACTTGTATTACAGGTATTTAATCACAGGTATAAATATTGTAAACATTCGTTGACGACAAAAAACACTGCACTTTTTTATGTACGGAATAGTCCTTTTTATAGACTTAACAAAAGCCGAAAAGGTATGTTATATATTAATCTATTATTTATTTGCGAAATCATTAACGCAATTAAAATCCACATAAACATGAATGTGTACAATTCCATTACATAATTGTCTAATCCGTGTGGTTGTTTAAATGGTTTTAATGCCACTTTCAACAGTTTTTCAGCTATATCAGGAATTCCAGTTTTATTGTGACCGAAAGCCGCGGTACCCTAAGAAAATCCCCGACATTCAGTAGTAAAACTGCCAATAATTGTCAGATTAGATTTGTAGTGAGAACAGCCTGCCCGCAATGAGATTCTCACACGCAATTTAAATGTTGACAGCGTAATCAATTGTAGCCAAACTAACTTAACAATTCTGATACCGATTTTTAGCTATATTCAGGAGGAGAACAAGTTATCAAACAATAAATCGGGAAAGATGGACCAAAGATATTTATTTTGGATACTTTTGGAAAATTTTGGTGTGTGGAAGGGACGGAAAATTTCGCCTTCTGTAGAAGCCTTCTGTAGAAGCTACAACGAACCTACTCTTATAAACATCTACAAAAAGAGTTTTTATCGTGCTGGAGCGTGACACTCTTAAAACACGTTACCAACTAGTCCTGAGTCAGGCTTTCCGTATTATGACCTGACAGCCCCGTCCCGAACGAAAAGGCACAGTATGGTCTCAAATTGAGTCTTAAAATGTGAATTGAATAAGTTGGGGGTGTTTCTTGTTGTTTGTTTGGGATTGGTTTGTTTGTGTTTCAGTTATTGTTTTACGTTAGTGCATTCGAGTACGCTCCTATATAATTATACCGTTGTGTTTTAAATGTACTTCAACAAGGTACCCAGACTCATGAGAGAAATCATATGTCCATGATCATTGTTAACATCTATATTAAACTCTTTGTATTAGTTAATTATATTGTTGATATGTATATATAGTCATGAACCTAAAACAAACACTAAACAAAACGACATTCAGATAACAACCATACGCATTTTCATCTGTCATCACTCAGATCTCCTGAGCTTTCTTTACCTCCTCAGTCCAACAAGCTGCACCCCATGTTTTACACTTTTAAACTTTCTTCAGCAAAATATTGTTTTTATATCAGATGATGATGGTCATATTTTTTTAACAAACAACACCTCCAAATAGCACATATTAAGTAAAACCATGATATTAAAAGTTTCGGCATATTTTTCGCTGGTTAAAAATTAAAAAAAAAACTGTTTGCCGGCACCATACTATGGTCTATAGAAAGAGCTGCCCAGCTCCTCCCAATGTGGCGGAACCCTCTTTGTGGAGATTTGTCAAGGCAAAATATGGTAGACCAGCCGTACAGCATAGTAGGTAACGT
Organism: Limnoperna fortunei; assembly: GCA_944474755.1. Lineage (NCBI taxonomy): Eukaryota > Metazoa > Mollusca > Bivalvia > Mytilida > Modiolidae > Limnoperna > Limnoperna fortunei. The sequence continues at coordinate 38,347,586 of OX104124.1, read as the reverse complement.
TTTTTTGGAGAGTCTAATGATCCTAGCATGATAAATACCCCTTTTGAAGATTTCAAAAATGAGTATGCTACAACAGGCTAAACTCTTAGTCCCTTTCCAATACACCAAACGTTTTCAGTGGTGGTCAAAATGTTGTTACCATTAGACTACCCACTTACCCAATTTAAAAATGTACAGTTTATTATTTCACAAAGCCTATATCTTGCTAGCATGACGCATTCAATCAATCAAACATCTTGCTCTTGAGTTTTTTTCTAGGTAGCATGGGAAGAATACACAAATTATAAACTTGTAGAAAACTGTCAGTTCTAGGTTGATAACCAACAACTAATGAATCTGCTTTCGCCTATGGCAAAGATGAGACCTTATAGACACATGTTCAGCACCAGAGACCAAATTTTGAAACATGTGTGGAAGAGTAAATTTTGTTTCCTCACAAAACTTAATACGATATCTGACAACCGACAAGTAAAGCTTAAAGAATGTTATGATTTTCATTTTCTGGCAATATTACAAACTACATGCGTAGTGTTTTTATAACAAATCATTAAAATTGACAAATGTTTGCTGCAATACGGAACTGTTGTGTTTCCAAGAAAGGCTCAATATATTCTTTTTTGGGAGGAGGAATTTTCTTTGTTGCTATGGCATTGAACAAATAGGGTCTAAATATTCTGTTATTCTTTTTTAATTGGTTATACTGACGAATTCGAATTAGAAAAGAGGTGCTTTTGCAATACGAGATGAATTTAGTCATCCAGATTACTATTTAAAACAACTTTTTCTTTCCAGATGACGTTTTTGGGTAACGTATTTCCTCTTTTGGAAATGTATGCTTTGTATGCTTTAACTATAGTGACTGCAAATACATTTTCAAGTTGTTCTATAAACGAATCTTGCATGTGCCATAATGTTCCAAATGGAGTTTTAGCTGATTATTCAAACTTAAGATTGGGCGAAATGCCTTGTTTTGCAAATAACTTTATATCTATCAATGTGAGCAGAAATCTAATACAACATTTACATGGGAAATTAAGCTTGCCAGAAAAACGTAGAAACCTGAAGGAACTGCAATTGTTGGACATATCAAACAATCGTTTTCTTAAAATATGTGGTTTCCGAAATGTCACGCGTGACTTACCATTTACTAACATTACCGTTCTCAGCGCAAACTATCTAGAATGTGAAAGAGCAAGCAGCACTATGTTATTTGTTAGCGACGTTGCACCTTTATTGGAAACAAATTTGGAAGAACTTTATATAAATGGCAACAATATGGACAACGCGGATAAAACGGTTACAAAGAATCTTCCAAAATCCCTTCGAGTTTTCATTGCTACAAATAATAGTTGGGTCTGGGAGAGATATGACTACCTGCAGATTTTGGCCAATCTTAGAACAGTCGATGTTACCTTCCATAATTGGAATCATGGTTTCAACTTCGAACTTTCTACTCAGAGAAGTCATTGTGAAATGTCGCCAGCGCCACCAATGTACTCAAATAAACTACCCGGAAATGAAGAAATAATATATAATGAATCGCCTAAGGAACATGTAACGTCTTGCATACCATATATTCATAAAAATTTTACAGCAGGGGCGATATCGTTTGTCTATTGTACATGTTGTAACAATGGTCCAATAATGCAAACTGAAGACGCTTATATAAATCTAGTCAAAGATTGTCCAACTTTTATATGGATAATTGTGGTATCAGTATGTTGTATAATAACAGTTGCGGTAATTATTTGTGCTGTTTTAGCTTACCGGTTTCGATGGAAATTACGTTATTGGTATTATGTTGTTAAACGTGCATATGGATATCATCGTCTAACAACCCACGACGATTACCAGTTTGATGCTTTCGTTTCTTATGCCGACAATGACCGATACTTTCCTAGAGGTGAAATGGTGGAGCATCTTGAGAAACAAAGAGGATTTCGACTTTGTATACATCACAGAGACTTTATCGCCGGATGTAGCATTGCTGAAAATATTACAAATGCGATACATAATAGTCGAAAAATGATATGTCTGTTAACAGAAGATTTTATGCGCTCTGATTGGTGTAGGTACGAATTTAATATCGCTAATGTTGAAAGTACCGTTTCAAGGCATTGTCAAAATATGATAATTCTGTTAATGCTGAAAGGGACACACTTTACAAATATTCCTTTGGACATAATGCTTATGATAAGTGAAGAAACGTATATTCAATATCCGGATGAGGCGGAATACAAAGCTGTATTTTGGGATCGACTTGCAGACTCACTGAAATAAAACCCTTTCGTTTGAAACAGCTGTAAAGAAACATTCTTTTTATATGTATTTAGGTCAATGATGGGCATAATGTAACGAAAGTTAAGTATTTTTGCATCTCAAACAACAAAACTTGTCCAAGAGTAGCTGATATTGTTCATCAATGAAAATGGTAGATGGATCATGGTTTTATTTATTAGTTAACTACATGTACGTCATATGTACAGAACCATTAATGGGACTATCCTGAATATAAAATACATAATAATTGTACTGTAGTGCAGTTGTCCGCTTGTTCCATTGGTACTAGGTTTAAGTGTTCTTAAACTTGGATAAATTGGAGCAAACATCCAATCAATTAATCTGAATCATTTTGCAAGCATTTGCCATTTTTGTAAACTCTTGACATGTCTTCGGATTAAAATTTCAAAAATACAATAGAACCTTAACCATACATGCTTGTCGAAATGGAAAATGGAACCCGCCGATGCCCTACATAATTACAATCGTGGGATATATCAGACAATCGTAATTTTGGAATATGTGGTTATCGTAATTTCAAGCATGACTGACCTTAAACCAACATCTTCAATGTGAAAAATCTAGCAGCAACTTTATTTGTCAGCGACGTTGCAACTTCGTTCAAGACTTATCATAAAGCAACCTAACTTTTAGCAGACATTGAACACAGCTAAACTAATATTGTCAGTAGTCATTTAATATTGTTTTTATGCAATTTGTATATTACATTAAACAATTTATTGCATATTTAGTCTACTAGTGTTCAATTCTTGTCATTGGCATGTAGAGCTAAAGTCCAACTCCATTGACAGAAATTACTGGCGGTTTGTATATAGTACTCCAGCTTCCTGTCTCAATAAAATCTTTGTCATTAGATGGATATGGCTAACGAAATGCTCAAACTTGCTTAAAAGCCTGTTTAAACAAACAAAAACTTGTTTAAAAAGTACACAAGCCGCCATACAGAATTCTGGTAATTCAGGTTGTCGATCACAACAATTTTTGTTCGATATTTCAGCTATATTGAGGCCGAGAGCAATTTTAAACAAAGAATATATTAACGGCGAAAACAGATGTACTAATGGGGACAAAATTTGGCTGCCACTGGGAAAGTATGAAGCGCTGTGCAGGGACGAAAATTTTACCATTTTAAAACAGCTACATGTGAGTCTTCAATTTTTTGATTGATTGATGATGTTTGCTTCAGCATGATAGCAGCATTTTAGTTATAGTCAGGTCCGGAACATATACTACAATAAATGAAAAAACGGGATGGGCCAACCGGAATACAATTTTGACTGCCAACGGATAAGTATTGGGTAGGTACGGAACATTTAGCCTTGTGTTGATGATACAAACAGCATCTTCATTTTCGAAATTTACGAAAAGGGTCTTTATTGGCAACGTGTGTGGTTATCTCCAAACACGTTTCCCACTATGGCCTGCGGCCATAAAAAGGCTCCTTCTTTCAGGAAACGGAGACGCACTACGAACCCTCCAGATTCTTTAGTAGGCAAGGGGCAATGCACTCAAAACACGTTACCTAATATGGTCCTCGGTCGGGATTACCGCAATATGAGGACGCAAGCTCTATAGGTTATGAACTGAGAATCCTCCCGTATGATCCTTGATATCATTCCGGTATTTCAATAGTGTAAGTTGTGTAAGTCTGTGGTTTTCCAACCCGAAAGTCTGCGTTTGCAAAATAGAATAGTCATGGGTATGCTGAAAAAAAATTGTTCTGAAAATTTGAAGAAACTTGAATTGAATACTTAAATAAAGCTGTCTTTTAGGACCGGCTATCAGACATTTTGAAGTTAAATTTTGAAGACCTAAAGGAAGATTAATTTCATGTTTGTTTTCTGTGTTTGTTCACGAAAGATGTATTTGTCATTCCATATCAAATTAAACTTTTTATCACGTTTAATGTCTCATGCTCTTGAAATACTTTTTTCAAACGTATATTTCTTGTCGATAAAATCCTTTTAGAAAGAAATATTCGTATAAGAATAGTTTTATATTTTATTACCTCCTTCCATCCTGTTCACCATTTGTAAAGTATATGTAGTTGATTAATTTGATTAATTTATTATACATGATAGAAACTGGAGAAAGACCAGATTCAAGAAGGGGTCGTACTATTGGGCTAATCCAAATAGAAACTAGGACAAGAAAGGGTGCAGTATGTGTTAGTTCTTGCATTATAAATATACCACATGACATAAAATGGTTTTGGAAGTATTAAAAATATAGCATCCTTATTTTCTTTTTAAAGTGTTTTCTTTGATAATGTATTTGCTTACTTCAATAAAAGAACTTCTACATATTTAGACCATGGTAAGATGTTTCGAACAGTTAGAGGGCCTACTTTTCAGTTCTTATGTGTTAAGACAATCATAAACCGTTTGCCGATATAGGATTAAAAAGGATATTTTTTATTGAATGAAACCAATGAATAAATTACAATATTTCAGACTGCGTAGTAAGTAATAGAACTATTTTTTTAATTTCTTTGGTGAAAACATCAAGAGTTAAAACTTTACAAATTTGAAACGAAAGGTTTATAATTCCAATGAAATGTGTTGTTCATTACTGAACATCATATCATGATTCACATAATTTGTCACTGTTCTTCTGTACGTGCAACAAACCATCAACTTGCTGATTAATACCTAATGTGATATGACTTAATAGTGCATAAAAGACAAAACTAATGATTGTGTATAAATTTTTAGAGTACACTGTATCTATTTCTAATGACAGGTTTTATTGTAAATAGTTTTTTTACCTACTTTATATCATGGTTATTTTAGTTTCGAAATTATTTGCATACGGGGATTTTTACCTCTTGTTTATATTACTTTATAACCGATAAAAGATGCTTCATTTGGTATGTATGGACCGAAACTGTTTGATGAACCGTTTTCGAGTTTAGCCTTTTGACGCCTTTTGGTTAAACCTATTTTTGGATTATAGCCTAAACTTAAGAGATACTTTAGTACACATTAAATTTAAAGTAATCAGTAGGAATGAGCTTAACGTAACCTTTATAAAAGTCCTTAGCAACTATATATTCTTTTAATCACGATGCCTAACTTTACTGGAATATTTCATTTTACAACCCTGAGTTGAATGTTGTCTCTAGCAAGTAGCATGACAATTATATCGGGACCACTTTCTTTATTCGGGTAAATAATTTTCATATACTGGGAGTGAAATTTGAGCTAAGCAACCAACGCAAAGTCCATAGCATCACATATATTTTCTGACTTTAAATGATAGCGGGAAAGACAATCAAGTTTGTTCGCAAAACAAATGTCAGTTTAATTGTTATTTCATACACAGATAAATATATATTTGTGTTTGTTTTTAGTTTAATCCAATCTTTTTTTAAAAAGATACAACCTTGAAAAAATATCAACAAGATTAATTTAGGTTTTAAGTTTCTATGTAGTGACATCAATATTTTATTTTGGTTTTGTTTGTTTGTTTGATGGAGTTTAACGCCACTTTCAGCAATTTTTCAGCTATATCATGGCGTCCAGTTTTTATTGGGGGAGGAAGCCGGAGTACCCGGAGAAAACCCCCAACCTGCGGTAGGAAAACTGGCAATCCTTGTCAATTTGTCAATACAACCTTGAAAAAATATATGAAAAACAAGAATAATTTAGGTTTCCGCGGTAAAGTTTCTATGTAGTGACATCAAAATTTTTTTGGAGTGCATGGTCCTATCTTAACCTTTAATATAGAGCCCACTCCTATCGTATCGCAGATAGACAACATTTAGGTTGTGTTATGCCCACGATAAAGACATTCCTGAACCGATAGATAAGATCATAAGACAAAAAGTAAACGCAACAGTTGAGGTAAGAGGATGATTTTGTAAACGCTAACCTTCCATAGCACCCAGAAGAAACTCCGTTGGTCAGTTTTTACGTTCGTCTGTATGTCGATTGTTCGCGTTTGATAACAGTAATAAATGAGATCATTTTAACCAAACTTGGCAAATTCACTTAAATAATTGTGTTCGACAACCCCCAAACTTCTTACTAAGATGGATCAACTCTATTTTAGCAAAACCAGCTTAAAACTGACCTGTATTGTTACATAGTAAAGCAGTATTTATATTAAGATTTAAAAAAATATTTATTGGTCTTGTTAATGATATAAATAAACCTTAGTTTCACAAACAATCAAGCCTTAACACAACTTAGTCAAGGTAAAGTAAATAAATGTGTCGTGTCAAATTAACTCCGATATCCCTGTCCTTCATGCATGATAATCACAGAAAAACTTTTTAAACGACTAATTCAAAGTCATGTTTAAAGATTAGACTTATTTTATATAATTTGCTTTATAAGCTGAAATCTGATTGGTTAAATCTTAAGGTTAAAGAAATAAGTTCCGATGGTCAAATGACGTATTCTTACGCCGTTACAATTTAGTGTTGAAATTGTCTGGTCAAAAATTTGGCAAATGTTTTAAGTATAAGGTGTTCAATGAAAATGGGAATATTTTTTTTTTGTTTTTCAATTTTATTTTATCATAACAAAAAATTACACCACCACAAAAGAGAAACGTGAATTATCTGATGAAGAGTACTTATACATAATATTGTCGTAATAGTGATCCGTATTCTTTTTTTTATCAAACACTACTTTAATCTATTTAAAGTAACCTTTAGTGTATTTACGTTATTTTCGTTCGAATATACATGTTTAGCAATGTATATAACAGAAGAAGTGGATTATTCCGTAAAGGATTTTATCTCAAAATATCAACCAAAGTTTCCATTACTTGCTGTAATAACACAAGGTTATCTTGGAAAATTTGAATCGGAAACATTTGACACAGGACAAGTAAGTAATTTATAAATTAAAAAGTTTATAATCACCCATTGTATATAGCTTGATTTAGCTGCTTTTCATTCTTTTAGAAATTTGAGCAATTTTAGAAATCAATGTCATGAAGAAAGTGCTCAACCCCAAAGAATAAAGAATGGTGGATAATGGAGGTCCAGGTAATTAAAAAAAACTGAGTAACCTTTATTATAAAATTACTAAATGAATGTGTTTCTGTAATATAACTACCGGTTTTCATGTGCTAATCTGTACAGATTTATGGACATGTATATAGCCCATTTAAGCGACTATTCTGTTAAAGATATGATTTGAACTCAATGTTTATTTGTGAATTCTTTCTAATATGGCATTCTTCATACGGTTTGAGCACCATTAAATAAAAGAATTACTAACTGGAACAATTTTGTAAACAGTTTATTAATTTTAATGCCTAAGAGGAACGTATATTCAGTAGTGCCATTTCGAAAATTTAAAACATTTGTTAGGCATTTTTAAATCGAAATAGATTATTGGACGCTATGCGAATAAAACATGGTGAGATCTTATATTTGTATTCATTGTATACATCTCTATCGCTCAGTATAAAATATTGACAAGTATAAGGTCTGACCATGTTCTAATTCGCAACAATCTCTTGTTTCAAATTTAAGAACAATCCAAAAAGATTTGCAAATTTGAAACTGGTAAACTATTATTTCCTGACTTATCTAATAGATCATTATAATTAACGTATTAATTTAGTCTAAATGATTAGTACCTTGATTTTCTGACTGCAATAACATAACCCATATGGTTTGAGCTGTTACTTCTTTTGGGATTTTAATGAAACGCCCGTAAATTAGAGTTATATGTAATGACATTTACTCTTGATATAAAAAGCGTAATATAATTCAGTTAATAGTAATGTATAGTACTGTTGTCAAAGTTATTTTTAAAATTATTTGTACACCTAGATTCAAAGTAATTCAGAATGTTATTTGTTGTAATGCATTAGATTCCTAAATATGTAATCATTGCTAGCTATCAGTCCTAAAATGCCATGAAATTTAGAAGTTTACTTGTTGATATGTTGTTATAACGCATTAGAATTCGAAATAAGTAATTCAGACCCACCCCAAATTACTTGCTGATATCCCTAAATATAGCCTTATTTTTTGCTTCACTAAAAGATTATCATAATAAATTTCTAGTCGTTTATTGTAGCAATTCTGCTGTTCAAATTCTCCTCCATTAAAAGATGGAATAAACCCAAACATACACACATTTATCGTAATTGTCTTGATAAGACCTGTTATAAATTTCCATGATTTGTTGGGGGTAGTGGAAGGCGAAAAAGGAAGACCAGATAAAAAACTATAATTTGAAGGTGTATGTGAGGGCTATATCGTTTCCATTTCGAAAACATTTTGTAACGAACATATAATAAACAAAATGTGAAATAAAATTAGTAATTGTATAAGGATGACCTTGATGTCTGCCGTAATACTTGATACCCGCATAATGAATAAATAATACATTTAGAGTCGTGTCGGCTAAGCATAACAAAGCAGCATACTTTATAAATATTGTATTTTGTCCATTCTGATTAAAAGCAGTTGTTACGTCTAATCCGTGTACAACGTACCTATGCACTTGCCTAGTACGTAGTACACCGAGTTCAGATTGTAATCGTATCGTACACATTACATACATTTTTCAGTTTCTGTTGTAGATATTACGATTACATTTTGTTGATAGAAGACCTCGGATAAAAGGGAGAATTACAGATGATCATCATGGTCGGATTAAAGGCATAAAAACATTGAGTTTTCCCATAAATCATGAATCGGAAATAATAGTTAGCACGACTAAAGGTAAAGTTAGTAGAACATACATATTGCACGAACACCAAATATATTATCATTGAAAAGCGAAAATTGTTCCTCAATAATAAAAAAACAATTTTCTTTATTCAAATGTTTCACGTCCTAAATATTGATTGCCCGACGTAATGCATCCATAAAACAATTGTCATTTGCAAAGTTGTGAAATGATTTTTAGCAATATTTTTTACCAACAACAGTGTGGTAAGAGTGAAAAAACTTAAACTTAACTTGGCTCACTTAAAACCTGTTTACAGCGTTGCATTATACTTAATGGTCGCATGGTTTTGTATGTTTGCTGCCTGTTCTATTTATGTTGCTTTCATAGCCATGGACTTAATTGTATTTGTGACATTTTGTGTTTTTCATAAGGTCCAAATAACTTTTTGTTTAACTTAAATTCTGTTTCATAGTGATCTTTAAATGGCAAGCATTATCGTTGTAGGAAAGTTAAAAACAATAGGAGAAATTGCTCGTAAAGGAAAACTACCATGCAAGATAAAGGTTTCTGAAGTTTATAATGTTCTTCAGACTGATAAGATTTTACGACTAGACCAGTCTGTTTCTATCATTCTAGAAGAACTACATGAACTGCAGTGTATACTGGGTAATCCTGTCCATGAAGGTAATATTTAAATTGACAAGCCTATCGTTCATACACTTTACATTAAGATATCTAATCAAACATATTTATATTTAGAAGTGTCCAGCTAGTCCTACTAGAAATTATATACCTATGATTTTTACAAACTTAGTTTAAGTATAACAAGTCTTCTTCTTAATCTTGAATGTTTAACCATGATTTTAGTATTCCCCCCCCGGTTACAAAATATAGATGCCAGACAAACTTGCTTTCAGGGGTTTACTGGTCAGGGTCTATTCTCTTTTAAGATACAATATGATGTGAAATAATTTATGTGATGTGTGGAGTGGATTGTTATCGTAACATGTAACATTTTTGATGTAAATTAACACATTAAAAATAAACAGTTTAATAGCTTTTATAATATATAATCATGCTTGTTTGCATAGTGTGATGTGATTGCGTTTGTTTACTGAAATTTTTTTCAAATTAGAAAAAAACATTAAACTTAGTTTTTCAAATATCCAAGGGGCCTTGGTGGCCGAGTGGTTAAGGTAGTTCGACTACTATTGATAACGTGGTCTGTCAACAGTGAGATTACTGCGAGAAGGGTGCACTCGACTCTGATCTTAATTGACCATGATTGCCAGTTGTCCTGGTACTCCGGCTTCCTCCCTCAATAAACACTGGACATCGTGATATAGCTGAAAAATTTCTGAAAGTGGCGATAAACATCAAACAAAAATAATTTATTCTCTTATTTAGATGAATTTTAATTTGATTTGAAACAAATAAGGCTTTTTGACAAAAAAATCAGAGCATGTCAGGCAAAAATATATTTTAATCGAATAGTAGTAGTTTTGATGATATTTTGCAGGATTCACAATGTAACTTCCTAAATTTGATGTTGTGTTTACAAATATTTGTTTAGAGGCAGGCATAACATGTATCAAACCAGCTGTCCGTTGTTTATTGGAAGCTGCAATTTATATTCTGCTGATTTTAGCAAGTTGTAGGCTGGAGGCCACCGCTTAGTCCCCTATATTTTCGCAACCTTGTCAAGAAAATAGAGGAATTAAAAGTCTTGGTCAAGTCAAACCCTAAGTCTCAACCTGTGTATTAACCGTGCTTATTAATAAATAAGGCTCGAGCCGGCACCATCAGTGTTGATAGCATTTAAAAAAAAATCCAATACCTCTGGTGGTAGTCTGTTATTCACGTAAAATATCGTAAGTCCAGTATTCAGATTTCGCTGGTATTGATAGAGTTATAAAATTGCCTGAAAATGCAAGAATATGTTAAATTCTAAGGTGTTTTATCCCTAGTTTGTAGCTGGCTTCAGACGCGGTTCTAACGTTTTTGGATTTGTGTTGTAAAAGCCCATTTAAATTATTTAACAGATGGTTTGTACGCAACTTGTTGGTCTTGATAAAATGACAACGCAGGTCTTCAGTAGTAAGGAAAAATATCAAGGAAACCGACTTAGCCGACAGTCTTAAGACAAAAATATACAGTACAAAACAAAAATGAAAAATACAACAAAAATTTTCAATAACCCGAACCCAACAAAATATAAATTTGTAAAAAAAAATGAAATACATTAAACACTAGGCAAAATTTGTTATCACACTAACAAATAAGATCTTTTAAATAATGTTCTTACAGTGGAGTTACTTAACCACGTGATTGCGATTCCAGAGTATTTGCAACATGTACGTCTGGCAGTTGTAACGGGAGTTGAAGGCTTTGATCAGAGCAATTGGGTACAACTACAGAATTACATGTCAGACGTAGTGGAGAACTATATTTGTTTTCAAAAATTCTCTGCTGTAAAAGGTATGTTGTGCCCACACTTTGAGCACTCTAGTGCTTCACTCACAGAACTTCCAAGTGCGTTTCTATGTAAAGGATAGGAGAGACCCTCTTTATTTGGTTTGTTTAAGTACGAAAAACCTGACAAGGTGTAACGCTTTTGGAAAATGTCAGTCTTCCTTGCACGATAAACAGGCCATATATTTCGAAAAGGAAGGCTCATTTTAGCGCCAGAAAAGACGCAATTTTCCATCATTACCAAATACTTTTCCGGAGGCAGTCAAAATTGCATTTCCGTTTCGACATCTTTTTCTATGTTGATTATTGTTTATAAACATGTTCTCGCCCTGAATATAGTTAAAATACTGCTGGCTGGACGTTAAGCAAACATTTAATTAATCGGTATGTACAAGCCAGAACCATACAAATATAACTATTTTGGAGATGCTTTTTACCTATAAATATTTATATATTTATATATATTCTTGGCGTGTAAGCTGCGTTTTGATGCCTCCAAACACGGGTTCGCCCATCAGTTACATGGAGTACAAATTGGCTCTCATATGACCTGTGTATTCGTCGCCAGGTTCTTAGGTTCCAATTTTGTCTTGCTCTGCACCAGGCCAACCTGTCCCTGAGATGGCGATCATCAAGCATTGGGTGTTTATTTACTCTACTTGACATAAATCCCGCAGCTTTAAGACGATTTCGTACTGTTCTGGCTGACAGATTACGATCAGGTAACAATTGATGCTTGACAGGTGCTTGCTGCAAACGGATTTTGCCTAACTAATCTACCAAGGTTCCTATCTTCACGTTGGGTTGTCACAGATGGTCGACCAGACCAGGAGGGGTCTTTAACATCTTGCGTGGCATTGTGTTTTCTGACCAAACGACTAATGACTATATAATGATAGCCGAGCTATTGCCTATTGCCTTGTAAGACATACCAGTGGAATGCATGCCGATTATTTGCCATCTCTGTGCTTCTAATATCCGCCTCCTTGCAAGGCTTAAATGATTTGGCAATTAAAAATTCGGGATTTAAATACCGATATGTTGCACAAAAAATAGTGCACTTTGGACGTGATGAAGGGATCAAGTTTCAAGGGGACGCTCAAATCCTATTAATTATACATTAAAGAATTAATACTAACCAAAATCAACAAAATTAAACTTTTATTTACAATAAACGAAAACCAAAATTTTCGGGGGATCTTAACCTTTTTCCAGGTGTATATTTAGAAATACTCTTTAAAATGTTACAAAGCAGATTGATTTCAACTGAGTTAATATTGGCTAAGCAAGACTATTAAAGAAAAGTGGTTTGGCGCTCCAATTTTATATTAAAAAAATAATTTTAATCATTGTGGATTGCATTAACTTCTGTGTAGTATATCCTTGTTAACATTTTTCTGCAAAATTAAAATTTGAAATACAGTTTTTGTTATTAATTTGTTAGGTACCAATTATCTTTGCAGAAATAATAACCTTTTCGGACGACATTACAAAGACTGAAGGAATTTGCAATAATGAGAGTTTTCAATTTTCAACTCTTGTGAGAGACTCGGAAAACAATAATTATGGCATCGTTCAGTGCAGACAATCGTCTCGTGTTAAAGATGAACCCGTTTATGCAATTATCCCTGACCATAAAAACAAGCGACTAACAATTCAATCTGCCGAATGGAAACGGAAATTGAATATACTTAGTCAGGATAAGGTTATCAAAAATCCAAACCCAAGATCAGACAACCCACCGCCACTGCCACCAAGAAAAAATATTTCCGTAAAAGAAGAGCCACCAAAGTTGCTTCCAAAGTCTCTCAAGAAGAAAGCTCTTAAGACAAATATAGCGTCTACAGGTTTGATGTTAGATACAACTATGGTACAGCCACGTGTTACAGATCAGAATAAAGCAGTGTATAGTAGCGAAGAAATATTAGGTATTTGCCTCATTTAATAAAGTTTTAAGTAATTACTATTGTTTTACAAAAAAGTAAACATAAAACTGTTATTTAATTACAGTTCTAATCTTGTCCTCTAAACGTGTTTGTATATTTTTGGAAGAATTAAACCCATATGATTTATTAATATTTTAACGAACATAAAGACGGAAATTGATGCAATGTCCTTATAATTTTACCTACAGAGTACTTTTTGGAAAAACTCATGATGCTTTCTATCATAAATATATTTCTTCCAGAAAACACACATCCCCAAAATGACTGTTTGTTGGAAGGAATAAAATCCGAAAGGGGTTATGTTCTGAAGGAAACGAAAACTAAAATTGACTGTTTAATGAAGGATATAAAAACTGAACGTGAATGTTCTGCGGAGAAAAAGAGAACTGAAATTGGCAATTCGTTGGAGGATATGAAAACTGGAAGAGGCTGTTCGTTGCAAAACATGAAAACCGGAAGTGGCTGGTCATTGAAGGAGAAGACGATTGCTGACATTGGGGAAATTTTACGACAACTTAATTTACACAAGTATGTTGATATTTTCGCCAAGTCGTTGATTGATGGTGCAATTCTCAAAGAGTGTAACATGGACGTTCTGTTGGAGTTTGGGTTTAAACAAGTCGAAGCGATACGACTTTTAAAGTATATAAAATGTGGACATGTGCCAAAATAATTTTTCTCCCCGCTTTACTTATAAAAGACCAAAATATTTCTTTGTACAATTTTGCTAAAAAAAAACACTCGAGAGAGGAAACATCATTACCTTTAACTATTTATACCAATCTTTAAGCAATGAAAATACCCTTTTAAATGGTTCATTATGAACGATATGTTAAAGTAATTATTTACTTATTAAACCAGCTACCATCAAAAATCAGAATTGTTGTATTGCTAACTTGCTTGTTTTTAGGGTTTAACATCACTTTTGGTAATATTTCACTTATAGCGTCTAATTTTTACTGGAAGCCGCAGTACCCGGCGATAATTCCCGACTTTAGTAAGAACATGCAATTTGTATTTTAAGATTGAGTCGAACACATCCTGGCTACAGTGCGACTAGAACCAGCAACCTTAGTGTTGACAAGCACGTGATCATTAGTAGATGACGTTCTTAACCACTTGGCCACCGAGGCCCATCAAATCAGTGCATGTCATACTGTCATACTGCAGAAACAGTTTTCTTGGCTTCTTTGTTCCTCTCCCATTTCTACATATGATTAAAACTTTTTATATTACAATGGTTATAGTATTGATGACGTACAATAAACAACAGCGCAAATCTTCATTCGACCTCATCCTAAACTTTGAATATTCATTTATTGGCATGTGGTTGTCTCGAATTTGCGTCATTCTCACTTGATTGTTGTTATTGTTTATGACAGTGGCTAATATAGAGTTAATTGACTAGTATATTAAAAAACTGGATTGAAGGTAAATATGTAGTGGGCATTTGGTTTTTACCTGTTAATGCCTAGCATTTGTTGAACTTTTTCTCGCTATCTTAAGGTTGTCGATTCATCTTAACCGATCGGTTTTCGTTTCTTTTAGTATACTTGATATACACTTTAAACTAAATATTTTCATTCACCCAGTCACTTACCATTTTTTTAACTTTGCTTATTGACATCAAGTTTTCGGGTTCGACTCTCACTGTGGGCAGGGTGTACTCGACTCCAATCTTAATTGACAAGAATTGCCAGTTTTCCTACCGCAGGTCGGGGGTTTTCTCCGGGTACTCTGGCTTCCTCCCCCAATAACAACTGGACGCCATGATATAGCTGAACAATTGCTGAAAATGGCGTTAAACATCATTCAAACAAACAAACAAAAAACAACCAAGTTAAAAATTTGATCCCTTATTTATTTATAGACTTAATTTTTACCTTTGTTCACTAACAGTTTATAGCACTGGATATTCGTTAATTATAACAGGTTCATATAGCTTAATATAGAGAAGATACCAGCATACAGTTAGTTACACATTGTGGACTGTTGGTATACTTTACCACATCAGTGATTTATCACTTTTACAAATCTGTTAGCATAGTACACAGTAACAACGGAGAAGGCGATAAAATAGCTGAAATTTACGAACGTGGCGTAACAAACAAGCACAAGTTGTCCAGTTTCAAATAGCGACAGTAACAAAAATAACTTAATGTGTAAACAAATCTCAGGCTCAGGACTAGCTCTTGATAAAGTTGTTCAACTCCATTCAGGGACACAGCATTATTAGTGGACAAGTATGGAGATTATGAAAAAAACCTACTTAAAACAAGCAGATATGGAAAAGCAATGAACAATTCAATGTTCTATAAAGATAGACAGTAAACCTTTATTACCGGCAATTTCATTTAAGAACTAATATATTTACAGAAGGAAAAAGAAGGAAATAGCTAAGAGTAGATATTATGTTGAATATTATTAGTGTAAGGGTCGCAATTTTTCAATGGTTAGATTCTTTCAGGCAATTAATATGCACACATTGTTGATACCAAACGCCAACTAGAACCCACATTATTTAACAAGTTATTCAGGCACAATAAAATAGTTATTGCTTTGATTTTTGCCATGTGACTGCGAAAGGGCTTTAAACTCTATGCTTTTCAATTAGGCAAGGTGTAGACTGCTATTGTCGGTTTATCATGACGTCCAATTTTATCTAGTCCGTAGTGAGACTCGAAAACGCAACCTTAGAATTGATAGGCACGTGACAAAGGTGTAGATTGCTTCAGGAATTTTTTTTTTGTTTGCGCCCTACTGATGAGTAATAAATCTAGAAAATTTGACTTCTTTAACGTGTTTAATAGGTTTTAATTGACATTGTCCAACATTCGCAGGAAATTTTCATAATCAGTTTTATTATGTCTACGGCGACTGTTATAATTAGTGAAACAGTAAAGGAAACTGAACAAACAAAAGAAGAGACAAATGTCAACGGACAATTAAAAATCCGGATATAGACAAACATATATAACGCAAAACAAAACAAACAAAAACAAACAAACAAACAAAAAAAAAAAACAAGAAAAAAAACCACAAAAACAGAAAGTGGGTAACCCAAACTCAATAAAACCCACGAGTGCACTCATATGAGTAAGTTGTACCAGCCTGTGATAAGGCACCCGTCGAGTTACTCATAGTCATATCTAGGGAAAAGTCAAATCCAGGAAAAGGAAAGAATACCTATGACTAAACGAAAATGTCCGATCGTATTTTGTGAGATTGATATCCCATAACGATCATTTAAGTCACGATGAAGACCATAGAAAATAGCAAAGAAAACAGACCGAACAAAATTAGCTAAAAGCCAAGGGACAGATCCTGATATAGTCAAACACAACACAAAAACCAAAAACATAAAACACAGAAAGAGAGTAACCCGAACCCAATAAAAACCATGGGTGCACTCAGGTGCTCCAGACGAGTAAGCAGTGCCTGCCTCTAATTAGACACCCGTCGAGTTACTCATGTTCAGGGAAAAGTCAAATCCAGGAATAGGAAACACTACATATGACTCAGCGAAAATGTAAGATCGTTTTTGAGACACCGATTTCCCATAACGATCAATTAAGTTATGGTGACGACCATAGAACTTCTGGAGAGATAACATCAACCTAGGTACAAAAAACCCTTGTTTGAGTAGTTTAGCAGTCAACAGCAGTGATCGGTCTAGAAAATCGGAATACTGATCGCAG
The DNA here is from genome assembly GCA_944474755.1 of Limnoperna fortunei. Classification (NCBI taxonomy): domain Eukaryota; kingdom Metazoa; phylum Mollusca; class Bivalvia; order Mytilida; family Modiolidae; genus Limnoperna; species Limnoperna fortunei. The sequence continues at coordinate 38,330,525 of OX104124.1, read as the reverse complement.
GATCTAGAGTAACGTATAAGTTGCGAAATTTACACACCATACTCTTGAGCTTCTGGAATGTTGCTGTCGATCAACGGGAATTTGACAATTGGAAAGTTGAAGTCATCACGTTTGTCGAAGAGTCTAGTTTGTAGTTTTCCTGAGTCTAATTCTAGAAGTAGGTCTAAGTAAGAGGCTGATCTTAGTGTATTGTTGGTGTCTTTAATTTCAAGCTCGCTAGGGTAAATTTGAATATAAATTGTCACCAAATTTAGCATTGTTGAGGGACAAAACATCATCAATATAGCGAAATGTTAAATTAAATGTCTGAGCCAGTGTCTTTTCTTTTTTCTGCAGTAGGCCTTCTGGAATTCAGCCTAATATGAGTACAAAACCAGGTCGGCGAGGAGAGGAGCACAATTAGTACCCAGTCTGTTGAAAAACATGTCCTCCAAACATGACGAATATGTTGTCAACCAGAAAATCTAACATTTGACAGATTTGGTCTTCAGTATATTTAATATTAGATTTAGAGTCATTGATGACGAAGTAAGTTCTGTCATGACTAATTACCGGGTATTTATATCGTCTCTTTCCCTTATTTGTTTTTGAAAAAGCAGCGTTTTATAAGATCTTTAAGTCAGGTTTAAAGCTGCGTATGAGGGATGGTCGTATACAGTGTCGAAAAATCAAATGTATTAATGCTGTTATAGAACTTCTGGAGAGATAACATCAACCTAGGTACAACAAACCCTGGAAGATACAATTTTTTTAAACATAACTCAGGCCAAAGCTTTAAGAAAAATTGTGCATGTTGCCATTGTATTCACTTTGATACAAAAATAGTTCATTATATAGTAATAAATATTGCCCTATTTGAATCAATTGAAACAGAGCGTGCAATACATTTCTGTAAATACAAGGTGTAAACAAATCAACATACGAAGGCATTACAAAACACCTGATTATGTTTTACAATATTTAAGTGTCTTGCAAAACTTTCAAAAGGGATTCCTTTTTCGAAACACGTGCACCGGTTTAAGTGTGACGAACAAATTACTTCATAACGTGAAGATAAAACGACATCAAGTAATGATAAAACCACCAAACGTAATATAACATCACATAACGTAATTAAGAAACTAAGAAGAAACATCACTTTATGATAAAAACCACCTAACGAAAATAAACCACAACACAAGACAGGTTTTTCTTTCCACAGTAGCATGCAATGAAAAAGATTTAACTCGGATTTGAATTTTTTTCTCGTTAAATGTTTTAAAAATAATTTTGCATACTACATATAGCTTACAATAAATAAAACGGCATCAATTAGTAAATAAATGTGAATCATATCTACGTTCTCATTTTAAGTATTCCAGAGATGGAACATTATTTTCATGTGTACATTATTAAATATCTATATCAACATGAGCGATTTTTTCCTGGCCCACAATATTCAGGTTATTAAATATCTATAATATAGATATGTTAATGTCCAAATCAGGGCAACAGGAAAGCATAAACATACAACAAATGAGATAATTATATTTACATGAGTAATTTACTTCTTGGTCCACAATATGTATGTAGTAGACAAGCTGTGTATACTGCTAAGAAATTTATTTCCAACCATCAGACCAGATTTCCGATACTTGCAGTTGTATCAACAATTTATCTTGGAAATTTGGAATCGGACACATTTGACAACTCCTTCATGTAACTTTAGTAGCATGGATTTTTATTTATTGTGCGGATTATGGATGTATAATTAGCATTTCTAATATTACCTGCATTCTCAATGTAACGTTACAATTCATGCACAGAAACAGTCATCATTTGAACGTTTATTAAAAATAAAAATTAATCAGAACATAGATCTAAATTTCCTGGAATCCATAATGTTACAGTGGCAGTTAAAACTGTGTTCATGTTGGTCCAACTCTTTTATTTCTGTTTATTGATTGGTTATAAATTAGTTCTTGTCCTGAATAAAGATAAAATTGCGTTATCTGAACGTGAAGCAACGTTTCTTTGGCTTTCCGAACATGCTTAAAAAACATCGTGAATGTCGCGTATTTGTCAAACCATCTTAATGACGATTTGGTATCACCTCTTGGTGTCTGCTTCTTTCCTTCAGTACATATAAGAACGTAATAATTTGTATATATGTCAGATAAAGACGCTCATATAAGAAGCCTTGTCTTACTAACAATCCCGTCTGTAAAATTCTTTATCTTAGGTATTAGGAAATTAAAAAAAATATCAATTGGAAGCCATGGCAATCAGCATTTCGACTAATGAGCATATCTAATAACAATTTTCTAAACTTTTAAATTTATGCATTTGGAAAATGTAAAATTAAATAATCAGTCATTTGATTCAGATATTTGTTTTAACTGCATAACAAAAGCGTTTCAATGCTGCGGTTGTGCATTCAATGCTGGCTAGGGTAAGGCGTCTTTGACTCCAATCCTAATTTAGAACTATATTGCCGGTTTTCTTGTCAGTGTTCACAATTCTTCCAGGATACGTCAGCTTCCTCTTCCAAAAAATCTTGAACATGATTTAGCTGACAGTGGCTTAAACAGCACATCAATTAATCAATTTGTGTTCTAGCCTCGACTAACGGTAGTCAGTTTAGCTCACCACACAAGACCTTTTATTCGCCGAATTCAAACTCATATTCAACGGCATCCGTTTGCATGTTAAGTTAGAAGCTACAATCATAGGTTTATTAGTTTATTATGTATTGAATATTTTATGCAGTATAAAAATTTAACGAAAACACAAAGAAACAATTCATTTGCACTGTATGCAAAGTGCATAAAGGTAGTAAATGATTGGACAGCGGAAAATACTAACTTTTTTGTGATTTGCTTACTTTCAAGTAACCATGACCAATCACTTTTTTCACTAGTTTGAACATTTGGAGATGATCCCACTTGTACTTGCAATTATTTAAACGCAGTGAATGGCAAAATACTTATTTGTTACAAAATTACCAAATTTTCTTCTTTCAAGATCTGAGAAATTGTACCACTTCCTGCATGCTCGAGCTTATAGAAAAATTTTTACACAAATAATCACTACTTACCCAATCAGAACATAACATAGATATTACTAAATGAATGTACTCAATATGGTAGCATATTACTGGTACACATTTACTACTGTGTTTAATACCAATATTTAATATAATATATAACATTAAAAACCAATATAGTGTGTGAAATTATGCATTGCACAATGTGCTTTAAAACCAATACAAAAAACCAATTGTCAGATGTTACTGGGCCTAATGAACAACCCTGTAAAGGTATATTACATGTGTGTGGCTATGAATTATACTAATACTCTCTATAGTCCATTAACTGTATTGTCCTTTTAAACTGACGATGCTCCGGTAATTGAGTATGTTACCCCTTATTATTTCTTATTTGAATACAATACCTACTAAACAATTCCTAGTTAAACAATCAACCAGCCTTGTTATCTGCTTTAGAAAGTGTCTAAATTATCTGACAGAGATTAACTAACATAATAATATTGTAATATACTTTATAACCTTCATCATGAAATCACTATCTATATATATTGTTCAGTGATTTAACTTCCTGTTTTGATTTTCGGAGTTGTGGTCATGTATATAGCAGACAGAGTTGACTATTCTGTTAAGGATTTTATTCTAAAACATAAATCGAATTTTCCACTACTTGCTGTGATAACACAAGGTTACCTTGCATATACTGAAGCGAATACCTTTGATCCGGGACAGGTTAGTTAAACAATCAATTATTCCCCTTTTTAATTTAATTTAATTTAAATTTAAGGGATAAATCTAGACAGATATGCATATTTGTAAAATGTCAAAATATGATTACCACTTCAAATCATAATACATAAGATACAAGTATATAAAATCGGCATCAGGTAACCTCTCTTTTTTCATTTGGAATGTACAGACTTTTCATGAAATTTCCGTTGAAGGGAGAGACTTTTTTTACTTAAATTTCGTTATGCGTTTGATTTAATGGATGTTACTGTATAAGTATATACATTTACATGTGTGTCTAAGTTTATTTTAAATATACATTGACAGATTCAATGGAATTTAAATTTTACATGTTTTAACATTATTACGCATTTCTAAGTAATAAATCAACAATGATACAGTTTTATTGAAAATTGTAAAGTTTACTTTTGACTTTTAAATATACATTATTACTACGGACATATTGGAATGATTCATCAATAAATAAAAAAGATATCAATTTAACGAAAACCACATGATTGAATTAATCAGTAAATAACACCAAATCATAACGCAAAAGAACACAAAAGAAAAAAAATCAAATGAAATAATTTCGTGGTGTGGTTTAACCTGTAAAAGGGGTCAAAAATAATCGCATTAAAATTTTCATATTTTTGCTGTATAGACAAAATTCGTTACAAAGATCTAGCAGTATTGACCAGGATAGTGGATTTGACTTTAGATTCATATAAAGTTTACAATGAACAAATAGGCAATTAACTATAGGGTAATATACTAGACAAAGTTGATCTAGCAATCACTGATACGTAATATGCAGAACGTTTTGAATTATTAGGGTTTTTTGTACAAATTTCTAACGTTGTTTTACACCTGTGACCTTAAAATTTGATGAATTTCCCCTAATATCGATCGGCTTCTGATCCATCTATAATAAAACTATATTCCAAAGTTTCATTGAAATCAAATGCAAACTTTTTGAGTTATTGTCCGAAAACATCTTTTTGTAAAAAGTTCTAACGTTATTTGTGGACTTTGACCTTTCAATTTTGACGGATTTACTCCAAAATCTATAAGATTCTTACCAACATAATATGTAATGATATCCCAAAGTTCCATTCAGATCGTATCCATGCTTTTTGAATTATCATCCAGAAACCAAATTTGGACGGATGAACAGACGGACGGACATGAGGACCACTATATACCCCCGACTCTATTGAGCGGCGGTACAAAACTAACATTGAGTGGAATAGTTGCATTGAATATGTAGTTCTGGTCTATTGACCAGGACCTGGCCTCATTGAAAAGTTTCGAGGTTTCGTGTGTATGTATCTTATACAGTTTAACTGAAATTACTTGTATCTATGTATACAAACATTGGGTTGTATAATTATGTTTATTTGAGCTTGTGGTATTGTTAATTATATTAAACTATTACAAAGGGCTTTTAAAAGTAACAATACAATAGAAATATATTTTAACTGATCCAAGCAAATTACATGCTCTTAAACTGAATGCGGTCAGATCTTTTTGTGCGACATATCAGTAACAACGCCAGATCCGATATTAATCATATTATACTACATGTTATTTCTGACAAAGTTTAGATTTGTTTACTTGCCAATTCTCTTTACAAAAACTGGTATTCGTTTATCAGCCATTCAAAGTGTGTCTGATAACCTTGTTTGAAGGAAAGGAAAAGAGGCAACAGGAGTCAAGGTGTCGCCTATCACTTACTCCAATGACTTTTTTATACATATCGTTTAAACATATCGTTTATTTCATGACAAATCTTCTAGTATGTGTTGTTACACTATTAGTTATGTTAACAGATAATACAGGAATTATACTAAATCACATACTATATGTATAATAATAAAATTATATCGAAAATGCCCATCATGTTTGAATAAGACATTTTGAAGTCGAAATGTATTTTCCACAAAATATTCCGGTCAAAAAAAATTGTTTCTCCGGATTTTTAGTTGACTGAATAAAAAACTTTGATTCGACAAAATGGGATATTTTGAAAATGAAGAATATATATGTAAAAATAACACATAATACATTAATTATTATTGATGTTAGAAATACTGCAAAAGTATATGCACTTCCTAAATTAAGCAAGGCCCAAAAAGAACTCAAAATGCTATTTATTCATACGTCAAAAAAACGAAATCCATTGAAATTGTATTGATTGGATGAAAACATCTGTAAGACCCATTCCCCATTACCATCTATTATTCCCTAAACTAGGCTAAACGTGGACTTCCTTTTGTAGAGCTAGTTTCACTTCAAAGGAGATATTGATGCCTTTTACTCTTTATATTAATTTAGCGAATCCCTAGTATGAAAACATTCGTTCTTTGTGCGGACGTGATACAAAAGCAAGTATATCACTAAGTATCGAGAACAAATCTAATAATAAGATAAACTATACACTTCAAATTCCTTACAAGTCACTGAAAATACTTTAAGCCTCTTCGAGGAAATTGATATGAGGGTTAAAGGTCCGTTTCCATTCTGCAGATTGCATTGTTAGATTTTTGTTTTATAATAAGGGATAATTGCATAAACTGGTACATCGCTTAAATGTAACGACTCTCTGCGATGAATGATGTCATTGTTATTTTTTCGGACCCTCTCACAAGAGTTGAAAATTTCAAGCTCTTATAACTGTCTCATCTGTCATTTTTTGATATTTCATCCGAAAATGTGATCATTTCTGAAAAGATGATTGATAAATTAGTAAAACAAATGTATTGATCATAGATCATTTAAAGGTCGTGATAGAACTTTATTGTATTTGGTGATTCACAGCTTCTCCAAAATTACTTGATTGATAACCAAACAACTTATTTTCGCTGTGATCTAATTAGTTTGAACTAATATAATTTATCATGTTTCGTGTGATTCAAGTAAAAAACGGAAAAAGGGGATCGAATAAAAAAAGATTTACAGGTGTACATAAGAAGTCCATTAATAAAGTTACTATTTTGGGAAAACCGAACACATAGTAACATCATTGCGGTAAACGCAGTATGAGTTGACATTGATACTTGTCCGAATACGTGTTGCCCGCCCTGGTGATACCTAATGACAATATATTTTGAGTTGAATTTGTGTCTGTTTCGCAGAAAAATGTATCGATTTTTAAATATTTTATCTTGATGTAGTTATATCGGCTAGTATGTTTTTACGTGAACATAATATTATATATTATATAAATTTTTTTTTTATCTTTTAAATATTAAGATTACATTGTGTTAATAGAATACCTCGGGTAAAAGGTAGAATTATAGATTATCGTCATGGTCGATTTAACAGCATTAAAACATTGAGTTTTCCTATCAATAATGATTCAGGAATATTGGTTACCACGACTAAAGGTAAAGTGATTACAAGACAAGACAAGACAACAGTTTATTAAGCCTCAGACACACAGGTGTACAAGAGGACACAAAGAATATATAACAAATACATACAGTAGAGGGTTTAGACAATAATACATACAGACACAAAATACATCTACGTTAATTAAAACACACAGCTACGTTAATTAAAACAAACATAGTAAATTCAATATTAAAGTATATCTTACGACCAATACACAATGCAAATAATACATAATACGTCAAGTAAAGACTGGATCATTTTATAGGTAACGACATAAGATTTTTAAAAACTTTGCCAAGTTTTTGTAGAGTTCATCGTGACAGAACAATAGAAGCCCTTGTAGTTTATATTCTGTTGGATTAACAGTATAATATTTGGGAATGTATTTGCCTCTGATATTCATTATCTCTTCCTTATGACAAACGAAAAGATAATGAAATTCATCACCAACTCCATTCCCACAAAGATGACATAATATTTGCGTTTTTAGTGTCCCGTTCCATCTACCCGTTTCTACAGGAAATTTTATATTAGAACACCTAAATTTTGATATATAAACTCTATCACATAAATTTAATTTTAATAAATAGGTTTCCAAGCAAAATTGATTTTTATATTCTGCATAGAATTTACCTCGTGATGAGTTATTCATTTGTGAGAACCAAGTTTGAATAAACTGATCGTTCAGCTGCCGTAAAATCATATTTTTCAGTACTTTTCTATCCATTGAAATTTGGTTCTCTTAAATAAAACTCAAACCACAGCTGTCGAGTATTGATTTAACTTTTGAGATACATTTAAATTTGGTAGGATATAGTGAATGTAAATTAAGCATTACTTTGTACATAATTGAAGATAACTTATTATTATTATCTAAAATTATACTATTCCAGTATAATACTATTTTCCGTTTAATTATAGTTTCCATTGGAAATCTTCCTAATTCCCCATAGACCATGTAATTTGGGGTACTACTTCGTATTTTAAAAATGTTCTTACAGAACTGAAGATGTACTTTTTCTACGTCATCAAGTTTTTCAAACCCCCAAACTTCTGACGCATACAATAATACAGGACTAACTAGTGAATCAAACAACTTAAGTTGCAAATCCACAGGGATATTGATATTTTTTATTTTACGATACAATGCGTACAGAGATTTTTGCGCTTGATCAACAAGTTTTTTACGTGTTGTACAAAAACTACCATTAAAGTTGAAAAGTACTCCAAGGTAAGAATAGGTGTCTACTGTTTCAATATTTTCCCCGTTTATTTTGAAGTTCTGTTTACACTTTGTTCTCTTCTTACTAAAGGTTACAACTTTTGTTTTACTTGTATTTACAATAAGGTTTCCACTTATTACAGTATTTTTCAAAACACATCAGACTAGCTTGCATACCCTCTGCAGTTTCTGAAAGAAGAACAGTGTCATCCGCATATAATATAATGAACAGTTTTAAAAATATTTGTAACGATTCACGGCATAAGTTTGAGATATGACTTAGACACTCTACATTATTTGATAAAAAATACCTTTCTAAATCATTGAGAAACAATGAAAATACGAAAGGTGACAGATTTTCACCTTGCTTCACCCCTATGTGGGATACAAAAAATTCCGAAAATTCGGCTCCTCTTTTTACAGACGTTTTAATATTTTGATACATGCTGTAGATCACAGTAAATATTTTACCTTTTATGTTTGACTTTAACATTTTTTGTCACAGCCCTGATCTCCATTCGGTGTCAAAGGCGCTCTTAAAGTCTACGAAGGTACAAAATAGTTTTTTCCCAAAGGATTGGTAAATGGTAATTAAAGAATGAAGAACAAAAATATTATCTACAGTTGAAAATCCTTTACAGAAACCTGCTTGCGACTTTGATATAAGGTGAACATGATCCGTATAATTATTTAACCTGTAATTCAGTATTGTTGAAAATGTTTTGCTCAGACAGGAGTTTAATGTAATTCCTCTGTACATTTCAGGGTCGGATCTTGAACCTTTATTTTTAAAATTTGTTATTAGTATTCCGGTTGACCAACTATTCGGAACTATTCCAGAATCAAAGATCAGATTAAAAAGCTTTAGGTAAACAGGCAACAGGTCGTCAATAGTACTTTTGATATATTCATTTAAAACTTCATCAATACCAAAAGCTTTGCCATTCTTCAAAGTCGATACCACTTTTTTAATTTCTACTTCCGTTATGGGACGTTTAAATATACCTCCACATCGTCTGAAATATTTCCAAAGTCAAAATCGGGTTCTATATCGAATTCGCAATTACCATTTTCATTTAATCTTTTAAAATGGTTATATAGCGCTTCTAACGAAATATCCTCATTGTTATCACGCTTTTGATTTTTATTCAGATTATTAAGAGTTTTCCACAAGGCTTTTGAGTCTTTTTTAGATAAACCGCGTAGTTCGTTAGCAGCTCTTTGTTGATACTCTGAAAAAGCCTTATTTAATGTTTTTTTATGTTCATTGCTTGCTAATCTCATTTTACGTCTGTTTTCAGCATTTTTTTAAAAACTGTATCTCTTGCGAGCCTTATGAAATTTATTCCGACCTATTGAGCATTTTCTATTAAACCACGGTTTGGAGTCTTCGTGTTTATAATATTTTTTTACGTTTTTCAATTTTACCAAATGTTGCAGCCGCTGCGTTAGAAAAATTAGCAGTTATGTCAGAGACTACATCGTTAATTACATTTTGTGTTACATTATTATTTACCATTAATTCATACAGCGTGTTAACGACCCGCGCTAGAATACCGTCGGGATCATTATGAACACGATCAACATAATCCGACCTCTTTTCATTTTTCCATCTATTGAACGATTGTGTATACATTTCGTCTGCACCATTTTCTGACACTTTACTGATATTTGCCCGAAGACTGAACTGTAACATGCAATGACAATCAGAATATAAAGGAATAAAATCGTCTATTTTGAACTCAGAAATCAAAGAGAACAACTTTGAAGAAAGTATCAGATAGTCGACCACACTCGAATCGTTGCATGTTAAGTCGCCTATATCTTTATCTGATCCTACTCTGGAGTTCGCTATGTATAAATTATTATTTTTGCACAAGTTAAGAAGTTTCCTACCATAGTTATTAGGTCTACATGTACACTTTGACACTCTTTGTACTGATAAATTGTTTTGTATCAGGTTCTCAAAATCATACAAATATTCTAAAACATCACTATCACAATCTAGATCAAACATGTTAACAATTGTGTCGTCAGGAACTACGTAGTCAGAAAGTACCCCTGTTTTTGCATTAAAATCGCCTATTAGGGTAACATACCTTTTTCTTCCTTAGACAGCATTATTAATTCATTATCTATTTCATCAAATGATTCCATAGTAGAATACCTAGAATTTTCTGGAGGTATGTAGATACAACCAAAAAGAATATTAGAATCAAGTGACAAAAATGATTTTGAAATATGAAACCACAGTACAAATTGACTTTTAGTTTCATGAAATTTCAGATTTTTACCTAATGAATTTTTATAGATGACTGCTATTCCCCCGAAAGCTTTCTTAAATTTCTGTCTATTTTTTGTAACATAGGTGTAACCATTTGGGAGATTTAAAAGATCTAAATCAGTTAATTTGGTTTCAACAAATATGCATATGTCATGCTCTCCCAAAATGTTAATAAAATCTGGGGACAATAATCTTCTTTTAAGTCCACAAACATTTAAAAATATAACCTTTAAATTATCAGTACTAGATTCGCACACATTATTTACATTTTTATTTACAGTCACATGTAAGCTGGCCTGTCCTCTTGCACCGCCCACCTATCTGGTGTGTGCCGAGTGTCTTTTGTTTTGCGATAAGTGGCCAGGGGACGGACCCTGTCGTTGCCTTTTGCTTGGTGGAGTATCGCCGGAAGAAGATGTTTTAGGAGTAGTGTGTTCAGACGCCGTATCTACATGTCGTATAGAAAAGTCATCGATATGCGCGTCCGGGACATACAACTGTTTATTAATGTACAGCCGGTCGCGGACCAGAGTTACTTGTTTTCTTTGCTGTTTTGCGTGTTTCATGACAGGGTATAGTTTTTTACGTGTCTGCTCTATTTCAGGAGGAAATTGTTCACGAATGCCACATGGTTTTCCTTTGAGCCTATTGGCGATACTTAAAACATACTCGAGGTCTCGGTGGTAGAGAAATCTAGCTATTATTGGTGCAGTCCTGTTGTCGCCTGGAGTTTTAAAGCGATGAACATTCCCGAATTCAATCTTATAATCAATCCCTAATTCGTGGTATAAAAAACATCTTAGAAGTTCTTTTGTATCCTCATTCAAAACACAATGTAAACAAGTGAAAATTAAATTATTTTTCATTGAGCGGCATTTTAAATCAGTAATTGCATCCTTCAGGGATTGCATTTCTTCAGATTCTGTCACTGGCTGAACAACTGGTTGAAAGATCGGCTTCTCTTCAAGTTTTCTAATGCGTATATCTTGAGTCATTATGTTGCGTGTATTAGCTTGTACTTGTCCATTTACTTTGTCGAAGAGATTACTGACCCCATGACAACTATTTTCGTACTCGGTTAATTTTCTACTAAAGTCAGACGGTTTGGTTTCCAGTGTTCTCACTCTGGCCGATATAGCTAAAAAGTTCTGCTTTAAATCATCTAAACGTTTTTCAATATTTGTTTCCATACGTTTCATTCTAGAATCTATATTTGTTACTATTTCTAAAATCATATTCAATACAGTGTTTACACTTAATGTATCGTCATGTGCAGCATCTACGATTCGCCGACTTTCTGCAATTAACTTTGAGGTATCACTAAGCGACATTCTCCTATTCTTAAAGAATAATGTTAAGGGTCATATAGTTTAAGTTTACTATGAATGTACGACGATGTACTATAATCAGCTGATTTCTACTTATGAGTCCAAAGTCCACTCTTATTCACCTTTACGTGAGCAGTTTTTGTCTAACAAGTTTGGCCCCAGGGCAAACACAAGCCAGGTCATAATGAATCTTAATAGTTTTTTGACAAAGTGAAAATATACAGATTGTAAAAAAATGGTTTAAAGAATACCCCACATGCAACTTTTTGCAGCTGATGAATAAACAGAAGATAATATTCACGTTTGCGAAGTATAGCTCCAAACTTTTCGATAAAACTATCCGCAATCCAATGTATTGGTCAGACGAAAATGACCCTTCAGTTTTTCCAGTCACATGATGGCAAACTGGCAAATTTACATGATAAATAAAAAAACAGTCAATTATATTTGAATATTTTATACATTAACGCTTTGCAAAAAAAACTGTAAAAAGGGTAATACAAATTACAGAAATATATTAGTGACGAAATGAACAGACACGATGTATCGTGTATACACAATCATTACATTTTTTTATAATGCACGTTTTATTTGCAAACAATTAGACGCTTGGCTTTCTTTTCCATTCCTTAATTTAATTTAAAATGTCTGCTATATTAATTGCAACCCTGTGTAGAGAATTATATAATGATTAACACTAAGTACATAAACAACTATATTAAATTGTTTTAAATCTCAGATTATTAATTTTTCGGTTTCCATGGTTATCGTAAAAGTAATCAATATCTAAAGTTAGACCGTCTTTTATAGACAAAACCTTTATACTTCAGATTCGCTATTTTTAACACATAATTGATGCCCGCCCTTCGATACAACCTGTTTTTTGTGATACGTAATACGCATTCATAAGTAAGATACAACCTGTTTATAGTGATACGTGATTCGCATCATTAGTAAGATAAACATTTTTTTTTATTTGTTTTTCAATAGTCAGGGTTTTACAATTCCCCTATAACACCATCTGACCAGGGTGTGAAAAGGAAATTCAAATCAAAAACTAAGAATGACTTTGACTATATGTGGTAAACTTTTTTGAAAAAGGAAAAACATTTTTATATACTTATTTACTTATTAGTGACAAACACTTTCACTAACCATTCACTCCCACATGCTTTCAATTTTGTTCACTAAAACACTTCGTTCGAAGAAACATTTAAGTATTAAAAATACACAGTAATATTAAGCATATAAACTAATGTCATTGAAATATGAAGACATCGTATTGTTTTTCTGTGCTACATACTGCTCAAGGGACCGATACCACATGACTTTATATTTAAATTCAACTATATTTGGCTTTGATCATTGAGATTACACGTGAAGATGTAATATTTAGCAATACAAAGAATCAGGTAAACAAGTAGATCATCGGCTTCAAAACCAAAGTAGACTGCCTTTTGTTAAAGCTAAAATTTTGGAAATGCTGGTTTATTTGGTTTGGCAAGGAAATGAGAAAATACTGTGTCACATGGCAGTCAAAAAATAAAATGTTCAATTGTTTCACTTTCAGACTTTCAAATGTAAGCAAGTCTGTACTTTTTTAGCTTTATTTTATACAAAAATGAATTAGTAGGAATGATTTTGTGTATCAGTTTAAACTGAAAATTTTGAAGATGCGAGTTTATGCTTGATTCGTTTTTTAGAACAGTAAAATATTGTGACCAGTCTGTTATTTGACAGTTAAGCAGTTCTTCCCATTTTGACAATTTTTCAGTTGGTAAAGAAATTCAAATCATTTAGTAAGATAAAACCTGTTTATAGTGATACGTGATACGCATTCATTAGTAAGATACAACCTGTTTATAGTGATACGTGATACTCTTTTAGAAGTAAGATACAACCTGTTTATAGTGATACGTAATACGTCATCATTATCATCATTAGTAAGATTCAAGCTGTTTATAGTGATACGTAATACGCCTTTATAAGTAAGATGCAACCTGTTTATAGTGATACGTGATATGCCTTCATTATTAAGATACATCATGTTTATAGTGATACGCTTTTATTTGTATGTTATATTAGTTTCATAGTTACCTACTTTTCTGTTAGCCATTACTTGTATGCTTTAATTACGTCTCAATAAATATTTATTTACTTTATTTTCACAGTGAGCTTTTTATTTTCAAGTTTACTATCGTTTTAGGAAAGGTAGCAGCAATTGAAGACATTGCTCATAAAGGAAAACTTCCATGCAAGATAAAGGTTTCCGAAGTGTATAATGTTCATCAGACTGATCAAGTCTTACGACTAGACCAGTCTGTTACTATCGTCTTAGAAGAACTACATGAACTGCAATGCATACTGGGTAATCCGGTCCATGAAGGTAATTTCTTATCACTTTATTGACAAACCTATCTTTAATACAAAAGTGTAAAAAGTCTTATCGTACCACATCTAACAATAAAATATTTATTATTTAAAAGGGTCACTTCCTACTACAGATTACATATGTATGATTTTTACACAATTTTAAACATATATTCTTACCTATTGTAAGCCGTGTACCTTGGCCAAGACATGACAAAACGTGATAAAATATTGTTTGTCAATGACTAGCGTGTCAGCAGTCCAAAATGTAATAGAATTGTTCTTTATTACAAATAGTTATGGCAATTAGCGTTTAAATTTAAAAAGATTGTTACGGTCGAATTTGACAGAAGCTTACACTAAATATTATCACTTTTTGTAAACCACATGTATCCAGTAAGCTACCATTTTACAGTACTTTATAGAAACAATACTTCTAACCCCATGTACCACTTTTCAGAAATTGTAATGAACTATATATGATATATTATGCTGAATTTTCTTCAACACAATGAAGTTATAAGAATAATCAGTTTAAATAACTCGAACTAGTTGCACTTATGCTTAAATATTTGTTACCCATGCATTTTGTAATATGTTTATTGAAAATAATGGCTCAGACAGAAGCAAAATTTCAATCAAATGATTAAATTTAAAGCAAAATATGAAAAAAATAATGAACCTCCATTTGATCTGTTAGAATTATTTAAATGAGATCAATATAATACATAAAAAATAAATATTGATTTACACTCGTTTCGTTTAAATTTGTTGTGTCAAGGATAGATTTTTCGTCGTCAAAGAGAACACTTTTATCACAGGTATTTAATCATTTAATCATTAATATTGTAAACATTCGTTAACGACAAAAAACATTGCTCTTTTTCGTGTAAGGATTATAAGTCCTTTTATAGACTTAACAAAGCCGAATGGTATGTTATATATTAATCTATTATTTATTTTCGACTTAATTAACATAATTAAAAACCACATAAACATAAATGTGTGCAATTTCATTACACAATTGTCTAATCCGCTTGTTTATTTAAATAGTTTTAATGCCACTTTCAACAATTTTTCAGCTATATCAGGAAGTCCAGTTTTATTGTGACCGAAAGCCGCGGTACTCGAATAAAACCCCCGACATTCAGTAGTAAAACTGGCAATAATTGTCAGATTAGATTTGTAGTGAGCACAGCCTGCCCGCAATGAGACTAACACGCAATTTAAATGTTGACAGCCACGTAATCAATAGTAGCCTAACTAACTGAGCAACTCTGATAACGATTTTTAGCTATATTCAGGAGGAGAACAAGTTAACAAACAATAAATCGGGAAAGATGGTCCAAAGATCAATATTCTGGATACTTTTGGACAATTTTAGTGTATGGAAGGGATGGAAAATATTGTCTTCTGTAGAGGCCTTCTGTAAATGCTACAGCGAGCCTACTCTTATCGACATCTACAAAGGGGTCTTTATCGTGCAAGGAGGATGACACTCTTAAAACACGTTACCAACTAGTCCTGAGTCAGGCTTATATTATTATGACCGGACAACCCCCGCCCCAACGAGAAGTCATCCGCTATTCAAAACCTGGGACGCGCTAGGCATCTCTTTGGGTCAAGCACAGTGAACCGTCACAGTATGGTCTCAAATTGAACTTTGAAATGTGTATTGAATATGTTGGGGGGGGGGTGTTTGTTTGTTTGGGATTTGTTTGATTATCTTTCATTTATTGTTTTACGTAAGTGCATGCGAATGCGCTCTTATATAATTATACCGATAATGTAGATTGAAAAATGCAAAAATAAGTTTTTCGACGAAATTTTTGTTAACCTCGATCCACTGTTATAGTTAATATTTTATAAATACGTTGTGTTTTAAATTTACTTTAAAGAGTACCCTTACTCGTGACAGAAATTATATGTCCATGATCATTTTTAACATCTATATGCAACTCTATGTATTGGTTAATTATATTGTTGATATGTATATATAGTCATCAACCTAAAACAAACACTAAAAACGACATTCAGATAACAACCGTACCCATTTCCATTCGTTATCACCCAGACCTTCTGAGCTTTCTTTTCTTCCTCAGTCAAACAAGCTGCACCCCATATTTTACACTTTTTAACTTTCGACAAAATATTCTTTTATATCAGATGATGCTTGTCATATTTCTTAACAAACAAGACTTCCAGATAGCATATATTAAGTGAAACGTAAACTCGTAACCATGATATTAAAAGTTTCGGCATATTTTTTGCTGGCTAAAAATTTCTGAAAAAAACACGTTTGCCAGCAACATGCTATGGTCTACCGCCCAGCTCGTCCCAATGTGGCGGAACCCTCTTCGTGCAGGCAAAATATGGAAAACTCGCCGTACAGCGTAGTAGGTAACGTGTTTGGAGAGTCTAACGATCCTTGCAGGATAAATACCCTTTTTGTACATTTCACAAATGAGTATGCTCCAACAAGCTAAACTCTTAGTGTCTTTCCAATACACCAAACGTTTTCAGTGGCGGTCAAAATATTGTTCCCATTTCACTACCTATTTACCCCATTTAAAAATGTACATTTTGTTATTTCACATAGCCTAAATCTTGCTCGCATGACGCAGTCAATCAATTAAACATCTTGCTCTTGAGTTTATGTCTAAGTAGCTTGTGAAGTATACACAAATTACAAACATGTATGAGAACTGTCAGTTTAAGGTTGATAACCAACAACTAATGAATCTGCTTTCACATATGGCAAAGATTAGACCTTATAAACACATGTTCATACTGGAAAAAAAAAAGAAAGTAGCACCAGAGACCAAATTATGAAACATGAGTGGTAGAGTAAATTTTGTTACCTCAAAACTTTACACGATATCTGACAACCGACTAGTAAAGCTTTAAGAATGTTATGATTTTCATTTTCTGGCAATATTACAAACTGCATGCTAAGTGTATTTATAACAAATCATTAAAACTGTCTAATGTTTGCTGCTGCAATCCGGAGCTGTTGTATTTCCCAGAAAGGCTCAATATATTCTTTTTTGAGAGGCGAAATTTTCTTTGTTGCTATGGCATTGAACAAACAGGGTCTAAATATTCTGTTATTCTGTTTTAATTGGTTATACTGACGAGTTGGAATAAGAAAGGAGGTGCTTTTGCAATACGAGATGAATGTAGTTATCCAGCTTACTATTTAAAACAACTTTTTCTTTCCAGATGACGTTTTTGGATGGCGTATTTCCTCTTTTGGAAATGTATGCTTTGTATGCTTTAACTATAGTGACTGCAAATACCATTTCAAGTTGTTCTGTAAACGAATCTTGCATATGCCAAAATGTTCAAAATGGAATTTTAGCTGATTATTCAAACTTAAGATTGAGCAAAATGCCTGGTTTTGCAAATAACTTTATATCTATAAATGTGAGCAGAAATCTAATACAACATTTACATGGAAAATTTAGCTTCCCAGAAAAACGCCGAAACCTGAAGGAACTGCGACTGTTGGACATATCGAAAATAACGGTTATAAAGAATCTTTCAAAATCCTTTCGACGTTTCAGCGCTACAAATAATAGGAGGGTCTGGGATAAATATGCGTATTACTTCCTGCAGGGTTTTGCCTTTCGTAGAACAATCAAACGCTCAATTAAAAAAACCATAAATAAAGAAATAATATATAATGTATCATCTAAGGTGACGATATCGTTTGACGATTGTATAGGTTGTCCGAATGCTCCAATAATGCCAATTGAAGACGCGTATAAAAATCTAGACAAAGATTGTCCGACTTATATATGGATAATTGTGGTATCAGTATGTTGTATAATAACAGTTGCGGTAATTATTTGTGCTGTTTTAGTTTACCGTTTTCGATGGAAATTACGTTATTGGTATTATGTTGTTAAACGTGCATATGGATATCATCGTCTAACAACCCACGACGATTACCAGTTTGATGCTTTCGTATCTTATGCCGACAATGACCGATACTTTCCTAGAAGTGAAATGGTGGAACATCTTGAAAAACAAAGAGGATTTCGACTTTGTATACATCACAGAGACTTTATCGCCGGATGTAGCATTGCTGAAAATATTACAAATGCGATACATAATAGCCGAAAAATGATATGTCTGTTAACAGAAGATTTCATGCGCTCTGATTGGTGTAAGTACGAATTTAATATCGCTAATGTTGAAAGTACCGTGTCAAGGCACGGTCAAAATATGATAATTCTGTTAATGCTGAAAGGGACACACTTTACAAATATTCCTTTGGACATAATGCTTATGATAAGTGAAGAAACGTATATTCAATATCCGGATGAGGCGGAATACAAAGCTATATTTTGGGATCGACTTGCAGACTCACTGAAGTAAAACCGTTAAGTTTGAAACAGCTGTAAAGAAACATTTTTTTTATTTACTATCAAGCAAATGTATTTAGGTCATTGATGGGCATAATTTAACGAAAGTTAAGTATTTGTGCATCTCAAACAACACAACTTTACCCAGACTAGCAAATATTGTTCATCAATGAAAATGGAACATTGATCAGGGTTTTATTTATTAGTTAACTACATGTACGTCATATGTACAAACCATTAGTGTGACTATTCTGAATATAAAATTCATAATAATTGTAATGCTGTGCAGTAGTCCGCTTGTCCCATTGGTACTAGGTTTAAGTGTTCTTAAACTTCGATAAATTGGAGCAACTGGACACCAAAAAATGCTAGGACATTAGACAAAGCACTGAATCATTTTCTTTCGGTGATTGCTTTGTAGATTTAAAATTACTAAACCAATTAACTACTGATGCTGTTAAAATGTGGTATTTTGAGAAAATTCTAGAATCTTGTATATCGCTCAGTTACTAATGTAAAGGGGTGTCAGGTGGTCATAATACGGGAAGCATAGCTGGACCGAGGTGGGTGACGTGTTTTGAGAGTGCCACGCTCCTAAGACGTTAAAGACTCTGTTGCAGATTTCGAAAAAGAGAAGTTTCATGCCAGCCGCTACGAAAGACTAAATTTCCAGCCTCATCCCAATACTCAATACTTATCCAGTGGCAGTCAAAATGTGTTCCATGTGTACCAACCCTTTTCCCCGTTGACTTATTGATTGCTAATTTGTTCTCGTGCATAATATAGCTGAAATACTGATTGCTGGACGTAAAGCAAGCATCCAATCAATTAATCTGAATCATATTTCAATCATTTGCCGTTTCTCTAAACTCTTGACATGTCTTTGGATTCGAATTTCGAAATACAATAGAACCTTGACCATACATGCTTGTTGAAATGGAAAATGGAACACTCCGATGCCGTACAGAATTACAATCGTGGGATATATCAGACAGTCGTAATCTTGGAATATGTGGCCTCGGTAATTTCACGCATGACTGACCTTTATCCAACATAACCGTTCTCAAAGCAAACTATCTTCAATGTGACAGATCAAGCAGCACAACTTTATTTGTCAGCGATGTTTCACCTTTATCTAAGACTAATCATAAAGCCACCTAACTTTGTAGCAGACATTTAACACACCTTAACTAAACTAATATTTTCAGTAGTCAGTTTAATATTTTGATTATGTAATAGGTATATATTAAACAATTTATTACACATTTAGTCTACTATTGTTCAAAGCTTACTATTGGCAGGAAGAACTAAAGTCCAACCCCATTGACAGGAATTGCTGGCGGGTTGTATATAGTACTCAAGCTTCCTGTCTTAATAAAATCTTTGTCATTAGATGCATATAAGAAATACACAAACTTGTTTTAAAACCTGTTTAAAAAAAAATTTGTTAAAAAAGTACAACTTTAAACAAGCCGCCATACAGAATTCTTGTTATTCAGGATGTCGATTAAAACAATTTTGTTCGATATTTTAGCTATATTCAGGCCGAGATCAAGTTTATACAAACAAAAAATCAACGGCGAAAACAGATGCACCAACGAAGACAAAATTTGGATGCCAGTGGTAAGGTATGAAGAGCTGTGCTGGAACGAAAAATTTAGCCTTTTAAAGCGGCTACAAACGAGCCTTCAATTTTTTATTGATTGATGGTGTTTGCTTCAGTATGATAGCAACATTTCTTTTATAGTCACGACCGCAATATATAATACAATCAATGGGAAATCGGGATGAGCCAACGCGAATACAATTCTGACTACCTAAGGATAAGTATTGGGTATGAACATAACATTTAGTCTTGTGTAGGGCATACAGTCAGCCACTTCAATTTCGAAATCTACGAAAATGGTCTTTATTGGCAAGGAGCGTGGTTGTCTCCAAACACGTTTCCCTCTACGGGCTGCGGCCAAGCCTATTAGAAACTGACAACCCCATAAAGAGGCCCCTTCTTTCCAAAAACCGGGGACGGACTGGGCAGCCTTGGTCGAGAACTAGGAACCCTCCAGGTTCTTTAGTGGGCAGTGGGCAAGACACTCAAAACACGTTACCTAATATGGCCCGCGGTCGGGATTACTGCAAAATTGGGACGCAAGCTCTATAGCTTGAGAACTGAGAATCCTCCCGTATAATCCTTGATATCATTTTGGTATTTCAGTTGTGAATGTTGTGTAAGTCTGTGGGTTTCCAACCCGAAAGTCTTTTTTCGCAAAATAGAATAGTCATGGTCAAGCTGAAAGAATCATTTATTCTGAACTTTTGAAGAAACTTGTATTGAATACTTAAATAAAGCCGTCTTTTGGAACCGGCTATCAGACTTTTGAAGTTAAATTTTGAAGACCTAAAGGAAGATTATTATTTACATATGAGCAAGATGTTTTTACACCAGTCAGAGGATTGGCATTCAGGACCAAGTGAGCGTGTATGTGCTTGTTTGTATATGCCTACCAGCAACATATAGTCACACAAAAAAAACAAAAAACAAAAACAAATTTTACCCTAAAATTCATGAAATCTGATATTATTCAGGAAATTATGATATCCTGAAACACCCCTTACTAAATGTAACACAACAAAAAATAATTGATAGTATCCGTGTTGTCGATTTAGTTACGTCACTTATTACTGGAATGTGTATCTTGTATAATTAAAATATATGTAAACTAAACTGTATTTTTAAAGTTTGTGTTGTAGTTTGCCAGTTTATATAGATCATTACCCAATATAAACGGGATCTGTAAATAATTTACAGGATAAAAATTTGCGTGCTAATGATTTTGTATGTGTCTGAATTTTTTTACTTACTTTATATCATGGTTATTTTAGTTTCGAAATTATTTACATACTGGGATTTTGACGTCTTATTTATTTAATGGATGCTTCATTTGGTATGTATGGTCCGAAACTGTTTGATGAACCGTTTTCGAGTTTAGCCTTTTGACGCCTTTTGGTTAAACCTATTTTTGGATTATAGCCTAAACTTAAGAGATACTAATGTAAACATTAAATTTAAAGTAATCAGTAGGAAGGAGCTTAACGTAACGGTTATAAAAGTCCTTAGCAACTATATATTCTTTTAATCAGGATGCCTAACTTTACTGAAATATTTCATTTTACAACCCTGAGTTGAATGTTGTCTCTAGCAACTAGCATACAAATTATATCGGGACCACTTTCTTTATTAATTTTCATGTCTGGGAGTAAAATTTGAGCTAAGCAACCAACGAAAAGTCAATAGCATCACATATATTTTCTGACTTTAAATAATAGCGGCAAAGGAAAGACAATCAAGTTTGTTCGCAAAACAAATGTCAGTTTAATTGCTTTTTCATACAAAGATAAATATATATATATATATATATTTATATTTGTTTGTTATTAGTTTAATTCTATCATTTTTTTAAAAATATGCAACCTTATATAAAATATATGATAAACAAAAATAATTTAGGTTTCCGTGGTAAAGTTTCTATGCATTGACATCAATATTTTATTTTGGAGTGCATGGTCCTATCTAAACCTTTAATATAGAGCCCACTCCAATCGTATCGTAGATAGACAACATTTAGGTTGTGTTATGCCCACGATAAAGACATTCCTGAACCGATAGATAAGATCATAAGACAAAAAGTAAACGCGAGAGTTGAGGTAAGAGGATGATTCTGTAAACGCTAACCTTCCATAGCACCCAGAAGAAACGCCGTTGCGCAGTTTTTACGTTCGTATGTATGTCGATTGTTCGCGTTTGATAAAAGTAACAAATGAGATAATTTTAACCAAACTTGGTATATTCACTTAAATAATTGTGTTGGACAACTCCCAAACTTCTTACTAAGATGGATCAACTCTATTTTAGCAAAACCAGCTTAAAACTGACCTGTATTGTTACGTAGTAAAGCAGTATTTATATTAAGATTGTTTTTTAAATATTTATTTGTTTTGTTAATGATATAAATAAACCTTAGTTTCATAAACAATCATGCCTTAACACAACTTAGTCAAGGTAGAGTAAATAAATGTGTCGTGTCAAATTAACTCCGATATCCCTGTCCTTCATGCATGATAATCACAGAAAAACTGTTTAAACGAATAATTCAAAGTCATGTTTAAGGATTAGACTTATTTTATATAATTTGCTTTAAAAGCTGAAATCTGATTGGTTAAGTCTTAAGGTTAAAGAAATAAGTTCCGATGGTCAAATGACGTATTCTTACGCCGTTACAATTTAGCGTTGAAATTGTCTGGTCAAAAATTTGGCAAATGTTTTAAGTATACGGTGTTCAATAAAAATGGGAATATTTTTTTTTCTGTTTTTCAATTATATTTTATCATAACAAAAAATTACACCACGACAAAAGAGAAACGTGAATTATCTGATGAAGAGTACTTATACATAATATTGTCGTAATAGTGATCCGTATTTTTTTTTTATCAAACACTACTTTTAACTATTTAAAGTAACGTTTAGTGTATTTACGTTATTTTCGTTAGAATATACCTGTTAAGCAATGTATATAACAAAAGAAGTGGATTATTCCGAAAAGGATTTTATCTCAAAATATCAACAAAAGTTTCCATTACTTACACAAGGTTATCTTGGAAAATTTGAATCGGAAACATTTGACACAGGACAAGTAAGTAATTTATAAATTAAAAAGTTTATAATCACCCATTTTATATAGCTTGATTTAGCTGCTTTTCATCCTTTTAGAAATTTGAGCAATTTTAGAAATCAATGTCATGAAATACATGTAAGTGCGCAACCCCAAAGAATAAAGAATGGTGGATAACGGATGCCCACTAGCTGAAAGGTTGTCAGGTAATTAAAAAAACTGAGTAACCTTTGTTATAAAATTACTAAATGAATTTGTTTTTCGGTAATATAACTACCGGTTTTCAGGTGCTAATCTGTGCTGATTTATGGACATCTATATAGCCCATTTAAGCGACTATTATGCTTAAGATTTTATTTTGAACTCAATGTTTATTTGTGAATTCTTTCTACTATGGCATTCTTCATACGGTTTGAGCACAATTAAATAAAAGAATTGCTAACTGGAACAATTTTGTAAACACTTTATTAATTTTAATGCCTAAGAGGAACGTATATTCAATAGTGCCATTTCGAAAATTTAAAACATTTGTTAGGCATTTTTAAATCGAAATAGATTATTGGACGCTATGCGAATTAAAACATGGTGAGAACGTATATTTGTCTTCATTGTATACATCTCTATCGCTCAGTATACAATATTGACAAATATAAGGTCTGACCATGTTCTAATTCGCATCAATCTCTTTTTTCAAATTTAAGAACAATCCAAAAAGATTTGCAAATTTGAAACTGGTAAACTATTATTTCCTCTCTTATCTGACAGATCATTATAATTAACGTATTAATTTAGTCCAAATGATTAGTACCTTGATTTTCGGAATGCAATAACATAACCCCTATGTTTTGAGCTGTTACTTCTTTTGGGATTTTAATGAAACGTCCGTAAATTAGAGTTATGTGTAATGACATTTACTCTTGATATAAAAAGCGTAATATAATTCAGTTAATAGTAATGTATAGTACTGTTTTCAAAGTTATGTATAAAATGCAATTTGTACACCTAGATTCGAAATAATTCAGAATTTTATTTGTTGTAATGCATTAGATTCCTAAATATGTAATCAATACTAGCTATCATTCCTGAAATGCCATGAAATTTAGAAGTTTACATGTTGATATGTTGTTATAACGCATTAGAATTCGAAATAAGTAATTCAGACCCACCCTAAATTAGTTGCTAATGTACCTAAATATAGCCTTATTTTTTGCTTCACTAAAAGATTATCATAATCATTGTCTAGTCGGGAGCGTAATAAAAAAGCTCACATATACTAATATTTAAATGAAATTATCATGACTAAATAAACAATACACTTTAATGTAAATTCCATAAAATACAATAAACAATTTGTATGCATTTCGTCTACCAATCGACTTTCAAACATTTCGATGAAACTTACCTGCAAGCGCACATTTGTATTACGAATTACGGTATAAAATTTATAGTTTATGACATAACTTTAATGTTTATTGTAGCAATTCTGCTGTTTAAATTCTCCTACATTAAAAGATGGAATAAACCCAAACAAACACACATTCATCGTAATTGTCTTGGTAAGACCTGTTATAAATTTCCATGATTTGTTGGGGTAGTGGAAGGCGAAAAAGGAAGACCGGATAAAAAACTATAATTTTATGGTGTATGTGAGTGCTATATCAATTCCATTTCGAAAAAAATTTGTAAAGAACATATAATAAACAAAATGTGAAATAAAATTACTAATTGTATAAAGATTACCTTGATGCCTGCCGTAATACTTGATACCCGCACTGGTAATACATAATAAATAATACATTTAGAGTCGTGCGGGCTAAGCATAACAAATCAGCATACTTTATAAATATTGTATCTTGTCCATTCTGATTAAAATCAGTTGTTACGTCTAATCCGTGTACAACGTACTTATGCACTTGCCTACTGCGTAGTTCACCGAGTTCATACTGTAATCGTACACATTATATACATTTTTCAGTTTCTGTTGTAGATATTACGATTACATTATGTTGATAGAAGACCTCGGATAAAAGGAAGAATTACAGATGATCATCAGGGTCGGATTAAAGGCATAAAAACATTGAGTTTTCCAATAAATCATGAATCGGAAATTTTAGTTAGCACGACAAAAGGTAAAGTTAGTATAACATACATATTGCACGAACATAAATATATTATCATTGAAAAGCGAAAAATATTCCTCAATAATAAAAAAAACAATTTTCCTTATTCAAATGTTTCACGTCCTAAATATTGATTGCCCGACGTAATGTATCCATAAAACAATTGTCATTTGCAAAGTTGTGAAATGATTTTGTTAGCATTATTATTTACCAACAACAATGTGGTAAGAGAGAAGAAAACTTGTAATTTTTAAATTATGGGATATCTGCCTGAAATATTGAGGAAGTTTTGAAAATTTTATTGGTTCACTTAAAACATGTTTACAGCGTTGCATTATACTTAATGTTCGCTTGGTTTGTATGTTTGTTGCCTGTTCTATATATGGCGCTTTCTTTGCCATGGACTTAATTGTATTTGTGACATTTTGTGTTTTTCGTAAGGTCCAAATAACTTTGTGTTTAACTTAAATTCTGTTTCATAGTGAGCTTTTAATGGCAAGCATTATCGTTGCAGGAAAGTTAAAAACAATAAGAGAAATTGCTCATAAAGGAAAACTACCAATGCAAGATTAAGGTTTCTGAAGTTTATAATGTTCTTCAGACGACTTATAACGTTTTACGACTAGACCAGTCTGTTTCTATCATTCTAGAAGAACTACTTGAACTGCAGTGTATACTGCGTAATCCTGTCCATGAAGGTAATATCTAAATTGACAAGCCTATCGTTCAAAGACTTTACTTTAAGATATCTAATCAATTATGTTTATCTTTAGAAGTGTCCAGCTAGTCCTACTAGAAATTATATACCTATGATTTTTACAAACTTAGTTTGAGTATAAAAATTCTTCTTAATCTTGAATGTTTAACCATTATTTTAGGATTACCCCCCCCCCCCCCGGTTACAAAATATAGATGCCAGACAAACTTGCTTTCAGGGGTTTACTGGTTAGGGTCTATACTCTTTAAGATAAAATATGATGTGAAATAATTTATGTGATGTGTGGAGTGGATTGTTATCGTAACATGTAACATTTTTCATGTAAATGAACACATTAAAAATAAACATAGTTTAAAAGCTTTTATAATATATAATCATGCTAGTTTACATAGTGTGCTGTGATTGCGTTTGTTTACTGAAATTCTTTTCAAATTAGAAAAAAAACATTAAACTTATTTTCAAATATCCAAGGGGCCTTGGTGGCCGAGTGGTTTAGGTGGTTCGACTACTATTGATAACGTGGTCTGTCAACAGTGAGATTACTGTGAGAAGGGTGCACTCGACTCTGATCTTAATTGACCATGATTGCCAGTTGTCCTGGTACTCCGGCTTCCTCCCTCAATAAACACTGGACACCATGATATAGCTGAAAATTTCTCTGAAATTGGCGATAAACATTAAACAAAAATAGTTCATTCTCTTATTTAGATGAATTTTAATTTGATTTGAAACAAATAAGGCTTTTTTTACAAAAAAAATCAGGCCTTGTAAGACATACCAGTGGAATGCTTGCCGATTATTTGCCATCTCTCTGCTTCTAATACCCGCCTCCTTGCCAGGCTTAAATGATTTGGCAATTAGAAATTCGGGATTTAAATACCGATATGTTGTATAAAAAATAGTTCAGTGATGAAGGGATCAAGTTTCAATGTGACGCTCAAAACCTATTACTTATACATTAAAGAATTAATGCTAACCAAAATCATCAAAACTTAACTTTTATTTACAATAAACAAAAACCAAAATTTTCGGGGGATCTTAACCTTTTTCCAGGTATAAATATTGATTTCAACTGAGTTAATATTGGCTAAGCAAGACGATTAAATAAAAGTGGTTTGGCGCACCAATTTTATACAAAATAACATTTTAATCATTGTGGATTGCATTAACTTCTGTGTAGTATATCCTTGTTAACATTTTTCTGCAAAATTAAAATTTGAAATACAGTTTTGGTATTCTACTAATTGTTTACAAAGTATTAATTTGTTAGGTACCAATTATCTTTGCAGAAATAATAACCTTTTCGGACGACATTACAAAGACTGACGGAATTTGCAATAATGAGAGTTTTCAATTTTTAACTCTTGTGAGAAAAACGGAAAACAATAATTATGGCATCGTTCAGTGCAGACAACCGTCTCGTGTTAAAGATTAATCCGTTTATTCAATTATCACAAATCATAAAAACCAGCGACTAACAATTCAATCTGCCGAATGGAAACGGAAATTGAATATACTTAGTCAGGAAAAGAGTATCAAAAATCCAAACCCAAGATCAGACAACCCACCGCCACTGCCACCAAGAAAAAGTATTTCCGTAAAAGAAGAGCCACCAAAGTAGCTTCCAAAGTCTCTCAAGAAGAAAGCTCTTAAGACAAAATATAGCGTCTACAGGTTTGTTGTTAGATACAACTATGGTACAGCCACGTCTTACAGATCAGAATAGAGCAGTGTATAGTAGCAAAGAAATATTAGGTATTTGCCTCATTTAATAAAGTTTTAAGTAATTACTATTGTTTTACAAAAAAGTAAACATAAAACTGTGATTTAATTACAGTTCTAATCTTGTCCTCTAAACTTGTTTGTATATTTTTGGAAGGATTAAACCCATATGATTTATTCATATTTTAACGAACATAAAGACGGAAATTGATGCAATGTCCTTATAATTTTACCTACAGAGTACTTTTGGAAAAACACATGATGCTTTCTATCATAAATATATTTCTTCCAGAAAACATACATCCCGAAAATGAATGTTTGTTGGAAGGAATAAAATCCGAAAGGGGTTATGTTCTGAAGGAAACGAAAACTAAAATTGACCCTTTAATGAAGGATCTAAAAACTGAACGTGAATGTTCTGAAGAGAAAATGAGAACTGATATTGGAGGATATGAAAAGTGGAGGAGGCTGTTCGTTGCAAAACATGAAAATGGAAGTGGCTGGTCATTGAAGGAGAAGACGGTTGAAGACATTGGGAAATTTTACGACAACTTAATTTACACAAGTATGTTGATATTTTCCCCAAGTCGTTGATTGATGGTGCAATTCTCAAAGAGTGTAACATGGACGTTTTTTGGAGTTTGGGTTTAAATAAGTCGAAGCGATACGACTTTTAAAATATATAAAATGTGGACATGTGCCAAAATAATTTTTCTCCACGCTTTACTTATAAAAGACCAAAATATTTCTTTGTACAATTTTGCTAAAAAAAACACTCGAGAGAGGAAACATCATTACTTTTAACTATTTATACCAATCTTTAAGCAATGAAAAAATACACTTTTAAATGGTTCATTATGAACCATATGTAAAAGTAATTATTTACTTATTAAACCAGCTACCATCAAAAATCAAAATTGTTGTATTGCTAACTTGCTTTGTTTAGGGTTTAAAGTCACTTTTGGCAATATTTCACTTATATTATAGCGTCTAATTTTTACTGGAAGCCGCAGTATCCGTCGAAAATTCCCGACTTTAGTAAGAACATGCTATTTGTATTTTAAGATTGCCCACAGTGCGACTAGAACCAGCAACCTTAGTGTTGACAAGCACGTGATCATTAGTAGATGACGTTCTTAACCACTTGGCCACCGAGGCCCATCAAATCATTGCATGTCATACACCTGACACAGTTTTCTTGACTTCTTTGTTCCTCTCCCATTTCTACATATGATTAAAACTTTTTATATTACAATAGTTCTAGTACTGATGACGTACAATAAACAACAGCGCAAAACTTCAGTCGACCTCATCCTAAACTTTGAATATTCATTTATAGGCATGTGGTTGTCTCGAATCTGCGTCATTCTCACTTGATTGTTGTTATTGTTTATGACAGTGGCTAATATAGAGTTAATTGACTAGTATATTAGAAAACCTAGGTAAATATGTAGTGGGAATTTGGTTTTTACCTGTTAATGCCTAGCATTTGTTGAACTTTTTCGCGCTATCTTATGGTTGTCGATTCCTCTTAACCGATCGGTTTTCATTTCTTTTAGTATACTTGATATACACTTTAAACTAAATATTTTCATTTACCCAGTCACTTACCATTTTTTTTTTAACTTTGCTTATTATATAGATAGAGATGAAATATGGAATTTTCCGAGTGACAGAAATCACGGTAAATCACATGTGAAAATTATCGTTTATTTTCACTCTCGGGTTTTTTCCCGCCAAAATTGCAGTTGGTTTTGTACTATAGAGATATTCATCCGCCGTTCATAAAATTTAGGATTAAGCATTAAAATTTTACGAAAACTATTTTGATCTATATAATAAATAGGATAATCAATTGGGAATCGTGAATATCATTAAACTCGTTTAATAAGATGCGTTATGCGGCACTCGTGATCATATTTTGGATATTCACTCCGCCCAATTAATTATCCTATAATTATTGACATCAAGTTTAAAAATTTGATCCCTTATTTAGTTTACCTTTGTTCACTAACACTTTATAACACTGGATATTCCTTAATTATAACAGGTTCATATAGCTTAATATAGAGAAGATACCAGCATACTGTTAGTTACACATTGTGGACTGATAGTATACTTTTACCACATCAGTGATGTATCACTTTTATCTATATGTTAGCATAGTACACAGTAACAACGGAGAAGGCGATAAAATAGCTTTTAAACAAACAAATAAGCACAAGTTGTCCAGTTTCAAATAGCGACAGTAACAAAAATAACTTAATGAGTAAACAAAAATAAGACTCAGGACTAGTTCTTGATAAAGTTGTTCAACTCCATTCAGGAACACAGCATTATTAGTTGACAAGTATGGAGATTATGAAAAAAAACCTACTTAAAACAAGCAGATATGGAAAAGCAATGAACAATTCAATGTTCTGTAAAGATAGACAGTAAACCTTTATTACCGGCAATTTCATTCAAGAACTAAATTAATATATTTACAGAAGGAAAAAGAAGGAAATAGCTAAGAGTAGATATTATGTTGAATATTATTAGTGTAATGGGTCGTTATTTTTCAATGGTTAGATTCTTTCAGGCAATTAATATGCACACATTGTTGATACCAAACGCCAACTGGAACCCACATTATTTAACAAGTTATTCAGGCACAACAAAATAGTTATTGCTTTGATTTGTGCCATGTGACTGCAAAAGGCTTTAAACTCCAAGCTTTTCAATTAGGAAAGGTGTAAACTGTTTTTGTGTCGGTTTATCATGACCAATTTTATCTAGTCCGTAGTGAGACTCGTAAACGCAACCTTAGAGTTGATAGGCACGTGACAAAGGTGTAGATTGCTTCAGGAAATTTTTTTGTTTGCGCCCTACTGATGAGTAATAAATCTAGAAAATTTGACTTCTTTAACGTGTTTAATAGGTTTTAATTGACATTGTCCAACATTCGCAGGAAATTTTCATAATAAGTCTTATTATGTCTATGGCGACTGTTATTATTAGTAAAATAGTAACGGAAACCGACCAAGCAAAAGAAGAGACAAATGTCAACGGACAAAAAACAGAAAGTGGATAACTGAGTAGTTTAGCAGTCAACAGAAGTCATCGGTCTAGAAAATCGGTCTAAGTAAGAGGCTGATATTAGTGTATTGGTGGTGTCTTTAATTTCAAGCTCGCTAGGGTAAATTTGAATGTAAATAGTCACCAAATTTAGCATTGTTGAGGGACAAAACATCATCAATATAGCGAAATGTTAAATAAAATGTCTGGGCCAGTGTCTTTTCTTTCTTCTTCAGCCTCATATGAGTACAAAAACAGGTCGGCGAGGAGAGGAGCACAATTAGTACCCATTGGAATACCAAGTCTGTTGAAAAACATGTCCTCCAAACATGACGAATATGTTGTCAATCAGAAAATCTAACATTTGACAGATTTGGTCTTCAGTATATTTAGTATTAGATTTAGAGTCATTGATGACGAAGTAAGTTCTGTCATGACTAATTACCAGGTATTTATATCGTCTCTTTCCGTTTTTCTTGAAAAAGCAGCGTTTGATAAGATCTTTAAGCCAGGTTTTAAGCTGCGTATGAGGGATGGTCGTATAGAGTGTCAAAAATTCAAATGTTTTAAATGCTGTTATAGAACTTCTGGAGAGATAACATCAACCTAGGTACAACAAACCCTTGAAGATACAATTTTTTTTAAACATAATTGAGGCCAAAGCTTTAAGAAAAATTGTGCACGTTGCCATTGTATACCTTAACAGTATTCACTTTGATACAAAAAAGTTATTATATAGTAATAAATATTGCCCTATTTGAATCAATTGAAACAGAGCGTGCAATACATTTCTGTAAATACAAGGTGTAAACAAATCAACATACGAAGGCATTAAAATCACCTGATTATGTTTTACAATATTTAAGTGTCTTGCAAAACTTTCAAAAGGGATCCATTTTTCGAAACACGTGCACCGGCTTAAGTGTGACGAACAAATTACTTCATAACGCAAAGATAAAACCACATCAAGTAAAGTCAAAACCACCAAACGTAATATAACATCACAACGCAATTAAGAAACTAAGAAGAAACATCACTTTATGATAAAAAGCACCTAACGAAAATAAACCACATACACAAGACAGGTTTTTCTTTCCACAGTAGCATGCAGTGAAAAAGAATTAACTCGGATTTGAATTTTTTTCTGGTTATAATTTTGCATACTACATATAGTTTACAATAAATAAAAAGGCATCAATTAGTAAATAAATGTGAATCATATCTACGTTCTCATTTAAAGTATTCCGGGGATGGAACATTATTTTCATGTGAACATTATTGAATATCTACATCAACTTGAGCGATTAATTTCCTGGTTGACAATATTCAGGTTATTAAATATCTATAATCTACATATGTCTAAATCAGGGCAACATGAAAGCATCAACATACAACAAATGAGATAATCATATTTACCTGAGTAATTTACTTCCTGATCCACAATATGTATGTTATAGACAAGCTGTGTATACTGCTAAGGAATTTATTTCCAAACATCGACCAGAAATCCGTTGTATCGCATGGTTATCTTGGAAATTCGGAAACAGACACATTTGCCACACCTTCATGTAACTTTAATATCATGGATTTTTATTTATTGCGCTGATTATGGATTTATAATTAGCATTTCTAATATTACCTGCATTCTAAATGTAACGTTACAATTCATGCTCAGTAAATAAAAGTCATCATTTGAACGTATTTTTAAAATAAAAATTAATCAAAACATAGATCTAAATTTCCTCTTCTGGAATCCATATTACAGTGGCAATTAAAACTGTGTTCACGTTGGTCCAACTCTTTTATTTCTGTTTATTCATTTGTTATAAATTAGTTCTTGTCCAGAATAAAGATAAAATTGCGTTATCTGAACGTGAAGCAACCATTCTTTGGTTTTCCGTGCATGTTTTGAAAAAATCGTGAATGTCGAGTATTTGTCAAAATATCTTAATGTCGATTTAGTATCACCTCTTGGTGTCTGCTTCTTACTTTAGCATATATAAGAACGTAATAACTTGTATATCTGTCAGATAAAGAAGCTCATATAAGAAGCCTTGTCTTAATAACAATCCCGTCTGGAACATTCTTTATCTTAGGTAATCGTAAATATAAAAAATATCAATTGGAAGCCGTGGCAATCGGCATTTTGACTAATAAGCATATCTAATAACACTTTTCTAAACTTTTAAATTTATGCAGTGTTTGTTAATTTGGAAAATGTAAAATTAAACAATCAGTCATTTGATTCAGATATTTATTTTAACCGCATAACAAAAGCGTTTCAATGCTGCGGTTGTGCCTTCGATGCTGCCTAGGGTAAGGTGTTTTTCACTCCAATCCTAATTTAGAACTATATTTGCCGGTTTTCTTGTCAGTGTTCACAATTCTTGCAGGATACTTCGGCTTCCTCTTCCAAAAAATCTTGAACATGATATAGCTTATAGTGGCTTAAACAGCACATCAATTAATCAATTTGTGTTCTAGCCTCGACTTGCGGTAGTCAGTTTAGCTCACCAAACAAGGCCTTTTATTCCCCGAATTCAAAATCATATTCAATGGCATCCGTTTGCATGTTAAGTTAGAAGCTATAATCATAGGTTTATTAGTGTATCATGTATTGAATATTTTATGCAGAATAAAAATTGAACGAAAACAAAAAGAAACAATTCATTTGCACTGTATGCAAAGTGCATAAAGGTAGTAAATGATTGGAAAGCGGAAAATATTCACTTTTTTGTGATTTGCTTACTTTCAAGTAACCATGACCAATCCCTTTTTCACTAGTTTGAACATTTTGAGACGATCCCACTTGTACTTGCAATTTTTTAAACGCAGTGAATGGAAAAATACTTATTTGTTACAAAATTACCAAATTTTCTTCTTTCAAGATGTGAGAAATTGTACCACTTCCTGCATACTCGAGCTTTTGGAAAACATTTTACACAAATAACCACTACTTACCCAATGAGAACACAACATAGGTATTCAGTGTTATACTAAATAAATGTACTCAATATGGTAGCATATTACTGGTACACATTTACTACTGTGTTTAATACCAATTTTTAATATAATATATATTAAAAACCAATATAGTGTGTGAAATTATGCATTGCACAATGTGTTTTAAAACCAATACAAAAAAAATTGTCAGATGTTACTGGGCCTAATGAACAACCCTGTAAAGGTATATTACATTTGTGTGGCTATGAATTATACTAATACTCTCGCATAGCCCATTAATTGTATTGTCCTGTTGAACTGACGATGCTCCGGTAATTTAGTATGTTACCCCTTATTATTTCTTATTTGAATACAATACCTATTAAACAATTCCTAGTTAATCAATCAACCAGCCTTGTTTTCTGCTTTAGAAAGTGTCTAAATTATCTGACAGAGATTAACTAACATAATAATATTGTAATATACTTTATAACCTTCATGAAATCACTATCTATATATATTGTTCAGTGATTTAACTTCCTGTTTTGATTTTCGGAGTTGTGGTCATGTATATAGCAGACAGAGTTGACTATTCTGTTAAGGATTTTATTTTAAAACATAAATCGGATTTTCCACTACTTGCTGTGATAACACAAGGTTACCTTGCATATACTGAAGCGAATACCTTTGATCCGGGTCAGGTTAGTTATACAAATATTTATGCCCCTTTTACAATTCGTTTATTTTTTTTAATTTAAATTTAAGGAATCAATCTAGACAGGTATGAATATTTGAAAAATGTGAAAATATGATTACCACTTACTTACAACTCATAATAATTAAGGTACTACATGTATCAAGAATCGGTATTTGATAACCTCTCTAATTTCATTTGGAATGTAAAAATTTTTTTTTACATTTCCGTTGAAAGGAGAGACTGAGTTATTGAAATTTCGTTAAGCATTTGATTCAATGAATAGTACTGTGTAAGTATATACATTTACATATATTTCTAAGTTTATTTTAGGTATACATTGACATATTCATTGGAATTTAAATTTTACATGTTTTTTCGCTATTACGTTTTTATTGATACTAAAGTTTATTTTTTACTTTTAAAAATACATTATTACTACGGACAAATTGGAATGATTCATCAGTAAATAAAACGGATATCAATCTAACGCAAACCACATGATTTAATTAATCAATAAAGATATAACACCAAATCATAACGCAAAAGCACACACAAGAGAAAGAATTACATGAAATCATTTCGTGGCGAAGTTTAACCGGTTAAAGGGGTCCAAAATAATCTCATTAAAATGTTCATATTTTGGCTGTTAAGACAAAATTTTTTACAAAGATCTAGCAGCATTGACCAGGATAGTGGAATTGATTATAGAGTCATATAAAGTGTACAATGAACAAAATAGGCAATTAACTATATAGTAATATATAAGACAAAGTTGATCTAGCGATCACTGATTTAAAGTATGCAGAACTTTTTGAATTATTAGTTTTTTTTTGTAAAAATTTCTAACGTTTTACGGCAACTGTGACCTTGAAATTTGATGGATTCCCCAAATTTCGATCGGCTTCTGTTCCATCTATAACGAAACCATATTCCAAAGTTTCATTAAAAACACATGCAAAATTTTTGAGTTTTTGTCGAAAACATCATTTTTGTTAAAAGTTCTAACGTTTCTTGTGGACTTTGACCTTGCAATTTTGAATGATTTACCTCAAAAACGATATGCTTCTTACCAACTTGATATGTAATAATATCCTAAAGTTCCATTCAAATCGGATGCATGCTATCTGAATTATCATCCGGAACCAAATTTGGACGGATGAACGGTCGGAAGGAAATGAAGACCACTATATGTATTTCTGGTCTATTGACGAGGACCTGGGCGCTTTGAACCGTTTCGTGGTTTCGTGTGTATGTATCTTATAGAATTTAAATGAAATTACTTTTATCTATGTATACAAACAGTCGCTTGCATAATCATGTTTGTTTGAGCTTGTTTTATTGTTAACTATTACAAAGGACTTTTATAAGTAATAATACACTGGAAATATATGTTAACTGATCTAACAAAATTACATGTTCTTTAAATGAATGCGGTCAGATCTTTATGTGCGACATTTCAGTAAAAAATGTTAAAAACGCCAGATCCGATATTAATCATATTATACTACATACTACATATTATTTCTGGGAAAGTTAAGATTTGCTTACTTGCCAATTCTGTTTACATAAACTGGTATTTTAAAACTAGATCGTTTATCAGACATTCACAGTGTGTCTGATAACCTTGTTTGAACGACAACGAGGAAAGGAAAAGAGGCAACAGGAATCAAAGTGTCGCCTATCACTAACGTTACTGCCTGCTTTATACATAGCGTTTAAACATATCGTTTATTTCATGACAAATCTGCTAGTATTTGTTGTTACACTATTAGCTAGGTTACCAGTTAATACAGGAATTCCACCATGCCCATCACGTGTGAATTAGACATTTTGATGTTGAAATGTAGTATACTCTAGTCCAAAAAATTGTGTCTCTGGATTTTTAGTTGCCTGTAAAAAAACTGATTCGACAAATGGGATATTCCGAAAACAAAGAATATATGTAAAAATACCACATAATAATCAGATAGTATTTATGTTACACATACTGCAAAAATTTGTGCATTTCCTTAATTAAGTATGGCCCAAAAAAATTCAAAATGATATTTATTCATACGTCAAAAGTTGTAAAGAAATCCACGGAAACTGCATTGATTAAACGAAAATATCTGTAAGACTCATTTCCCATAACCACCCCTTAAACGTGGACATTTTGTACAGCTGGTTTCACTTCAAATAGAGATATTTAGGCCTTTCTCTCTTTATATTAATTTAGCGAATTCATGGTATGAAAACGTACGTTCTTAGTGCGGACGTGATACAAAAGCAAGTATATAACTAAGTATCGAGAACAAATTTAATAATAAGATAAACTATACACTTCAAATTCCTTACAAGTCACTTTAAATATTTTATGAATCTCTTATCCCAAATCGGCTATCAGGAAATCGATATGTGGGTTAAATGTCCGTTTCCATTCTGCAGATTTGCATTATTAGATTTTTGTTTTATAATAAGGGAGCATTGCTTAAACGAGTACATCGCTTAAATATAACGACTCTCTGCGATGAATGATGTCATTGTTATTTTTTCGGACCCTCTGACAAGAGTTAAAAAATTTCAAGCTCTCATAACTTTCTCATCTGTCAGGTTTTGATATTTCATCCGAAAAGGTTATCATTTCTGAAAAGATGATTGATAAATTAGTAAAACAAATTTATTGATCATATAGATCATTTACAGGTCGTAATAGAACTTTATTGTATTTGCTGATTCACAGCTATTCCAAAATTACTCGATTGATAACCAAAAAACTAATTTCGCTGTGATCTAATTAGTTTGAACTATTATAATTTATCATGTTTCCTGCGATTCAAATACAAAAACGGGAAAAGGGGCATCGAATTAAAAGATTTACAGGTGTACCTAAGAAGTCTACTAGTTGCTATTTTGGGAAAAACTAACACATAGTAAACACTATTGCCGTAAACGCAGTATGAGGTTGACATTGATACTTGGGTGAATTCGTGTTGCCCGCCCTGGTGACACCTAATGACAATATAATTTGCGTTGAATTTGTGTCTGTTTCGCAGAACAATGTATCGTTTTTTTAATATTTTATCTTGATCTAGTAATATCGGCTATTATGTTATTACGTGAACATAATATTATATATTATATTTTTTTTATCTTTTAGATATTAAGATTACATTGTGTTAATAGAATACCTCGGGTAAAAGGTAGAATTATAGATGATCATCATGGTCGATTAAACAGCATTAAAACATTGAGTTTTCCTATCAATAATGATTCAGGAATTTTGGTTACCACGACTAAAGGTAAAGTGATTACATGATAAAAAACAATCAATTATATTTGAATATTTTATACATTAACGCTTATGCAAAAAAAATAAAGGGTAATAAATATTACTCAAATATAT
This sequence comes from Limnoperna fortunei, assembly GCA_944474755.1. Taxonomy (NCBI): domain Eukaryota; kingdom Metazoa; phylum Mollusca; class Bivalvia; order Mytilida; family Modiolidae; genus Limnoperna; species Limnoperna fortunei. The sequence continues at coordinate 38,292,495 of OX104124.1, read as the reverse complement.
TAGTGACGAAATGAACATCCGCTATGTATCTGATATACACAATCATTACATTTTTTATAATGCACGTTTTATTCGCAAACAATTAGACGCTTGGCTTTCTTTTCCATTCCTTAAATTAAATTTAATTTTAAATGTCTGCTATATTAATTGTTACCCTGTGTAGAGAATTATATAAGTATTAACACTAAGTACATGAACAACTACATTAAATTGTTTTAAATCTAAAGATTTTTTTTCGGTTTCCATGATAATCATAAAAGTAATAAAGGTAGACTGTCTTTTATAGACAAAACCTTTATACTTCAGATAAGCTATTTTTAACACATAATTGATGCCCGCCCTTCGATACAACCTGTTTTGGTGATACGTAATACGCCTTCATACGTGATTCGCCATCATTAATAAGATACAACCTTTTTTATTTGTTTTTCAATTGTCAGGGTTTTACAATTCCCCTACAACACCATCTGACCAGGGTGTGACAGGGACATTCAAATCAAAAACTTAGAATGACATTTACTACATGTTTTTAACTTTTTTTAAAAAGGCAAAACAATTTTATGTACTTATTTACTTTTTAGTGAAAAATACTTTCACTCACCATTCACTCCCACATGTTTTCAATTTTGTTCACTAAAAACACTTCGTTCCTAACATTTAAGTTTTCAAAATATACACAATAATATTGCTTTATCCATATAACAGCTAATGTTTAAAAAATATGATCTAAAGAGGTCCATGTCTTTTCAAATGAAGACATCGTATTGTTTTTCTGTGCTACATACTGCTCAAGGGACCGATACCACGTGACTTTATATTTAAATTTGACTATATTTGGCTTTGGTCATTTAGTTTACACCTGATGATGTAATATTTAGCAATAATAAAAATCAAGTTTATAGTAGATCATCGCCTTAAACCCAAAGAAGACTTCCTTTTTCTTTAAGCTAAAATTTTGGAAATATTGGTTTATATGGCTTGACAAGGAAATGAGAAAATCCTGTGTCACATGGCAGTCAAGAAATTAATGTTCAATTGTTTCACTTTGAGACTAACAAATGTACACAAGTCTATATTTTTCATTAGTAAGATACAACCTGTTTATAGTGATACGTAATTCGCCTTTATAAGTAAGATACAACCTGTTTATAGTGATATGTGATACGTCTTCATTAGTAAGATACAGCCTGTTTATAGTGATACTTGATACGTCTTCATTAGTAAGATACATCCTTTTTAAAGTGATACGTAATTCGCCTTTATAAGTAAGATACAACCTGTTTATAGTGATACGTGATACGTCTTCATTAGTAAGATACAACCTGTTTATAGTGATACGTGATACGTCTTCATTAGTAAGATACAACCTGTTTATAGTGTTTGTGTTTGTTTGTTTGATAGTGTTTAACGCCACTTTCAGCAATTTTTCAGCTATATCATGGCGTCCAGTTTTTATTGAGGGAAGCCGGAGTATCCGGATAAAACACCCGACCTGCGGTAGGAAAACTGACAATCCTTGTCAATTAAGATTGGAGTCGAATACCCTTTGCCTGCAGTGAGAATCCAACCAGCAATTTCAGTGTTGACAGACCACGTGATCAATAGTAGACGAACTACCTTAACCACTCGACCACCGAGGCCCCTCTGTTTATAGTGATATGTGATATGCCTTCATTAGTAAGATACATCCTGCTTATATTGATACGTGATACGCTTTTATTTGTATGTTATATTAGTTTCATAGTTACGTACTTTTCTGTTACCCATGGCTTTCATTCTTAAATCACGTCTCAATAAATGTTTATTTACTTTATTATCACAGTGAGCGTTTTATTTTCAAGTTTACAATCGTTGTAGGAAAGGTAGCAGCAATTGGAGACGTTGCTCATAAAGGAAAACTTCCATGCAAGATAAAAATTTCCGAAGTGTATAATGTTCATCAGACTGATCAAGTCTTACGCCTAGACCAGTCTGTTACTATCGTTTTAGAAGAACTACATGAACTGCAATGCATACTTGGTAATCCAGTCAATGAAGGTAATTTCTGATCACTTTATTGACAAACCTATTTTTATTACAAAAGTGTGAACAGTCTTATCTTACCACATCTAACAAAAAATATTTATTATTTAAAAGGGTCACTTCCTACTAGAGATTATATATGTATGTTCTTTACAAAATTATTGCTAGTATAACAATCCTCCTAGATCTTGATGGTTTTATCAGGATCATATGAAGTAACACCAAGAATATTGACGCCACGAAATAAAAATTTTATTACAATATTTTCCTCGTTTGCAGATTGTTTAAGATAGTTAGTCTGCCGTTATTGAATGCGTTCTGGTCAATACTGAGGTTACAGCTAGTCCCAATGCGGGCAGGGAATGCTCGATTTTAATCTTAATTGTCAAGGATTGCCAGTTTTTCTACAAATGGCATGGGAGTTTTCACTAAGTACTCCGGCCATCTTCCCATATAAAAACTGGTCGCAATGATTTAGCGCAAAAATTGCTGAGATAAACGTTAAACCGAAATAAAAAACATGTTTTTTAACACAAACAAGGAGGTTTTTAAAATAATTTATTTTCCAATATATCGGAAAATTGTATTATTATGTGATAGCGTGTTTGATATTAATAAACACCTTAATTTAATCTTTTTAAATGTAGTAAAAGATGCTTTTACATCTGTCATAACTCTTTAATTTTCTGCTAGGACGTATACTTTTCTATTAAAACTATGTTTAAATTTAACTTTCATAGAACATATATTTTAAAATGTATACATGACGTATTTTTTATATTTATGCTAGTTGTCCAACATTTATAAATTGTTAGTGTTGGTTTATTCGAATGGCATACTTTAATTGTCGTGTACTATATAAATGTGGAAAATAATTACCCCCAAAAAAGAAAATAATAATGATAATAATAATAAATAGATAATAATAATTCTACTTGGATAGTTTTTCCTTGACTCAGTTTGTTTCCTAAAAACAACTCGGAGATAACTTTATTAGTGATGTTTTCTTTAAAATTATAAAATCAACAATCAAAATAATGCATAGCAAAGTAATAGTTTTTTGTTGTATTGTTTGTTTTTTATAATGCCTGGCTTTTGACGCAACGTTCAGCTATTTTACACCTGTATTGTGACGTCCAGTTTTTATTGGGGGAGGAGGCCAGTGTGCCCGGAGAACAAACCACCATCGGTAGGAAAACTGGCAATCCTTGTCAATTAAGATCGGAGTCAAGTACACACTGTCTGCAGTAAGACCCTAAACGGCACTTAATGTTGACATGCAATTGGTCAGTAGTAGATGACCTTACCACTCGTCCGCCGAGCCCCTGATAATAAAATGTCAAAGAAAGGATGCCCCTATTACATAGGAAGACTGTCATAATTTATTATGAAATTTTATTTGAAATAAGTCAGACTTATTCCACAAAACAGCCGATTAATAAATAATATTGATTAATATGACCTGTATGTAATTTTTTTTAGTATCAAACCAGCTGAAGGTTTGTTTATTGACGACTGCATTAATGCATATTCTGCACAATTCAAGTTTTATTTGCCTGTAGACAACCTGTGAGACCCTTACATTTATTTTACCTTCCGTATCGATTCAATGGCGGAATTGTTAGTCTCGATGAAGTCATACACGAACTATCAACTGAAGTTTTGGTATTACATATAAACATCTGACTAACTACCTAACATATTTCTTCTTTTTCGATCGCTGTGGTTCTAGATTAGATTAAACACGTCTGGCGAAGAAAATTGCTTAATATTTTTATATTATTTATTTACAACCAATCAGCCAATGTCTCTAAAGATGGGCTTTAAGTATATTGTAGTTGTAGCCCAGCAGCCAAATTTCACTGAAAATAAATCTGGTTGCCTGAACTTGCAGAAATTCTAAGGTTGTTCTATGCTAAGGTGTAGATAGCTACAGTCGGAATTTGAATAACGTTTAGGTATTTTGTTTGTTAAAGCCCACTGAATTACTTGGTCTTTGGTTTCAACTTGTGGGTCTTAATAAAACAAAACACGTGCCTGGAGTATTAATAAATTTGGAATTTTTGATAAGATTTATTAAATGGTTGAGATAAAACTAACAATTATATTATACACTTACAGTGGAGTTACTTGACCATGTGATAGCACTTCCGGAGTATTTACCGCATGTACGTTTGACAGTTGTAACCGGAGTTAAAGGCTTTGATCAGAGCAATTGGATGCAACTGCAGACTTACATGTCAGACGTAGTGGAAAACTATATTTGCTTTGAAAAGTACTCTGCCATAAAAGGTATGAGCTCTAGCCATATCGACAAAAATATTTCGTATATTTATTTTGCACTTATTTTTTAACCATATAATGCACTCGGAAAACATATTACCAGCTACAAGTACTAAATAAAGATAAAACCGTATCTGTTTAAGTAAACACTTGTAACAATAATTTTATATATAAAACCTATAAAAAAAGCTATATCATGGCGTGCAGTTTTTATTCCGGGAGGAAGGGAAGCCGGACTACACCGAGAAAACTCTTGACCTTCGGTAGAAAAACTGTGTAACTCCTTGTCAATTAAAATTGGAGTTAAGTGCAACCCACCCCAAGGAAGACTCGAACCCACTACCTCAGTGTTGTCCGACAACGTGATCAATAGTAGACTACCTTAACCACCTAGCCACCGAGGCCCCAAACCTACATTTACAAGTAGGCAAGTGTTACAATAACTTCTTACATTATATTAAAATGTACAAGTGCAGGTGTTACAATAATTATTTGTATTAAAACTTGCCTTATGTCCTCTAATATTGAATGTACATTTCCAATTTTATAATGACAACTGTAAAAATACCGTTTAAACATTTATGACACCAATCTGCATAAGACATATCGCTGAAGCCAGAACAAAACCTCACAACCAATGTTTGGTTTGCTATTCGATTTATAATTATTAGGTTCTACACGTATGAATCTTTCTATTTTTTATTTTGATTGGATTGTGTGGTGAGTTTTTTACCATTTAGGTAATGGTTTCGGTCGTGGGCTTGAGCTATGTAATATCTGTTAGGTATTCTACAAGTTTTTCGTGAACTGTTAATCACCTAAAATCAATGAATGTTTTCACTAATTTGCAGAAATAATTACCTTTTCGGATGACATTACAAGTGCTGATGGCATGCTTAATTATGAGAGCTTGCAATTTTCAACTCTTAAGAGAGACTCGGAAAAAAATAATTATGACATCATTAAGCGCAGAGAGTTGTCACGTTTAAGCGATGAACCCGTTTACGCAATTATCCCTGATTATAAAAACAAAAATCTAACAATGCAATCTGCAGAATGGAAACGGAAATTGAATATTCTTAGTCAAGAAACATTAACTAAACATTTGAACCCAAGTTCAGACAACCCGCCACCGGTGCCACCAAGAAAAAACATTTCCGTTAAAGGAGTCCTACCGAACCTGCTACCAAAGCCAGTCAATCCGAAAACTCGTACTACAAAAATAGCTTCTACAGGTTTGCTTCTGGATACTAAGAAAACAGCCATGGTACAGCCACGTATTACAAATCAAAACCGAGCGAAGTCCCATACCGAAGGAATATTAGGTATTTTTTATCATTTTTTTTAATTTAAGTAATATAAATAGTTCTAAAACAGTTAAAACATGCAACTTTAAAAAAATTAAAATTACCTTAGAGGTAGAATCACAAATGTTCACATATCTGTACACGAGTTTAATGACATTTAAACCTACTTTTACGAATACACAAAATGCAGCTGATACACTAACCTTATAACAATCCTTATTAATTGAACTTTTGGATCACATCAGTAAATATCATAATTAATATTTTTTCAGGCAAAATGCATCCTATAAATGACTGTTCGATGAAGGATATAAAATTAGAAAGTAACTGTGCTTTTACAAAAATGAAAACCAAAGTAGACTATTCATTAGAGGGTATGAAACCTGGAATTGAATGTTCTGTGGTGGAAAAGAAAGACAAAACCGGAAGCGGCTGGCGTTTGGAGGATAAAACAATAGCTGACATTGGGGACATTTTAAGACAACTCAATTTACATAAGTATGTTGACGTTTTCGCCAAGTCATTGATTGATGGTGCGATACTAAAAGAGTGCGACATGAACGTTTTATTGGAGTTAGGATTTAAACAAATAGAAGCGATACGACTTTTAAAATATATAAAAAGTGGTCATATGCCAAAATAATTTTACTAGACGCTTAACTAATACAAAACAAAAACATTCAAAAAATATTTTTTTGCAAACATTAAAAATCCACATGAGAGGAGCAACCAAATTATATAAGGCAACCAATCAAAATAATGATTTATAATAACTGATTATAATAAATCTGTAAAATTGATTGTTTACATTTATTAAAGCAGAAACGGGACCAACAATCATGTTTCCTTTCTTCGGTCAATTACTATTTGAAAAAAACTATAATAATAAAGTACAACACATGCAAAATTGAGTAATCTAAAAACTTGATCCTTAACTATGAATTTTCATTTATAGATATCTGATAGTCTCGAATTCGTATCAAGGATATTATAATAATGTAAATAGTAAATATTGACTTAATAGGTTTACCTATTGTGTCATTTTCAATATCTGATTTAACCACTGTTATTTGTTTATGATTACCATTAAATATCATGGTATAATTGATTGTAGCATGTTGGGTTACCTGGCATGGATAGTAAGGTTTCCTGGTAATAGTCAGTTTGTTGCCAGACCTTACTTAGTATGGGCTAGTCGTATCTCATATCTTGGCACTGCTTGCTTAAGTTTTGCAAGAAACATTGATTGTTTCATGTTTGCTTCAAAATTATTATTGTGGCCGTTTCAATTTCTCTGCCAGAAAACCATAGACTTAATTGTGAAAATTATTTAATATCTTTAATATCGGTAGCACTCCTTTATTAGACGAAACGCGCGTCTGGCGAAGAAAATTTTTTTGTTAACCTTGTACCTTTGACGACATTTTATTTGATATATACAAAGTAATTAAGCAAATAAAGTCGATATGTGGAAATTCTCATTTAACCACATATGAAGGTATGTTCTACATCTACGCTGCAAAATTTAATTTGTATAGAAATAATCATGATACTTTTTGTATTATTCATCTGGTTACATTTTGGCAATCAGCGTAAAAAAAACTTCGGTTAGAGTAAATTACTGCTATCTCTGCAGCTATGGTTTGAATTTGGTATATCGTGACTCTGGAGGTGGAGATGTAGAGACCTTTCATTTTTTTACGTTTGAAGTTATACAATCTCAAATGGCTAGCAACTGGCTGCCGTAATATGTGTACCCGGATAATCTAGAATCATGTTCAACTCTTACCAATGCAATTTTGATGGAGTGATGTGTTGTCGAGATATGTGTACCCTGAACAGTTCTAATTAGTGATGACCAGTAATATTATTAGACGTATCATGGTCTACTGTTACTGATACACTTTTTGCACTTGTATATTTCTATATAGACATAAAATGAAAGAATATTTAACTCATAAATTACTAATAAATTAATGCATTCTTTTGTTTTGCTTTTTACTACAATACGTTCTTGATAGTAATTTTTCTTCAATGCCAAATACATTATTTGCTTCTGGAATCGCACATTGTTGATGAATGACATTTTCTTTAAAACATTTAACGGACAACTCATTGGATTAACATAGCCTAGATGAACTGTCATTTTCTGAATTGTTGTCAGAATCAATCATGCATCCATTGCAAAGAATATGCCATCGGTGTAAATTCAAATGATAGAATACAACCGTGGTGGTATTTAAATGTTCATTGGAGTTAAACTATGAAATTTCAGAAATAAGTTTGCATATAGCATACTTCGCTTGCCTTTTGATTTGGAATACAAACTTTGTCGGTTTACAAATAACAAGCTCGGTTGCCTTTACATTTGGAAAATGGAATACTAAATTTGTCAATTTGCATAAAGCGAGTTTGTTTGCCATTTCATTTACAATAATAACTTTGTTTGCATATAGCAAGCTTTGATTTTCATTTCATTTTGGAATAATAACTTGGTCAGTTTGCATAAAACAAGCATTGCCTTTATATTTGGAATATAAATATGGTCAAGTTATACATGGCAAACTTCGAAAACCTATATATTTGGAATACTAACATTTTCCACATTGCATATAACAACTTCGATAGCCATAACATTTGGGAATATCAACTTTGTGAGTTCTGTTTTAATGTTGGATGGGCACTGTTTTAAGTTAGTGTTTATGACAAATATGTTATAAAACTTGTTGGCATTTTTATTTCATTCCATTATCCAGTTTTTGAATGTTTCAAAGAAAGATACATTGTTCATTTTTCATATACACTTTCTTTGGCCATTAAGTTTGATTCAAGTTTGTATTTGTAACATTTGAAATATATATACAAGTTACTCTTAGTTTTGAACAGTGTAAACTGGTGGTGCCATGTTAAGTTATAATGTTTCAGCAAGGTGTAATTGAGTATTATTATTGTAGTTACTAGAAGTTTCATTGCTTATTGTTAGTACCAGCACTATTTATACCTTGAATCCAAACGCATTATTTTCACGGACAATTTCAGCTCCAGCTTATATTTGACTAGCTGGTGCCAAAAAATAACATTAAAGAAGTCCGAACGGTCAAAAACCGATATTTATAACACTTTTTATGTAAACAAAAAAGATTGTTGTCGATAATTTGATGTATGGTGTAATTTTCATAAAGCAAAAATAAATTAATATTACATTATTAGCGGGGGGGGGGGGGGGGTGTGGTATACTGGTTTACCTCTGTCCTTCCATCCTTTCGTCAGCAAGATATTTTTGTAACAGTTTTCTCAGTAACTGCTTACAACAACCACTTAAAATTTTATATTTGACCTTACCATGAAGTCCTATATTGCGAGGACCGTTTTCAGGTCTGTCGCATATCTACTTCCTGTTTACCTACTTAGTCAATTTTCAATATTAGTAGCCCCGTGCGGGATCCGGGTGGCCAAAAGAATAGACCGCAGTCGCGCTAGCTTGTCGTAAAAGGCGACTAAATAGCGCCCAGTACCCTGACCGGCGTGTCAGGTCGGTTTGCCTAAAGACCGACTGGGATGTGTGCCCCAGGTGGTTGAATGGGGTAACCCTGGCATTCTGGGGTTGTCAGGCCATAATACGGAAAACCTGACCGCAAACCATATTAGTGCACCGTGTTGGGAAAAATGCCACGTTCCTCGCACGTTAAAGAACGCTGCTGTAGTATTCGCTATGAGTAGGGATTTCGATCCCGCTACAGGAGGCTGAATTGCCCGACCCTAGCCATCCTCCCATTTGCCAGTGGCAATCTAAAATCCGTTACCCCTATTTTTCCTTGTTTCCATGTTCATTTTATCATCCATTTCATGTTCATCGCCTGAATATAGCTGAAATAATGCTGCTCGGGCGTTAAACACCATTAATCAATCAATCAATCAATATTAGTAGTCAATGGTTGAACATTTTCGTAACAGTTTTCTCGGCAACTACGTATGAAAACCACTTGAGATTTTATGTGACCTTACCATTTGCTCCTATATCGCGAGTACCGATTTCAGGTCTGTTGCGTATCTACTTCTTGTTTACCGACTTATTGAAAATTTTCATTCATTGACCACTAACATAAAGATACGTGAATAGCGGGAGTATACTGGGTGAGCAGTAGCTCACAGGTTCCTTGTTGTATTCGTTTGCGTCAAACAAACACTAATGCTCAGAGAACTCAGCAAAGCCGTTGCCATCCACAGAGTCACAAAACTAGTGTACCTCGTAATAGTTAATTAAAAGGCTGATATCATTTCATAGAAATCTTGTGCTAATGGTTATAGAATTTGCCAAGTTGAGGTAAAAATTTATATTATTTGAAGAAGTTTGGTGGAAAGTTTAAGTTGATGAGATTAAAAACAAGGTATTGAATTAATTATTATTTTTTGCTACATTTATACACAGGCAGCAGCAATTTATAACCGTCAGATTTTCTCTTTTTGTGTTCTCTAATATCCAGCAGTTGTGAAAATTTTAGAGTAAGGCTTATTGATTGATGACGAGTTTGATTTAAAATCAACTGGACCAATATTACATTTATGTAATAAAAAAATAAAATAAATTAACATTGTTAATAAATTGGTGAATTTGAAAGATGAAGCTTTTCTTCCTCCAGGGTTTGGTGGTGTACATCTAATTGTGTCGGTTTTTCGAAATAAGTGATGTGAAGTATTGGCTGTTATTGAAAGTTTTCAAAACGTAAAATAAGCATGCCATATATTCATATAAGGAAAATAAAATAGACTGCTGCAACTTACCACAGTCTTTGAAATTTGCTCATTATTTTAACTTTAATATTTATGAAATTAGCTTGGACGGTTTTGATTGTTTTCTTAAAGGTTATCGCGACATTCCATATACGTAACACAATCACCAGCAGATATTACTGTAAGTTTTAAAAGAGCATATTTTTTTAAGTATCCACGATAAATTTGTTTTTAAATACAGGTGCGGAAGAATGAATACATGCGTTTTTATGTACCTATAAAAGTTGAAAATTTACAAGCAGTCAGAATGTTGTAAATTTTAAAGTAATTTGACTTCACTCTCCGGCACAGAGAACATAACTGGTTCCCAGATATAACCTCTGCCACACGTCATCCTCCATTTAATGCGGGACTACATTTGTCGTCTGCCCGTGACGTTTGTAAACAAAGAACAATGTTTGTAAAATAATATACGAGATCTTATTTATTTTTATATAGTCGGTTTATACACTTTTGATATAGTTTTACATTAAAATAACTGCGTTTATAAGCGAAGCTTATCAGCCATGAGAGATATCTCTCACAATGTCAACCAATGATATGGCAGAGGTGATTGTGGTTGACGTAGGATACCCAGAATCCTTTGCGTGGAGATTGATTTGACTTATGCAAGATTTTATTAGGAGTAATTGTTGTAAAACTGGTTGCAAATTATGTCGTACTCCAAAAGTCAAGAACTTTAACGTCATCAACTTACAAATCATTTGTATGTAATAAATTTTGGGCAGAATTTGTTTTAATTTTTCAATAACAACATTTTCATATGAACACTCCAACCTTGACCTATACTACTTTATTAATAATTAAAATATTGCTACAAAAATGTTGTAACTTGTCCATTGTTTTGTTTATTAAATGTTTCAGTTTCCTTTACTTAATTAAATGACCCTAAATACTAATTTTTAATTGTGGTGTAAAATAACAAATGAGAGTAATTATTTAAACATTTGTATGGAAGTTATTATTTATACTATCAAGATGTTAAATACTAATTTAAGTGTGTGTGTAATAAATCAAATCAAATCTATTTATTATAAAAAAACTTGTGTTCCAATACTGTGGCCTATAATATCCCCATCATTATCATTGCGCCTTTTAACAGCTTGTGACACATAAAACAAATACACAACAAAAACAGTTCTACAGATAACATATCATAAGTTATCTCAGTTATATTGACTGCTTTAAAAAGAACCATTGATTCGCTGCTGGACCTGCAGAAAATGTGTTGGGTTGAAAATGAGGATGTATTTTGTCTGTCATTTAATTCGTTGAAATTTTTATATTATTTTGTTAGTTCTGAAACATAATTTTGCCTAAGCGCTGATTTTTATGACAGTAAAAGAAAAAGTTGGTTCATATATTTCTTCCAGGGGACGGAAATAAAGTTTGTTATTTAGTTTTTGTGATACATTTGTATATGTACAGATAGTCCTAGAATCCTGCGCCGTCATAAACCTTTTTAGACTGAAAAAAAGCTTTGGACACCAGAGGATTATCGGACTAATGTACAGATAAAGTAACTATTATAATTTACTTTCAGACAAAGACGTTAAAATTTTTCGAACTTTGTTTATTTGACTTAAAAGTTGGTTTAAGATATCATTTTTTGTTTAATGAAAAAGGCTGTATTGTCCTTCGTGTCCTCACACTGTATTTCTAAGCCTTTGTCCATTCTAAATGTATAGTAGGTTAACAATTAGTGGCACAAAATTCACTAATTAGGAATTGTGAATCCGATAATTCGAGGAAGTTGCATTTTAGATTTGATAATGAAAGATCATTTGAACCAAGTTCTGATGCCAAGCTTATATGATGTGGTGCTAAGTAGAACCGACGATGTGATTCATGCAGCATAATAAAGTTATTGTTGTCAATCCTGCCATGACACTTTCGAATGTTAAAATTTGTTTTTTTTATGAATTTAACATGTTAAATTGGAGTTTATACATTATATCATATCCTTAAGGCGCCCTTTAGTAAACCTCCCTTTGTGGACCCTTCCACTCACTTCACTATGTATGTTCATTCATTCATTTTGGCGGCCATAATAACGGGGAATTATTTTAACCCCAATTCAATAATACATCTCTATTTGGTAAACGAGTCAGATTTAACTTCTTTCTTTTAGTATTTAGATTTTAAATGTCATGTTATATGTATTAAACAATATGTCTTTACGTCAGTTATGTCTACGTCAGCAGGGGGCCGCTGTCACTCGGGCAACTTAGTCCTATATCGTTATGTCACCCGAGTTCCTCATCTACTAACAATAAACTATTTTGACGTCAGCAGAGGGCTATTTTGCCTGCTGCTGTTCCACTCAGGCAACTTAGTCCTATATCATGATGTCAACTGAGTTCCTCAGTACATGTACAATGAATCAAAGAATCATTTCGATTATGTTTAGGATTTTGAGCTTGTTTAAAATATTGTAGATTCAAATTCATTTTGTAGAAGAAGTGAGTAGCCCCCAAAACGCCACCAATGATACATTAATTTTTTATGTTTGTATACATATTATATTGTGTTTTACAAGATATTATTCGATATTACTTTATGTTAAAAATTGTGTGTTAATGGTGTATGTTAGAAAAGTAGTATTGATATTAAATATGTTTATATTGAAGTTACGTATATTTTGTACAGGGATGTGCCCTCCCTTCTGAATACCTTATGTTATCTGATAGGCCAAATATTTGAGTTGAGGATGAGTTGTGAAAAATCCTCTAATTTAGATGTTTTATGAAACGGGGCACTGGTCTTTGTTTGATTCATTTCTTGCAGAATAATTCTAACAAGTTTCTGACAATATGCCGCTCGACTGGTATAGTGTTCCGTATTACAAGTCGAGCGCAAAGTTGTCAGATCATTGCGAAAATTTAAGATATTATTTGTTTAGAAACTAATTGAAAAAGGAATAGAATATGATTTGAGGCATTTGAAGGATTTCGTACGATCGGGGTCCAGTCCACGGTTACCTTTAAACAGCACAAAAATATCATAATCACCTTTATAGCTTCGTACAAATAGATACAATAAAAGGTGTTAACGCAGATTTTTTTAAAAGATTCTCGTCCCAAATAGGGACCTCGGTGGCCGAGTGGCCAAGGTAGTTCGTCTACCATTGATCACGTGGTCTGTCAACACTGAGATTGCGGATTCGATTCTCACTGCAGGCACGGTGTACTCGACTCCAATCTGAATTGACAAGGATTGTCAGTTTTCCAACCGCAGGTCGGAGGTTCTCTCCGGGTACTCTGGCTTCCTCCCACAATAAAAACTGGACGCCATGAAATAGCTGAAAAATTGCTGAAAGTGGCGTTAAAACACCATTCAAACGAACAAAACAAACAATCGTCCAAAATAGTTCCGCAAAATAATTACATTTCATAAAATTAATTAATGATGTCAATAGGAACGGAATTGCATCATTTCCGAGTTCAGGTTATTAAATATATAATATATAGATATGTTTATGTCCAAATCAGGACAACAGGAAAGCATTGACATACAACAAATGATATCATTATATTTACCTGGGTAATTTTCTTCCTGGTCCACAATATGTATGTAAGAGACGAAGCTGAGTATACTGTTAAGGACTTTATATCTAAACATCAGACCAGATTTCCGATACTTGCAGTTGTATCACAAGGATATCTTGGAAATTCGGAATCGGACACATTTGCCACCGGTCAGGTTAGTTGTTTACACAGTGGTTGTTTACGTCTGCTACAAGTAACTTTTGTGTTATGGAATTTAACTTATTGCACGAATTCTGGACCATTGATTAGCATTCCGAAATATTACATGTAACTTAAACGTAACGTAACAATTTCCATACAATAGGTAAACGTTCGCATAAATTTTACAATATACAATATAACTGGTTTTATTGGCAACAAAAATTATGATGCAATCTAACAATTAAAAGGTTAATTTGAGCTAATATCAGTGGCGGATTCTGGGGAATGTGCCGGTGCCCACTTACGAAACAGCATCTATAAATGCGATAAATGTGTCTTTAAGCCATGTGTTCCAATTAATTGACCCACTCTTTATGAGAAAATCTTCCTCCCCCTTTAAAAAAATCCTCAACCCTCCACGGAATGTAGTTAAATATGTTTTTTTTTAATTGCAATAGACATTCTGTTTCAAGCAATACTATTAAAGTGTTATAAAGTGGCTATTTTCATATTCTGTTTCAAGCAATACTATTAAAGTGTTATAAAATGGCTATTTTCATATTTATAAAGCATGTATTATGTCTTCGTACAGTCGTATTGGGTCTCGATCATGTGTATAGACCCCGTTAGCGTTGCCTCTGGTCTATGCAGTAGCAGTGTTTTTCACAAAAATTCTTAAGTGTAAAATCTATCGTAAGTGCTGACGTCACAATGTATTTCCCTTTGATCTTAAGCTTACACTTACGATAGATTTTACACTTACGAATTTTTGTGAAATTCACTGCTGATCTCGAACCACTACATCTGCCTCAGAGATAATACTAGCTTTATATGAAAATACCTTTTATAACACTATAATATTCGTCCCAAAACCCAATATTACTACATACAAGCAATACCCTTTTGCCTTTTTACCCTGTCTGTGTTTACAAGATAAACCTTAATAAAGAAATATGTGTGTAAAGTGACATTATCTTTTTTATCGTGTACAACAGGTAGATTTTGCATATGTATGATTGTTTTCGTCCATTTTGTGCTATTTGTTTTTATGTACCACCCTTGACGATTAAAAGCATTTTCATGTTACTATTTATTTTAGATACATTTCTTTGTTTATTTTTACCGTTAGCCTTATTTAAGCCAAGGCTCTGAAGTGTATATATTCAGGAAAGTTATGTCTCGTTTAGATATAGCAAACTCGCTCTTTAAACTTGAGATGGATATTGTCATTTCCAGGCCGCGTACGTCCAGCCGTTAATGACTAAGTGCGAACGAAGCAGCCTAGTCTTTAGAATAGGTTTATAAGGTAAACGTGTTTGTGTACGCGATAAATTGGTCCTGGTAAAATTAGTCCGGACAAACCAATATTACTAGGAAAATATATCCGTGGTTCCCAATTTTCCTAGTTAAAACAGCCCATGTCTAGTAAATCTAGTCCTGGGATCATTTTATTTTCCTAGTAAATCTAGTCCTGGATCAATATTTCTAGTAATCTAGTCCTGTGATCAATTGTCCTATTAAATTTAGTTCTGTGATTAATTTTTCTAGTAAAATACTCATAATACGAAATATTTTTACTATTTAGAAATAATAGTCCGGTCTGAAATTCTAGGAATAATACACATGCATATAGAAGAATTTATTAGTCATCTTATAAAATGAATTCTACCCACCGTAAACACTTCTCACTTATTTACTATATAAATAGTAAGTAGATGAAAAACATCAATTAACAGACCTGAATTTTCTTAAAATATTTTATTGGTTAAAATAGTCCGGGGGACGTAATTTACAGCCGGACTCATTTTGCTGTTAAAGCCTAGAAATATGTTTGTTTCCATCATCCGTTTCTTCGTGCGTAATATAGTGCACAGTGACAGCTAATATAATTGTTTTGTGTGAAGCGGTTTAAAGGGTACCATATAATATCAGGCGAATAAATATAAACAAAACACACAAATAGATTTGGCAGTATTATTGACGTAAGTAAATATATACATATATATATAAATATAACACAATGTAAATATAAGACAATATAGTTACATAAATATGTCAATTCATATAGATGATATTTAAATATAAGACGAATTAATAAATAAATACATTTCTTGGCACAAACGTCAGCCATATATAAATCATTTTAAATAAAGTAGTAAGATCAAATTGAACAAGGGAGGGAGGGTGGGTTATTATAATTGTCACATAAATGAGTGTGTAATCATTACACATAAGAATGAGCAGTTCTTAATTTACATTGAAATATATATTAATCTAAATAAAGAAACTTGATGGAACCAATGAAAGAATAGTATTAATCATTTACGTAAGATTAGAAGTGAGCTTCAGTTAACTAACCGAATGAAATCATGCATATTAATGAATATCCCGTACTCGTTGTTATAATGAAATACTTTTACTTTAAAAAAAATATAAATTGTTTTGTAATAAGCGGTTTAAAGGGTACCAAATAATATCAGGCGAATAAATATAAACAAAACACACAAATAGATTTGGCAGTATTATTGACGTAAGTAAAAATATATATATATATATATAACACAATGTAAATATAAGACAATATACATAAATATGTCAATTTATATAAATGATATTTAAATATAAGACGAATCAATAAATAAATACATTTTTTGTCACAAACGTCAGCCAAGCCATAAGGCCGCCAAAAAATAGAGAAATAACACAGCAACAATAAGCACAAAAATTTCAACATCATGTATTCTTTTACTCTGCGTAAAGTACAAAACTTCAAAACGCATAAAGGTAATGAAGAATGTACAATCTACTCTAATTACGTGTGAAAAAGGAGTAGACATAAAACAGGGAGGAATACCGTATTCTTGGTAACTTCTCCCTGAAAAGAGAAAAAGAAAACAAAATTAGACACAACTAAATTATAATTAATACCTCCATATCTACCAAAAATAAATAATTAAGTTGAACATGTCCAATAATATTAATAAATTTTAACCTCAATCTAGCAGTTCCAGCATTATTCAAATGCAAACCGTCATTGGGAGCAAACAATGAAGCATCTGGCTTATTTCCACATAAAAACTTCTATAAATATTTGAATACAAAATTTCTCTTCTCGCACATAACTTTTTTAATTCAGAATTTACTAAACGTACTTTACTATCTGTAACCTTATAATCAATTAACCTCGGTAAAATAGAAGTAACAACAATTTTGGCAGCTGCCTTGCTCTTAATTGTGTATAACAAATCCCCATAATAAGATACAATTTGTTCTAAATTATGAGATTCAATATTATTTGTGCCAATATGTACAAGAACAATATCAATATTATCTAACTTTATTACTCCCCTGTTTATCAAAACTGTTAATCTACCAATCGTGGCCCCCCCCGGAAATGCCTGAACAGTACAATCTCGTATTCCACTAACATACTTTGGAATGGAAGTAGAGATAATGGTATCTTTTCTCCTAAAAAACCTCCCTGAAAAAGACCTTATAATGAATTTATAATATGACTTTTTATTCTTTCTGCTACTAAAATCTTATCATTTAAAGAAGTTCTAAAATACCGTTTATATGCGTCACTTTTCCAATCGCCATACAACTGTATTAACTCACTCGGTACGTTAGCAGAAAAAGCTTATGAAGCACCACCTCTCCTAAAACTATGAGATGAAAAATTTTGCGGATCCAGGCCAATTTTCTTAATCAAATATCTCAAAACGGATTGAAACTTACTATAAGTAATCGAAGCTGCTTTTTTATTTCTCAATATACAATAAGCGGGATTAGATCCACAAACTGGTACTAAAGAAATCATATGCTCATATGCTCTAACGAGGCAAAGTGGGGAACCGGGAATTTATAAGAGCGGAATTGACAATACTCTTTCGCCATATTGTATCGTCTTGGACCAAGAAACGTTAACTACAAGCATACGTTTTGTTCTATCAAAAATAATATGTTCTCTACACAATTGCTTACCAGAATCAAAAGAATCTGCTGAAACTGATACCAAATTAGATTTTCGAAACATGAGAAAAAACGCATGCAAAAATAAACACCAAATGGTAAAATCGAACTCTTTGGAAAAATCCAAAAAATTAAGCATACTTAATAAAATTCTAGGAGTTATAGGATGAGCCTGTTTTGGACATTGTGGATTCAAACGCAACAAACCCTTTAGAACCAAATTTAAATGAAATTTATCAGATTCTGGAAATAGCTTATAAGTAAATAAATGTAAAGTTCTTACACCACTTATATAATTCTTGATTGATGATACAGCCATAAACGACCTACTTAAAAACTTAGCAAACAAAGACAAAATATAGATAGTTGTAGGTAGGGGATTTAAATCAAAATAAAAACAAAACATGAAATAAGATTCCCATTGTATTCTTAGATTTTTATAAGTGCTCTCCGCGTAGGCATACCTAGATGATCTTTTCATGTTCTCTTGTAAAATAACGAGCTCTGCAAAATAACAAACAAAATTCCTACCGTCAAATAACATCATTACCAATCATGAGTAAATCTAAACAAATCATCTGACAAAAATACTTCAGACATTTGTCTATTCTTAACCTCATGACTGAATAATGTCTCAAACTTCGTATTAGTGTTCCAACGTGACAAAAAATCTGACAAGCGATTTGTCTCGCCAGAAATATGCTTGCCTTTTAATTCAAAATCAGAAGTAGTCGCCAAATAACATATTTCCCGCAAACATTTTTGCATAAAAATGTCCTTTGTTGATCCTGAATTCAAAACTTGCACTGATGCCTCATTATCACAAAGAACCACTATTCGTTTCCCCCTAAATAAATGAGACCACAGTCTAAGAGAGACAACTATTACCAACAGTTCTTAACAGTTTATATGCAATTTCATCGATTTTATAAAATCTGGAAAGGTACCATGAAAATACTGACTTGAACTTCATTTAAACCACCTAAACCATCCAAGCACGCATCACAAGAAAAAATAGAATCAGGATTAGACCATTCTTCCATCGCCATCATAGAAATACCATCATATTTGATTAAACATGCATTTATTCCACCATACTAAATATTTCTTCACCTCATTAGGGATATATCTAAAAATTCTATGACCTTGCTCATTGACACCATTAGGAAAAGCTGTTCTCAACCAATTTAAAAGTCGACTAGCAAATATACGACCAGGTCGAACGCACCCTCAAATGAAATGCAATTTTCCTAAAATTGACTGCAGATCCCCCAAAGAAGCTTTTTCTTTTTTAACCAACTTTCTACTAACAAGGAAATTTCACGAACTCTATCTGCCGTTACCTCGAGAGTAAAATTTATTGAATCAAAAGTGACACCTAAAAAATTCATCCTAGTAGTAGGAGGAACCGCTTTATCTACCGCTTATTCAATTCCACACCTTTTTAACAACATACCTAAAGTGTCATAAGCTTCTTGAGCCTTTTCCTTTGCTTCAGCAACACCACAATCATCTAGATAATTTATTTCTAAAAAACCTAACTTTTGAAACATAAAAGTGATAGAAGAAGTTATTCTTTGACATATTTGTGCACTTGAGAAGAAGTTATTCTTTGACATATTTGTGCACTTGACCGAAGCCCCATGGGCAAAACTAAATCAACAAAAATTGAACCATTCCACTGATAATCCACCTTGGAAATATACCCAGGACAAATCGGAAACTGTCTGTACGCCCGCTTTAAATCTTTCTTAAACATTAAACTACCTCTGCCCTTGATCTTTAAAATATTCACTAAATCGTCAATATTAGGGTAAGATAAACTAATTCTCTCCCCAAAGATAAAAATCTTTTGAAATACCATCATTCACCGATTTGCCTGGTGGGAAACTAAGGTCCAAAATAACCCTACGCTCCACCGAATCTTTTTTTGGCACTGAATTTAATGGAGAAATCACAATCTCAACCGAAAAAGGGTTAACTTGAAATGGACCTAATATGGATCCATACATAGCTTCTTTCTTCAAATATTTATATATGTCTTCAGAAAACTCTACCGCCCCCCTATGATTTGAGACAATCAAGTGACTAATGTTAACCTACCCTTCATATCCAATCGGAGCCCCAAATTCTAAAAATTCACAGATGGTAGTCAAAAAGATGCTCTCTAAGAAAATTAACATTTATACCAGAGTTAACTGGAATTCGACAACCCAAAGAGTTAGGAAGTTTAGAGGCAACAACACGATTATGTGTTTCAATAATATGATTAATATTTTCTTTACCAAGTTTTTTTAACACTTAGTTCCCAAATTTCAGGCATATTAAAATTACCTTTGACTAGATTTATATTTCTATCATCACAAATGGAACCTCTGAATTTTTTATAAAATTTCCCGACTTTACACTTAACTGACTTATTATAATTGTCACATAAATGAGTGTGTAATCATTACACATAAGAATGAGCAGTTCTTAATCTACATCGAAATATATATTAATCTTAACAAAGAAACTTGAGGGAACCAATGAAAGAATAGTATTAATCATTTACGTAAGATTAGAAGTGAGCTTCAGTTAACTAACCGAAGAAATCATGAATATTAATGAATATCGCCTGATATTATTTGGTACCCTTTAAACCACTTATCACAAAACAATTTATATATTTTTAAAAGTAAAAATATTTAATTATAACAACGAGGGCGGGATTTTCATTAATATTCCTGATTTCATTCGGTTATGATAATATTTAATAAAAAATCCCACGAATATATATATATACATGTATTTTTAAAAGTAAAAATATTTAATTGTAACAACGAGGGCTATATTCGTGTGATTTTTGATACAGTTAAGTTACCAAATTTTTTATTGCTAATAAAGGCATTTGTTTTAGGTGCTGAGATTACATTTTGTTGATAGAATACCTCGAATCATAGGC
The DNA here is from genome assembly GCA_944474755.1 of Limnoperna fortunei. NCBI lineage: Eukaryota > Metazoa > Mollusca > Bivalvia > Mytilida > Modiolidae > Limnoperna > Limnoperna fortunei. The sequence goes on along the minus strand of OX104124.1, from coordinate 38,271,487 downwards.
AGAATAGCTGATGATCAACATGGTCGATTTGACAAAATAAAAGCGTTGAGTTTTCCACTAAATCACGATTCCAGTATTTTAGTTTCTACAAATAAAGGTTATTTGATTATTTAAGTTTTATAAAGACACTAGAATGTCATAATGAGGCCTCGGTGGTCGTAAATCTGATTTTGGGTTCCAGTCTCATTTCGGGCAGGGGGTCACATTCTTCAATCTTACATGACAAGGATTGCCAGTTTTCGTACCGCAGGTCGGTGGTTTTCTCCGGGTACTCCGGCTTCCTTCCCCAATAAAACCTGGACGTCATTATATAGCTAAAAATTTGTTGAAAGTGACGTTAAACACCATACAAAAAAATCAATCATATCATAATGCAGAAAACTGGACGCGGACCATAGTGTTTTGAGAATGCCGTATCCTTTGTACTTTAAAGACTCCCTTGAAACATAGGCGTAGTAGCCTGTACGGCTGGTAGTACTCCGACCTTACCAATAATTTTTAGAAAAATATTTTGTCCATATATTCATTTAACTCTCATCTAATATCCAGATGTTCTGTAGTTTTACATTTATATTAATATAATTAAATATCAGTGGCTGAGCTAGGGTTAGCTACAATAATGTAGCTCCCTTTTTAATGGACGTCTGTCCACAAATAAATAAAAAAAACGCTAGGGTGTGAATGATGTGGAAAGTCCTTTCCAGCGAGTTGTCTGGCCTCAGTGGACCAGGATAAAACTCAGAAAGCGGTAGTTCTAGTGACACTACATTTTTGACATGAAATAATTGTGATAGTCGTGCTTTTTTAGCCCAATCATTGAGATATGGAAGCTTTGCCTTGCGAGCTTTCGCTTGAATAGGCCACTGAATATAAACCTTATTTGGAAAATATATTATGGTGTATCTTTGTGTTTTTTCTTAAGACGTTTTTAACCATGAAAGTGTTCATTTAATGAAGTTATCTAGGGTGCGAGAAAACATGTTAATTGGAGGATTTTATACCATTTTATACCATTTAGCCCAGATCCACTGCGGTAAAACTTACTTACGTTTACTCGCGTCCCTTATCCTCAATAGCACTAAACAGTACCAATAACTCTTTTCGTCCCATGCTTATGTAAAAGTAGAATATAAGTAAATATATTATAGCCGCTAAGAAGGCTGTTTTCCGTATCTACCCAATTCTCCGTAAATTTCAAGTGGCAGTAAAATTCCGTTAATCTTAATTCACTGAATGATTAATTATTGTTCTGAATAAAGTTTAACTGCTGCTTGCTGGGTGTTAAGTACCTGAGCAATCAGTCAAGTGATTTCTTACTCAAATACAATATTAATTTGGGTTTTCTGAAATAAAATCCTTCTTCGAAGGCAAAAACCTATGTTGTATCTTAAAGTGTTTTTGATTTTTGTTCTCGTCCAACAATCTGAAAAGAAAAAATGAAATTCAACTTATTTAATAATTCTTTAAACATGTTTACATTAAATAGAAGTCTTTTAGTCGGACATTTATACGGCTTCAGCACAATACAATAACATTTCTTACGACAAAATGTAGCCACATGTATTATGTAAAGGTAGATTTTGGACATGGTCGAATCTTCTAACATTTCTGTGATTTGTGCACCTTTTTAATATTGATTAAAACTTAATGCACAAGCTTAAAGGCAAATAATAACATGTAACCACTATCTACCCAATCAGAACACAACGTAGCTATTAACTGTTGTACCTAATGTAGGCTACACAATCTGGTAAACTGTTACATGTACACATTTACTACCGTACATATTCTAATTTTCTTGTTCCAGGGAAAAGAAAGTCACTAAGAGACATTGTACAAAAAGGAAAACTTCCGTGTCATGTGAATGTTTGTGAAAATTATTACATTCACCAGAACGACAAAGTTTTACAACTAGACCAGTCGGTTTCTGTTGTATTAGAAAGGCGACACGAACTGCAATGCATTCTGGGTAATCCGGTTTCTGGAGGTAACCATATGTCATTTTAAATTTTAAAAAAAAGTTGTTGTTTGTCAAAACTTCAACTTTTAAGGTTCCAACACATGAAGTTGAGTGGTTTACCAGGAACCTATAAATCAACGGGACTGGAATCTAACGATATCGTCTACTTTTCATTGTCGCGCCAATACTTAATTACGGAACAAGTGTCGACACGGATATAATCGTGTTTTCGGCTTTCGAAAGACGCCTCTCGGCAAAAAGCTGTCTGTTTAAGACTCTGGTTACCGGCACTATGTTTATATATTAATAAATTTGCGTATTTAATGAAAGATAATTTAAAAGGAAAAAAAGAAAGAAAAAAACCTTACAGATTTAATGAATTATAAAATGTTATGAACTGGTCCCAGTGAGTTAAAATCGAAACTGTTTTGTATTTTTTTCTTTGATGTTTACATGAACCTATAAATCAACTTATATTAGTTAAACTAGTGCCAGATGTTTATGGCTTTAACCAATTAGAAAAATAATATGATGACCTGAGTATTAGCTACCTAGGGATTTACACCTTATGACATCGTTGTTTATTGAACCATTTGTTCATCACACCTGTGATTACATAACGAGTGCAACAGGTGGGCACAACATTAAGAGAATGGGTTGTAATAAATATTAATTAAAATTTAAAAATTGCGTTTGTAGTATTAATTAATTACAACTTAATTAGGGTAATTACTAACTTAAATAAATTTGCTAAAATAGCCCCTTTTAATCAGATTTCCCAAGATCAAGAGAAATTAAATTAATTAATAGGTGTATAAAAAAGGTAATTTGTAACTGCTGATATTAATCCCCTAATGTTTGTTTGTGTATACAAGTTTTTCTATTATGCTTATTACCAATCACAAGCATAACACAAAATGAATAGAGATGTTTTTTAATAATGGACAATCATGAACTGTAATTAAGTTTTTGTAAAACATAAAAGTGATTTTTCATTTCCTCAATTATGGCCTATCTGTTTACAATCTTTAACATTTATCTTTCAGATGAAAGAAAAATGCATACTGCTTTCATAATACAGAAGTATATTGGTTGTATTCAAGGGGACCGTTTAAAAATCTGCGTCGACTTTCCAAAAACCTGCAAATATTTCATGCTACCTAATCCGAAAATATACGGGGAATCACAACAAAAAAACTATATGCTGCAACACGACACAAAAAACCTAATTGGTTGGTCTATACCTTTTAAATGTGTAATATTGCATTATGATAATATATGGTCATAAAATATAAAGTTCGCCAAAATGACATACCAAAATGGCGACCGGTAAAAGTGGCTCACGATTTTCGCTGATTTTAACATTTTTTAATTGATAAACGTGGTCATGGTAATACAATTAGGTAAATAAGACACACAAAATTCTAAAAAATTACAACATATTTACTGTCACATAAAATTTAACTAAAATGATGGTATCGTATTACATTCTTCATTTCTGCGTTCTCGCTTAATCTCGTTCAGGTCTCGTCGCGACAAAGAAATCGTACTTCCTTAACTGAAGACTTAGCGAGTGTCCAATCCCGTTAGTTATACTAGTCCCAGGATTTATTAAAGACATTTATGGCGCCTTCGTATCAGTAATTAATAGATAGTTCGTTTATTCTATTCGTTTATGACCTATGTAATTTCACAATTTTATAATTACACTCGACTTTTGACGTGTACCACTTTCTAGTCAAGGAACTGATATCAGTGAAATGCAGTATATTACAGATGCTTATGTTAAACACGTTTTTTTCCAACTAGGAGCAATTTATAGGCTGTCAAAGTGTTTTTAAAATGAACTCTTTGTATGTTTGACGTCACTTCAGGCATTTTGTAGCTAAATTTTAGTGTCAATTTTTTATTGAGGGAAAAAGTCGGAGTATCCGATTAATACTCCGGGAAATTGGCAATTATTGTCAATTCAAGTTGGAGTCGAGCACACCCTGTCCGCAGTAAGTCTCAAACCCAAAACAGATAGACGATTAATTACCTTACCCACTCGACACCGACTCTCACAAAATGAACTCTTGACATCACGAATGGTTGTTTTAGGAAACACCCATAGAATTTTGCCATGCTCGGTGACCGATGAGTGTGAGTAAATTAATCTCACCCCGATGAACAGTATATGGAGTAAATGTTACTTGATTGGTTAGTTCACCAAATCTATAAATATCTTTGTCATATCATTGGTTTACGTCAAGATCACACTAGTATGTGTACTAAAATTTCGATATATTCTTGGGTTGAATCGGGATTGTAATCAGTATTTTTGTGTGTTACGTTCCACATATTGACTTCTATTTCGTTCAGTGCATTGGTCAGTTAACAATTAAAAGGTAAACATTGCACCAAAATCTCCCTACTTTTAAAGTTGTTTGGGAAAAAAACTGATATTTTCTGTATCTTTATTTTCGTTCTGATATTGATTCAAATATAACAACACATATTTTTGCCGCTCATTTTGAACATTTGTTCAGGGAGTCAAATTTTGTTAAATTATTTTTCAAAAAACCACGTGTGAAGTGGCGACAGTTATTTAAATCTCTCACGCACCATTGGTTAAAAGTTTAGCGTAAACAATGTCCTTAAAAGGTACATTGTTCCTCTCCTGCATATACATTACAAACAACAGATACTTTAATAATACCCATAAAATGGGAACTGCAGCTAAGAGACAGTTAGCATTTTAGAAAAGCTAAACTTGTAAAGAAATATTGTTGTTGAATTAGAATTAGATATCGTTCAGCTTTATATTTACAGTTGAGTTACTGGATCACGTGGTTGTAATACCTGAGTATCTGCATCATATACGGCTGGCAGCAGTAACTGGAATAGAAGGGTTTAACACTGTTTACTGGCAACAGCTTCAACGTTATATGTCAGACGTGGTAGATAAATACATTCACTTTGAACATTCCTCAGCAATAAAGGGTATGTTACATATATTTTTTTATTAATTTATTATAGCTAATTTGCTTTTTCCTATTGGCCGAGACCAATAGACTTAACATTCGATTTTCTATTATATTACATGTATTAGTTAGCACAACACACATTCTGCTCAATAAAATACCATATTGAACTCTATGGTTTCATTGGCTATCGTATTTACATTTTGAAGATATGATTGCGAATCAAATGACAGAATATGTGTTTTGATTATTATGGTCATCAGGAATAAACTGTTTAATTACTAATATTGTTGGATACTTCTTGTTATAATAAAATTATTGATTTGATAAAGATTTATTTTCAAATTTCAATGAAAATAAAGATATAGTAAACAAGTTCCTGTCTATTCAAATATTATCACGTTTTATGGAGCAAGGTACAACAATATTGAACTCGGTTTCCCCTCGATCAATATTTTAACACCATGCTCCATAAAATCTCATATTGATCTCGTTCAAGTCCTGTAATTGTATTTTATTTCAAAAATTAAATATATATCTGCATAAGTAGAATGGGACCAGTGAAAGATAAGATTTTAATAAGAAAGGAAAACACATTTATACAATTTTTGTCTCGGTTGCGTTGGCATATGTAGACACCCGCACTTAAATAAAATTAATAAAACGCTCAGCTGATACATTGAGCTTCCTTCAGTAGATCATAGTATCTGCATTACTAGTGCTGATTTACGGTTTTCAACACGATTAACATTATACTTGCAGAGATTGTGGCATTTTGGGGTGATTTTAAAAAGACAGATCATTTTCAAAACTATGAAAGTTTGCAGTTTACGTCAGTGTTGAAAGATTCATCTCAGCCAAAGTATGAACGCCTCAACGTCAGTCAGTCACCCCTCCAAAATGATGAACCAGTTTATTCAATAATCCCAGATAAGACCTACGAATATTTAACAGTTCAGTCTAATGAATGGAAGCGTAAATTAAATATTAAGGGAGACAACACAACACCAAACAAGTTAAATACAAGACCGGAAGTTACTGAACAGACCAATGCTTTAATCAATCCTCCGCCATTGGCAGAAAGGAAAAATATAGGCAGCACTGAGGTGCCACCAAAACTACCTGTACGGCCGGTCAAACCTGAAACTTCTATTACAAAGGTAAAATCTCCTAGTATGACACTGGATATGAAGAAAAGGGCAACGGTACAACCCTTTGATACAGAACGGAACAAACATGTTTCAGAAGATGATATGATAAAAGGTATTTCATCTTATATATTAAAATCGGGGCCATTTAAAACATGTGTTTAATATATTTTTGTCAAAACAATAAATACATTATTTGGTGTACGACACTAAACCAAACTGTTGTACAATTTTTTTTTATAAAAAATTATAATTTGAACCAGAGTACAAATGTACAAAGTATGTCTGTAATACGAAATTACTTACTTCCCAAACAATGAAAAATGTTGATGGTTTTGGCAACCAGCCATCTTAGGTATTCATTGGTGTAGGACACCAAACTGTCATAAAATGTTGATAAAAACTTTTTAATTACAACCGCATTACTAAAATGGATTTAATTTTCCCAACAATTAATGAGCAATGCTGATGGTTTTTGTAACAACCTATCTTAAATATATATTTTATACATGTTACGCAAAACACAAAATTACATTTTAACTAAGATTCAGGATTTTAATCTACCAATTCTAATTTACAATTTTTCAGAGAAGTTACAAACCGGAAGTTTATCAACTTTGGACAACATGACAATCGCTGACATTGGGAGAATTTTACAGGAACTTCACCTGGACAGCTACGTTAAAAAATTCGCAGACTCGTATATAGATGGAATGATTCTAAAAGAATTTAACATGGACGTTCTTAAGGAATTAGGATTTACTCATGTAGAAGCCATAAGACTGTTAAAATACATACAATGTGGTCACGTGCCTAAATGAATTTGAAGCTGACATAAAAACGTGGGTGCATCTAATTGAAATGGAACTCTTTTTGCAAAAAAAAATAAAAGAGAAACATTTTTTTGATTTCCTTTCAAGCTAAGAAATTAAAAAACCTATAAATTTAAAAGTTATTTTTAAAGTGTCAAGCAATTTTGTGCACAATTTAATTTTAATTGGGATATTATGTCAAAATAATAAAAGTGAATAATTATTATAATAGTTTAATTTGTGTATGTTCTATTTAATGAAATATATCACATTTTGGTCAAGGTTCTTATGCTTTGAAAATTATTCACTAATGTTTTTGGTTTTGTTGTGTTCACCATGCATAAAGCACATTAAACCATAAAACTTTATTTAGGAAAACAGCTGATGATGTGGCGTATAAATAAGCCCATCACAAATGTATTAATTCCAATTTTCGGACAGTTAATAATAAATTCTTAAATCAACATTTTCACGCAAAAAGCACTGTATCAAAATCAAAAGCTCATCTCCAATACCTAAATTAAACAATCTACGAAATGTAAGGTTAATAATAATTACATCATTATATCACACTAGAGGTGTGTGTGTGTGTGTGAGGGGGGTGGGGGATAGGATATTAAAATGAAGTGCAGCATGTGCAACTGAATGACTAATATCAAAGGCCTTTTTTGTACATCTTAAAAACACAAGCAAGCTATGTATGAATCGCGGCAAACTTTCTACTTCAACCCTGCGCCATTATAATCATTTAAGAAAACCATGCATGAAAGATGAAGTATCGATGTCATTTGTTTTCGATAATAACTCGAAAATAGCAATGAAACCGACTGAACAACAAGAGCCGAAACTTACTTAGTTACTTAGGCCTTTTGTACCTAGGTGGTACATAGGCCACTGATTATACGCCTCCATTCTGTCTTGTTTTGGGCCATTCTGACTAGGTCTTGCCATTTGTATCCCTGGGTTTCCATCTCTTGGGCTGTGTTTTTTCTCCATGTATTCCTAGGCCGTCCAACTCTCCTTTTACCCTGTGGATTCCATTGCAAAGCTTGTCGTGTGATGGAATTGGTGGGTTTTCTGAATGTATGGCCTATCTATCTTCATTTCCTTTTCTTCATGTCCTGTTCTACTGGAATCTGGTTGGTTCTTTCCCATAGATCGATGTTCTTTTCTGGTCATCTGATGTTTATTATTCGCCTTGGGCATTTGTTATGAAAACCTGCAGCTTGTTTAATAGGCTTTTTTTGTTTTCAAGGTTTCACAGCGGTAGAGTAAGATGGTTTTTACACTGGAGTTGAAAAGCCTTATCTTCGTATTGCGTGAAATGTTTCCAGCTCTCCGGATGGTTTTCATCATCTTAAAGGCAGTTCTTGCTTTTCCAAACCTTGACCTTAATGTCAATCTCTAACCTATCTTATCAACAATCCTTCCAAGGTAGACAAACTACTCTACTTCCTCTAGTGATGTTGTGTTCACATGCAAACTAGTTTGGTTGTTCGTGTTTGCTTTTAGCACTTAGGTCTTCTTTGTGCTGATAATAAGCCCTGTTTCTGCAGCTCTTCTTTCTACTTGGTTCAGTTTATCCTGCATTTGTTGTTGGTTGTTAGATAGCAAGGCGATGTCGTCTGCAAAGTCCAGATCATCCAGTTGGTCAAGAAAGGTCCTTTGTATTCCATTTCTTCTGTTGTTGGTAGCTTGTTTCATTATCAAATATACAGCGAAGAGGAAAAGCAGAGGTGATAGTAAACAACCATGTGTTACACCTGTTGTTATTTCAAATGGTTCAGTAAGTTTGCCTTCATGTAAAATTATATATTGCATTCCTGAGTAGGTATTTTTAATGATGGAAAAATACTTCTCAGGAATTCCATAGTGTCTCATTAATTTCCACATTACTTCTCTGTCCAGACTATCGAACGCTTTTTGGAAGTCAATGAACAGTGTAGATTGAAGAACTGAACACTTGTGCTTGTTCAAGTATGATTCGTAATGTTGCAATTTGGTCAGCACATGATCTACTTTGCCGAAATCCAGCTTGGTTGTCTCTTAGCTTGGAGTCTTTTTTAGCTAACTTGACCAAATTCTCCTCTTTCCAGTCCATTGGTACTATTTCTTCCTCTCAGATCATGCCAATCTATTCATATAGCATCTCAGTTGTTGTGTTGATGTCTGCTTTTAGGATTTCTGCTGGAATATTATATGGTCCAGATAACTTGTTGTTCTTCAGAAGTTGGATAGCTTTGGCAATTTCATCTTTACTGAGTCTACTGCCATCGATTGTCAAGGGAACTGCTGCAGGTGGTATGTCAGCCTTTTGTATGGGTAGTTGTTGATTGAGTACAGAGCTAAAATGTTCAAACCTTTTCATCTGTTCTTCTTGTGTTTTAATGTTATGCCATTTCTATCTTTAATAGGATGACTTCCTTTTCTTATACTCTCATACAGGGCTTTGATGTTGTTTTGTATACATGCTACTTCTGCTTCAGTTGGTAAGGTTGTGAAAAGTTTCTTTTATCTTTTCTATCACTGCTTTTTACCTCCTTGTCAGTTGTGTCTATTTCTCTTGTGCTTTTTGTTTGGCTGATCTTGTTCTGCAGTTATTCAGAGTCTCTTTCACCTTTTTTCTCTTTTCAACTTTAATGAGTGTTTCATGTAAAATCAATTCCTTATGTTTTCTTGTTATACGCCCAACAGTTGTTTCACTGGCAGATGTTAGTGTAGCCTTTACTTGTTCCCAGTAGTTTTCTTTTTAGTTGGTAGCTTCTCCGCTGTTCTGAAGTACATTGAAAAGGTTTCTGGGTTCGAGCTAAAATTCAGATAGTTTTTCTGTATCTTTTAACTTTTTTTACATCATAGCGTATTTCTACTGAAGGTGATACTTGGTGTTTCTTTAACTTCAGTTTGATGTTTAAGACAAGGAGATGATGATCAGATCCTCTTTTACCTCTCACATCCTGCATGCTTCTTCGAAATTTCCTAGAGATACATATGTGGTCTATTTGGTTTTCTGTCTTTAAATCAGGAGATACCCATGTAGCCAGATGACATGGTTTGTGTGGGAAGATTGTTCCTCCAATGACCAAATCAGGTGTAGCACAAAAATTTGCCAAAAGTTCTCCATTTTCTTTCATCAGATTTGTTCCTCTTTTACCCATGATTTCTTCCAAACCAATGTTATCAGTGCCTACTTTGGCGTTCATATCTCCCATTATGATGATAATATCCTTTCTATTGCAGTTCCTGATGGTTTACTCTTGAAGGAGGTAGTATTGCTCTTTCGTTTCTTCCTCAGCATCGTTGATGCGTAACATTGGATAATAAAACAAAAGTCAAGGGACAATTACACATCCGAATATAGACCAAACAAACTTATACAACGCGAAACAAAAACCAAAAACAAACTATACAAAGTCGATCTAGCAATCACTGATACCCCCGCTTTTGTAAAAATTTCTAACGTTTTTCGTGGACTGTGACCTTGAAATTTGACGGATTTCCCCCAAAATCAATAGGCTTCTTACCAACATAATGTATAACAATATCTCACAGTTTCATTCAAATCTGATGCAAACTTTTTGAGTTATTGTCCGGAAACAACTTTTTTGTCAAAATTTCTAACGTTTTTCGTGGACTGTGACCTTGAAATTTGACGGATTCCCCCAAAATCAATAGGCTTCTTACCAACCTGATATATAACAATATCCCAAAGTTTCATTCAAATCGGATGCAAACTTTTAGAATTATTGTCCGGAAACAACTTTTTTGTTAAAATTTCTAACGTTTTTCGTAGACTGTGACCTTGGATTTCCCCCAAAATCAATAGGCTTCTTACCAACCTTATATATAACAATATCCCAAAGTCTCATTCAAATCAGATGCAAACTTTTTGAGTGATTGTCCGGAAACAACTTTTTGTTACAATTTCTAACGTTTTTCGTGGACTTTGACCTTGAAATTTGACGGATTTTCCCCAAAATCGATAGGCATCTTACCAACCTGATATATAACAATATCCCAAACTTTCATTTAATTCGGATGTAAACTTTTTGAATTATCATCCAGAAATCAAATGTGGACGGACGAACGGACATAAGGACCACTATATACAGAAACAGAAAGTGAATACCCTGAACCCAATAAAAACCATTGGTACACTCCGAACGAGTAAGTTGAACCTGCCTGTAATTAGACACCCGTCGAGTTACTCATTTTTATGTGTAGAAAAAAGTCAAATACAGGAATAGTAAAGACTTCCTACGCATGCTATGACAGCGAAATTGTCCGATCGTATTTGATAGATTGATTTCCTATAACGATCAATTAAGTCATATTGACGACCATAGAACTTTTGAACAAATAACACCAACCTAGGTACAACAAAACCTTGTTTTTGTATAGCTTAGTAGTCAACATGATTGTACGGTCTAGAAAATCGGAACACCGATCTCAAGATCTAGAATAACGTTTAAGTTCTAGAATAACGCATAAGAATCTAGAATAACGTCTACACAACATACGCTGAAGCTGCTGGAATGTTGTTTTCGATGAACGGGAAGTTGACAATTGGAAAGTTAAAATTATTACTTTTGCTGTAGCCCGAGTCTAGTTTGTAGTTTTCCCCCCGAGTCTTATTCTAGACGTAGGTCTAAGTAAGAGGCCAACCGAAGTGTATTGGTGGTGTCTTTAATTTCAAGCTCGCTAGGGTGTGCAAATCAGCCTCTAGTTCTGCAATAGCATATTTTAATCATGAATATAATGTAGAACACCAGAACAAATATTCCAGTCCATTGCATCAACGACTGTTAAACATCTGTATTTAAATTGCTAGTAATATATTGGAGAAAATTGAAAACCTTGTAATATATTTAGACGTTTGGTTACTGCATTTTGAAAGTTGGCTTTTATTTTGAAACACGATTCTTACGTTTGGTCTGGAATCTGTTTAACCAGTTCAACCCAGCCAAGGATTTGATCGATTGATGGAATATTTGCTTAACGTGCAGCGATCACCATTTCAGCTACATGCAGGACGGCAATAAAACCCGTTTGCAGTAACGATACTTTTCCGGCTATCTGATTCTTTAATAGTTTTTATAGTCCTTCAGTGTGAAATAACATATTTAAAATATGACATTTGATTACTCGATATCCGCCTCATACGACGCAAGTTTTTATACTCAATAGACATTATGTAATCAATGTTTTTTACGAGTTGAAATGCGAAGTGTAAATCTTGTGCCTTGTTTTTCAATTTGTCGACATGACTTTAATTTAATTATCTGGGACCATATCCATATTGTGAGGGTTCCCAGTGTTTGACCCAGCGCGTCACAGGGTAGAGGATACCCTCCCGTTGAGTGGGGGGAGTGTTGTCAAGTCGTAATACGGAAAGCCAAGCCAGGTACCGTAGTGGGTGACATAATTGGAGCCTGCCACGCTTTTTCACGATGAAGACCCCTTTTGTAGATTTCGAAAAAGAGTAGGCCCATTGTAGCTACAAAATGGCTTAATTCTCCGCCCCTACCCAATACTCCATACTTTTCTAGTGGCAGTCTAAATTGTGTTCCCGTGTCACATCCCTCCCCCTTTTCCATTGATTTATTGTGTTAACTTGTTCTCGTCCTGAATACAGCTGAAATACTGGTCAATGGACTTAAAGCAAACATCCTTTTCTGGAGCTAATAACACAAAAGTAAAGTTCATTGTAAATTCAACAGCAACGCACAATACCTCAGTAAACAATTATTTCAAATAAAGAACACGAAAAGACCAAGGACTAGAGTTATTAAAAAAACCAACAGCTATAGATTTTTTCAACCAATATTTACAATATTCAGTATACACTATAGGTAAAGGATTACTAAAAAGTGATGAAAAAACTTACACAAGCCTACAGTTGAGATTAGCTGAGAATTAAAAGTTGATATGTTAGTGGCAGTTTTTTTTTAGAAAGTGTCTTTAATACACAAACGATGCCCCCACCTGACTAGCAACATGAGCAACAGGCAACCCCTACCTCAGCTATCTGGACTGCAAACTAACAGTCCTACTATCTCTAATTTTATGAACATAAAATGAAATCAACACCTTTGGTCTTGCCCAATATCATTATGTGTACAAACATGCTAATAAATATAAATGCTGTAACTCTAAAAATGAAGGAGAGGATAGCTGGACAGGACATGTACCCCTATCTAAGTTATCCAACTGTCAGTAGTTTTAAGAATATTCAATGAAAATCTGAATTCTTTGTACCTGCATACCTCCAATACGTGTTAAAATATCCTACCAAATATAAACACTGTAGCTTTAAAGATGAAGGAGAAGAGAGCAGAACGAGACATGTAACCCTATAACAGTTATCTGGTCTGCAGACTATTTATGTCCAATTTTCTTGGAAATAAGAAATCTAGAATTTGTGATTGAATTATTTAATACCATTTCTCCTTGCATACATTTTATATTTTCTGTCAATGTTCCCTCAAAATGGTTTGTTTTAGGTAGTTTGCTATTCTACAGTTCTATTTTCATCTTTCAAAATGCACAACCTTTGTCAGGAGCTTATTTTACTTAAAATTATGAATATTTGTCAGTCTTTATACAAACCCTACTTCAGAATTTAATAATGATGTATAATTTGAATTGTTTAAGTAAGCCATGTTCTGACATGCCTAGTGTTGAGTAACAGATACATAGCAAGTTTGTACAGGGCATAAATCAATGGTACAAAAAAACAACAAAGCAATCATTTATTATTCGTCTGTATTAATCAGTCTATCATTTAATATTCGTCTGTATTAATCAGTCTATCATTTTCTCAACCAATCAGGTTTCTGCTGTTTGTACCTGTTTCATACGTAGCACAACAGGTACTGAAGTACAGGGAATCAATCCTAATTCCGTAATCACCACGGAAACAAACTCAGGTGGAGTAACATCGTACACAAGGTTTAATAATGTCAATGAACTGTAATCTCTCCAATCAGACAAATAAGGTGTTTTGTTGCCAATATTTACAAGGTCATCAGGGTCACCTGTAGATAAAAATAATCCAAATATTAAATTGAAATGTATGTTCATAAATAAAAATATGTAGTGAATTTTTTCCAATATTGTTTTGTTTGTTTGAATGGTCTTTTTGACAATTTTTCAGCTATATGTTGGGATCCAATTTTTACTGGGGGTGGGAAGCAGGAGAAAACCCTTGACCTTCTGTAGGAAAACTGGCAATCCTTGTCAATTAGGATTGGAGTCGAGCATACCCCTTGTCTGCAATGAGACTCGAATGGCAACCTCAGTTTACAGGCATATGAGCAAAAGAAGATGATTAAATACCTTTAGTCTATTAGTGTGTAATAAGCCCACGTTTATTTTTTTTAATACATTTTTACAGTAACATGTGTGCTCACTACATATGTTTTTCATAAAATTAATAGACATTTACAAGAAAGTTTAAGCCTTGACTCATACACATACAAATTGTTAAAGTAAAGTATCTACTTGTTCTTTTATTTCTTTGCTGTAATTATGCCCAAAGTGTTTAAAGCACAGGGCATGTCAAGACTTAAATAAGAGTCTACAGAATTCTATTGCTACCACAGGTAAGAAACCAGTCAAACTCAAGACTGCATGGTTAACTAAGTTTGTTTTGAGAATACCATACTTCTTACCTAGTTCATTTAAAACAAAGCTGTCAGTCTGTCCTCGTTCACAGAATTTATATGTTTCACAACAGACTAGAACTGACACATTAAATGACTTAGCAACGAGAGCAAGCTGTGAACTTCCTACTCTGGACATAACACAGCCATTAGCTAGCAGGGCATGGGCACCAAGAAATACTTTTGTAGCCTGAAAACAAATTTAGATTGACTTTAATACATTTAATTTTATTTCAAAACAAATTAAAAAATAATTTATTTATTACGTTGACGAATAAAACTTATACATTGCATTGTGAAATGTTCAAATTCTAATGTAACTGCCATCAAAATAAAATGAGAAATCCAGAGGCTCCAAGAAGCCTGTAATTATTCACTTAGTTTACCAATAACCTTATTTACGCGACAACAGTACTGTCAAGATTTTCCAGCATCTATTGCAGATTTGATTGTCAAAAATTGAATTTAAATGTGAATTTTTTCATTTCATCAATTTCATGATTTGCTAACGTGTTGTTAGCAAATCATGAAATTGATGAAATGAAAAAATTCACATTTGTCCAATCAGAACGGACATTACAATGCTTCTTCTTCTGAACAGTTGTACTGTTTCTTTAACTTTCTGCTCAACTTGAAAAGTGTAGTGCGTAGAAAACACCAGATATGGTACATATTTTTACAAAATAAGACGTCAAATTAGAGTGGTGAGTGGTATATTTGGGACAGGTCAAAAAGATTAATCCACCTGGGCCATAGGGTACAAATTTGTGGCAGACCATCATATTATACAATTAAAGTTTGTTTTTGCATACAAAAACAATGTCTCCCCCCTTTCCCCCATGTGGATTTTCAGCAAAAATCTAAGTTCAAAGTCCCATAACTCCCACAAAATTTTGAGGATAAAAATTTCCTCGTAATATGCACAACTAAATATGGTGTACTTGCTACATTCCAAGTTTCGTAAAATTTGGTTCAGTATTTTCAGAGGAGTTGAGCAGAAACCAGGATTTGTGAGGAATTTCTGGAAAAATCTAAAGTTCTAAAGAGCCATATACAACTCCAACAAAATTTTGAGGATAAAAATTTCCTGGTAATATGCACAACTAAAAATGGTGTACTTGCTATGTACCAAGATCTGTAAAATTTGGTTCAGTAGTTTGAGAGGAGTTGAGCAGAAACCATAATTTATGAGGATTTTCGGAAAATTCTAAGTTCAAAGAGCCATAACTCCCACAAAAACAATGCTAAAAGAACAACTAAAAAAATGGCAAAATGTTACTCTACTAGCTATTTGCCCGGAAAACTAACCATGTTAGCAGATAAAAATTACTAAAGAAAATGAACAACAGAAAATGACAGTATAATTGTTATTAATTGGATCCAGCTACCCTTTAGTGATCAAACAATTTTAAAAAGTCTGAGAACTAAGGTGACTTCCCTGCTTGACAGGATGTGTTAATGCAAAGTATTAAAGTTTCCAGATCTAACAAATCAACAAACCTCTTGCATGGCATAAGACACAGCATTAATTAACATGTATGAACATTTAATTCCAGCTCTGACCAATCTCCGCAACATTTCTTTACCTAAAAATAGAATGTTAACATTGTTATAAATCAAGATCTCTTTCCTATATCAACAGCATAAAAATATCAGACTACTCTACTTTTTATACTGCAATCTTCCTAACTTCTCCTACTCAAAACTTGAACTCATGATATACTAGTAGCTGAAAATTGCACGAAGTGGCAGTAAACCCCATTAAAAATAACAATTCAAACTACATATAAAACTTAAAAGATTTAGGAGGTATATTTGGTGTACATGGTTTAAATTCTGGATTTTTTAATAGATAAACTTGCCACATTTGGATGTTGTTTTTCTAACAAACAGTTGTCATATTAATGATTAATGCAAAATATTTGTCTTATACAAAATATGTCATTTCATACTAAAGCAGGTTAAGATGCATTGCTATTCCAGTGTTATTATAGACTTAAGTCAGTTGCAGCTTAAGGCTTAAATATGATGTTTGAAAGCAATATTTAAAGCTTCAAGATCTTAACAACAATGGATTATCAACATATAGCCCATATTCTTAAATTGGAAGTGAAGTTCTGAATTGGCCTAAAAATTACAATGCAGAAATTTTTGACATTATTTTAATAAGTGACCTAGTGACACAAATAATTACCTTCCATTCTTGGTCGGCCATCAATAACTATTACCCTGAAGTTTATTCCACTTTTGTGTGCATTTCGTAAAACTGCCAGTACAAGGGAAGAACTGAAATGAATAAAACATGAAAAATTGTATAAATATGTAATATATATATATTCTCCATCATACAAGACATGCCTTTTAATTACTTTCCTACTAATCCCATGTTGACATTGGTTAGGACAGCATCATGGCATAAAATATGGTAAGTTACTGGCTTCAGAGTATATATTCAACATTAAAGTCTCATAATATCAAGGTTAAAAATGCCCCTAACAGGATCTAACTATGAGTTTTAAGACTGCACTTTCATTATAAGATAACTTAAATATTATCTGAATAAAATTTATTCTTAATTCTTTCTTGTTAATTTTTTAAAAATAATGTAGTTAATTACATCACGAAGCCTATTGTTAAAAAATACTGTGAACAGTCTTTAATATTTAACGATGAAACACGAAGACTAAGTTAATTATTGATGTGTTTGCTTTATACCTTTGTTGCTACATGTATGTTTATTTTAGTACATTATACTTCAGTATTTTATTATTTATTGTTAATATTGTCTGTGATAACGTATTCTTAAAGCTGATTAAATTGTATTGAAAATTTAAAGTTTATTTATAAACAAATAATAAACATTCGGACCTTAGATTGGTTTGTTGTATATCAAACTACCCTGTTATAAACTCACCATGCATAAACAATGATGACATCACCATTGACGATTTTTTTATCTTCCATAACAAAGTTAGATATAGCTTTAGCTGGTAGTGTAATCTTGATGTTTATATACTCGTCAATACTGTCTATCAACTGCTGCTTGGCCTGTAAGATTTTAATTTTTTTTTTAAATCATAATAACAAAATACGTGTACATGCGAGTACTTACTTTAATTGAAATTTAGAGACAAACACTATGTCAAAAAACTGTTTACAAATAAAAAAAGACATATTTTATGGAAAGTACAAATAACAATCTACATTATCAATCTCAAGCCTCAAGGTATGGGTAAACAAAAATAGTTTTTAATTACACATAGCAGGCACATGTGCTCCTCCAGCAACAACTGACAATGATCATGATGATTGCGAGTATTCCTGTAAGTGGGGGATTTAGGCGAAAAAAAAATATTTATGTTTCCGGTTATCCGACCCTATTTTTTTAAGCTGACCCTAAAGTTTTTTTTTTGCGTTTGTAACGGAGGTTACTTCGAACCGGAAAACTCCCGGTATTGTTCCGGGTTTTAGTTCTATTTTCATCCTTCCGCCCCAACATGGCGGCTAAATGTAAACATGTACGCTTGTAATGAAATTGATAGCTCATTCAATGACTGTATTAGTCTAGACTTTTAAAGGCTTTATAGTAAATTCTTGAAACTTTCAAGCTTTACACCTACAAAGGTATAAAAGATAAAGGGCAAAATTAAATTTCTAATTTAACCAACACGATTCACGATTCCCAAAAAGAAAAAAAAAATGACCTACCTACCTATTTTTTAAGTCTATGTTACCGGAAACACACATATTTTTTTGTTTGGCCTCATAGAGCACTCTGGCTTTGTCCTCAATAAAAGTTGGATGCCAAGCTGATATAGCTGAAAACAATCTGCATGATATTGGTGAAAAATTGCTAAAAAAGTTGCAAACACCTAACCAATTAAACACATAATTATATATAGATTAACTTTCTGGGGGCTCCCAGAGAATACCCATGGCTCTGTCCCTTTATCAACTAGTGAAAACAAAACTGGTTTGCATAAACGCTTTAAGGTTACATAATACATTTTGATCAACCAAAATGAGGCTCAATGCTACAAATATTTCAATTCTACTAGTACCAGATTTGGACTGTTACATTTAAGTTTACATTTCACACAGGGTAGACACTTAGATTTTAACAGATGAGACTATTTTCAAGATTGTTCAATGACAAGTACCATATTTACTGTGCTATAAGCTTAAGCCACACTGAAGCATAGGATGCATGACCATTTATTTAAGGAATTCTTCAAATTTCTGAACAGGTTATGCGATATAATATGGTTTGGGTCTGTTTATGCCTAATAAACCGCGAGTTTATGAATGGTGTAAACAGACTCCAACCATATTATATATCGTATAACCTGTTCAGAAATTTGAAATATTCCTTATAATTTAATTTTAACTATAAATTTTAACTATTTTTATAGTAAAAACATCGATGACGTCATGGAACTATTTGAATTTTAAGGGCGTAAGAATATGTCCAAGGTCACGCAAGTTATATCTTATAATATGGGTTGCTAGACTTGAATTAACCAATCAGATTTCAGCTTACAAAGCAAATTAAATTATAAGAAAATATAATGCCATTCACATATAAGGTGCATCAGTATATTAGTTGTATTTGAATTTACTAGACTTTATACCTGTAAATGCCAAAATAGCTTTTTCCCCAGAAGACCAGTAGAACGTTTGAAATTACTGATGTACAAATGTAAACCACACCTTGTGACTTGTTAAAAAATAAAGGTAAAAAGTCACCAACCTCGCTATCAGTCAGATCTCTCGACACGTGAGACATGTTCCACTTTAGTTGTTTGATAGCATTTCCCATGCTAACTGACATCAATCTGCACTGGTTCAAAAAACTGTAATGGAGAAATAAACAGTCTGGAATGTCACAAAATAATTAACTGACATTAATCTGCACTAGCTAAAAAAGCTGTAATGCAGAAATAAAACAGTCTAAATTGAACAATTAGGTTTCATGCAATATCAAAAACAAAGTCCTGTAAGTCAACAGAACATAATATGATAAGTTGTTACTTACAAGGAAGTGTGTAACAAGTAAGGTAAGCATGGAGATGTAGAGGTATCAAACTTTGGGGCATCAAGTAGACTTCATGGAAGTAACGGCTGAATGTACAGAGCCATGTGATAAACCAGAACTTCTTACCATCATGCCAGCTTTGCTTCCTGATACTTCTATAGTCTGTTTTTATTTTTGCATTTAAGGATTAACTACAAAAAATATTTTCTCCATCGAGGGATAACAAAATTTCCGTTTTGCACATTGTATAATCCTCTATGCGGATTATACAATGTGCAAAACGGAAATTTTGTTATCCCTCATGGAGAAAATATTTTTTGTAGTTAATACTTATAAATAAATTCAAACAATAGAATAAACTCAACAATTTTATTTTTGTAACTGGACATTTTTGAAAAAAGAGATCAAAACAAAAACTTTTAGATTCCTGAGGAGTAATATATGATGTCAAATGGCGTGTGTCTCCATGACGATCAAAATTTGTTTTCCATCCTCTGATAGAAAATATTTTCCAGCCAATCAAAAGTCAGTAATGTTAGTAGGATTGTCACATATTGCAGATAATGTTGAAAAGCTGTGGCCATCTTGTTCCCACCTCTGACTAAGTACAATATGATACAGAACAATGCCATTTTAATTGCTAACATTCATGCATATACTTTTCTGTGAAAAATACATTATAAATATGAATTGGTTAATTATATAGCTCAAGTTAAACTGCTTAAATACATTTTTACTTTCAAACAGAAAACAGACTTTTCTGGTAAAGTGATTTCTGGTAACTTTGTTTGAATCATGTTTAACAGCACTTCCAGCAATTTTTCGGCTATAGTGTGGCACCAGATTTAAATAGGGGAGGAAGCCCAAGTACCAAGAGAAAATCCCCAACCATCAGTAGGAGGAAAGAAGAAAATAGCCATGTAATATATAAGTGAAGTGTGTATGAAGATATAGGGGTGCTTGTCATTTGGGTTATGTCTGGTATGGAGATATAGGGGTGCTTGTCGTTTGGGTTATGTCTGGTATAGAGATATAGGGTGCTTGTCATTTGGGTTATGTCTGGTATGGAGATATAGGGGTGCTTGTCATTTGGGTTATGTCTGGTGTGAAGATATAGGGGTGCTTGTCGTTTGGGTTATGTCTGGTATGGAGATATAGGGGTTCTTGTCGTTTGGGTTATGTCTGGTATGGAGATGTAGGGGTGCTTGTCGTTTGGGTTATGTCTGGTATGGAGATATAGGGGTGTTTGTCATTTGGGTTATGTCTGGTGTGGAGATATAGGGGTGCTTGTCATTTGGGTTATGTCTGGTAAATTTAATCTATAAATCTTCAAACCTGGACTTTATTGGAAGTGATATCTAAGGATCAACTACAAATAAGCGAATTATACAATGTGCAGTACAGAAATTTTGTTATCCCTCTATGGAGAAAATATTTTTTGTAGTTAATACTTATAAATAAATTCAAATAATAGAATAAACTCAACGATTTTATTTTGTAACTGGACATTGTTTAAAAAGAGATAAACACAAAACTGTTAGTTTCCCATGGAGTAATATATAACGTCAAATGGCACATGTCTCTATGATGATCAAATTTGTTTTCCATCCTCTGATAGAAAATATTTTCCAACAAATGAAAAGTCAGTATTTTCACAAAATTTATCTATTAAGTGATAGAAAGATAAAAGAAAACATGTGAACAAAACAGGACTAGAACATGGATTTGAAATTCATAGATATGGTAACTGTAACACGTTATCATTATGGAAATTATTATAGATTTCTATATACACTACAGCCAAAACGGATTACGCCAAGTCTGTGAGTCCATAATGGACACAGATTTTAGTAAGTGGGCATTCCTGATGGACAGAAGTTCATCATTCGCAGACACTTCAGATACGATGTCCCCAGTGGATCCGCAAATTCCTCCACATGTTCACAACATAAACGTAGTTGTCATGGACTGAATGACTATTGTGATAAATACTTTATGTGAAGACAGTGTATTGTTCCTGTCATTAAACCTTCAGTTATGTATAAACTCTTTCCAGATCGTCAGTAAAAACATGCACAAGAAGGGTACTTTATTAATTATTTTACAAAATATTATTTTCCTATTTATTTGTAAAAAAGGGGCATCAAAAAACGTTATTGTGGGGTCAACTAATATACCCATGTATAAATGTGTGTAAGCGTTGAAAGGTATGAATTACGGTAAATTTCATACTTGTAATAAAAAATGTCCCGCTGGCTTCCTGTTCAGGTGACTGGTGTTTATTGATGAAGGTAACCAACACGTGGACTAACCCTCGCCCCTGTAATTAAAATACTACACCGACCGAAAAATTGTATTAGCATTGGAGCAATATTTTTTCACACACGTTTTCAACCTTTGGCAGTTGTAGGTTTTTTTGGAAAAATATTAAAAACAAATATTTATTTCATTAAAAACAAATATTTATTTCTAAGTTTTTTTTCTTTTTTTAAGGAAATTTGTACAACCTTGAATTTTGATGTCGTCAGCCAGAACATGTGTCACTTATAGTTTTTTGCTCCTCCCATTCATTGGGTGATTCCGCCTCACCTATTGAGTTTTTGGTAATAGGTGTGTTAGTTTTGGCACACCTATCTGTCTTTTATTCTAATCCCATCAGGTCTTCAAAGAGACCAATAATTAACACATGATTTCTCACTCCGTGCATGTCCAATTGTTATAGAATTTACTATAGGATTAAACACCGTTTTCAATGGATTTATCGGTATATCAACAAGACCAACTCACTCACAAACAAATAAAAGTCCGAAGGACTTTTATGATATGTTTGTGAGTGAGTTGGTCTTGTTGATATACCGATAAATCCATTGAAAACGGTGTTTAATCCTTATAATTCTTTAAAATTCCAGTAAGAAATTAATTTATCTAACGTGTTTCTCAACTTCATATTTCTTGTGTATTTGGTAGCGGGATTGACTGAACGTATGAATATTTTGTTTATTTTTAAACGTACGATTATTTCTATAAACCATTTTCTGATTTTAATAAACACAATTTTTAGTTTTAAACATTCTGTAACCTTTTTTTTCTGTATCGAACACAAGAAGTTTTAAATTTAACAAATCATTAATGATAATTCATCAAACAAATAATTTGTAAGTTGATCGCTACTTTCGATATTGAAAGCCGCCATTTTTGTTTACATTGGTTACGCTAAAAATAGTTCGGTCAACGTCGTTTATCCTAAAATAAATGGAGTCAACTTCATTTATCAAAAAATATATTTCATTAAAAACCTCAACAGGAAGTAATCTAGACCAATCAAATAAACGTATTTCTAAATATGCAAATCATATTAGAATTATACAACAATAGAATCTGTTGAATGAACAATTATGTAAAACGAACATAAAATTGAGACGTCCGAGTTACAAGGTTTAAAAAATGTTACTGCCTTCGTGCAACAAATACTTTAATTACGAATTTCTGCAGTTAAAACATATGCCTTGTACAAGTGCCATGTTTATCGCGGCAATACCACGAAGTCCATGAATTGACGATTGTGCAGTCATTTTGGTCACGGAACGTTCGCGAACAATTATCACTAAAAAAATTTATTGCCAGGTCATGATCAGCCCTGTTTTTTTTTGTGGACTTTTCGATCATTCGGAATCCTTCTTGGTCGCAGTGTTCAAGCTTCCACTGAATCCTTCTATAAGTTTAAGAGAAACAAGTAAAGAACCAGCTGAATATTTTATCAATGCTGATTTTATCATATAACAGATTATTTGTTTAAATAAATGGTGTTAAACGTTCCTTTTGGCAACTTTTCAGCTACATCATGGTGTCCAGTTTATATACTAGTATATAAGCCGGAGTACCCCGAGAAAACCCCTTACCTTCAGAAGGAAAACAGGCATTCCTTTTCAACTAAGATTGGAGTCGAGCACATCTTGCCTGCGGTGAAACTAAACCCACAACCTCAGTGTTGACATGCACGTGAGTAAACTAACTACCTTATCACTCGGCCACCAAGGCCCACAAATCTGGGCTGATCTTTTTCATGGATTAGACCTTTTAGATTTTGTGAACAAAAAGCGTGTCCACAGGAGACGGTCAGCAGGGTAGACAACCTTACAGGTTTACCCATTATCACTGGTTAAAAAAAATCAGACCAAGACATATTTTACATAATATTGATAAAGGGTTCTCTCCCTTTACACAGTACTAACCTTATGTAGGGTTTAATTTTAGCTTCTAAATCTCTGGACAGTTCTTTATGTGGAGGTGTAGTGTAATCTGCAATAACCTATAACAAATAACAATAAGTGTACATATTAAAATACATTGTGTTAGTACATGTGTATAGCACTTACTATAGCATAATCCTGGGCGAGTGTACGAGGAGGGCTTAGGAATTCGTTCAAGAACCAAATTTAAACCAGTTAATCCTGAGAAGTGTACGTGGAGGGGTTAGAAATTCGCTTGAGTACCCAATTTTAACCAGTTTTGCAAGTACAATTTTAAAAATAGATGAAATCTCAAATTACATCTTGGAGACACTGAAAACGACAGTGTTATCTCTGGCTTATATTAAGGTACAGTGATGGGACATAATACAGGTTAGTTAATCCTGTCTAAGATTAAAAAGTATGAAATTCATGATTAATTAATACCAAACTTAATTAAATTAAAAAGATTATGATGCCAAAATCTATATTTTCACAACTATACATGTGATTTAAATGAAACAATATACCTGTAGGGAAAATGTGAATGCAGATTATATGTCTTATGACTGTAGAACGTTGTCTTGGGGACAATCACCCTAGCTACATCTAATGTCTTTCTTAAGTATTAGGACACCCCCTACGACTGTAGAACGTTGTCTTGAGGACAATCACCCTAGCTACATCAATTGTCTTTCTTAAGTATTTGGACACCCCCTATGACTGTAGAACTTTGTCTTGAGGACAATCACCCTAGCTACATCTATTGTCTTTCTAAAGTACTGGGACACTCAAATTTAAATCATTTTGTTACGTAGATCTCTTCATTTTGTTACATGTAAGTCATAAAAACAGCATTATAATCTAAAACATTTACTGCAAGATTCCATTTTGTTCAAGCACTTACAAAAACAAAAGGGCATATTCTTCTTGCCACTCGACTGAGGGGACCGGAATGTGTTTATTATTTTTTTTGACATTTTGTTATGAAACTTTACAAAGTCAGCTGAATCTTTTATTTCCTTGTTTAACACAAACATGCAGGGGATTTACAGTTATTGCCAAGATTGAACAAAATGTACTGTAAATACTGACTCTGCTGCTTTTATTTGACATAAAATTAATAGCTGGCAAAATTTCTCCAGTAGCTGGTAGGTTTTGTCCATTACCACTTAGCATTTAGAACACAGTGAACTCCTGACCTTTACCAATAAAGATGAAAGCACAACTTGTCAGTGTTTGGGCTTAAACTCACAACACATAAACTTTTACAATACTTTAATCAAGCAAGATCATACAATTATCTTTATTTTATCGAAAATCATGACCTCATTATTGATTAATTACATGTAGTTGGATGCTCACCTTAAAATTAATTATTTGATGGCATACTCATTTTTAAAATCTACAAAAGGCATCTTCATCATGCATGAACATTACGGTCCCCCACCCAAAAATTAGGGCATCCCTATCCTACATGTGGGTTAGTCCGAGAATCCTCTGCCGTCCAACGCTTTTTTTCTTTTTTTTTTTTTGGTGTGGGACGTCAGAGAGCTCTCCAAAGGCAAAATAGTGGATTTTGCGACACTGGCCCGAGTCGACATATTTCATTGTGTCCAGATGTTAACAAACATTTTCGTCCAGTTAAACTAAATATAATTGCTCTTTGGATATTTTTCTCTATGAATATAATCATCAAGCTGTATTAAGTCCATTTCTAAGCTCATTTCCATCGACACCCTTACATTCCGACATTTCACTTTCATTTTGAACACAAAGACACGTGACAACAATGTGACTTAAATCCTGTGCTTACATTAGCTTGATTGAAGGACACAATGAAATTTTCCGACCCATGTCACAAAATCCGCTGATTTGCATATGGAGAGCTCTCCGACGGCCCACGCAAAAAAAAAAGTTTGGATGGCAGAGGATTTTGGGACTATATGAGGATATGTGCTTGGCACAAGAATCATGTGATGACATATAGTTATACCTGTTTAAATGCTGCTAACATGGCCAAACAGCGAGCATTAGAACCACAAATGACACCTTCGGCATACTGTACACCTAGTCTTACAATAGCAGGATGGATACTGCTACTTTTGAATCTGAAATCAACCAATCACATTTGATCTCAATAAAATGCTTTTAACATAATTTTAAACTTTTACCAATGTAAGTAGCATCCAGCTTTATTTGATGAAGAAATGGATTTTACCAAAACATGACCACTAAGTGTAGTTACTGACAAATTTATATCATCACATTTTTAGTGTACATATAGGGAAATCTCTCCATGTAATAAACATAGTAAGTCAGTGTCAATTTTTGTCCCTCAGGGCAAATATCCATGTTAGCCCTAGAGAACATGCAGGGTGAATATCGATGATAACAGGACGTAGGTGAGCAATAGACCTGAAATCGAATCCCATGTTACGGAAGGCCATGCTGATGCTGCGCCATACCAAATTTTCAAGAGAATTTGATTAGTAGTTGCTGAGAAAACTGTTACAAAAATTTTTTACCATTGAACATTAATGTTAAAAATGAACTAAGTCGGTTAACAGGAAGTAGGTGAGCGACAGACCTGAAATCGAGTCCCACGTTATGGGAGGCCATGCTGATGCTGCATACCAAATTTCAAGAGAATGTGGTTAGTAATTGCTGAGAAAACTGTTACAAACATTTTTTGCCGGCCCGCCCAACATTCACCGTATTATAACCTGGATTTTAACTCTGTTACATGGCAGGCAAGACCAAGTGATCGTGTGAATTGGCACAATGAAGCAAGCAATCATGTGACATGGTAAATTGGACCAAGTTTTCACGTCACAGGACACATTGAACCAAGTGATCATTGGACAAAGTGATCATGTGCAATGGCACATTAAACCAAGCGATCATGTGACAGGACACATTGGACCAAGTGATCATGTGACAGGACACATTGGACCAAGTGATCATGTGACAGGACACATTGGACCAAGGGATCATGTGACAGGACACATTGAACCAAGCAATCATGTGACAGGACACAATGGACCAAGTGATTATGTGACAGGACACATTGGACCAAGTGATCATGTGACAGGGCATATTTAATCAAATGATCATGTGATTTGGCACATTAGACAAAGTGCTCATGTGACACTGCACATTGAACCAAGCGATCATGTTACGGGACACATTGGACCGGTGTGACAGGACACATTGGACTAAGTGATGATGTGACAGGACACATTGGACCAAATGATCATGTGACCGGACACATTGGATAAAGTGATGATGTGACAGGAAACATTGGACCAAGTGATCATGTGACAGGACACATTGGACCAAGTGATCATGTGACAAGACACATTGGACCAAGTGATCATGTGACAGGACACATTGGACCAAGTGATCATGTGACAGGACACATTGGACCAAGTGATCATGTGACAGGACACATTGGACTAAGTGATCATGTGACAGGACACATTGGACCAAATGATCATGTGACCGGACACATTGGATAAAGTGATGATGTGACAGGAAACATTGGACCAAGTGATCATGTGACAAGACACATTGGACCAAGTGATCATGTGACAGGACACATTGGACCAAGTGATCATGTGACAGGACACATTGGACCAAGTGATCATGTGACAGGACACATTGGACCAAGTGATGATGTGACAGGACACATTGGGCTAAGTGATGATGTGACAGGACATATTGGACCAAATGATCATGTGACCGGACACATTGGACCAAGTGATCATGTGACAGGACACATTGGACCAAGTGATGATGTGACAGGACACATTGGACCAATTGATGGTGTGACAGGACACATTGGACCAATTGATCATGTGACAGGAGAACAGAAGATGATTAATATATTAATTATTGATAAATAAAAGCAGTCTATTGCAAATAAGAATTTATATTTTTACCCTTTATATACCGATTTACAAACAAACCGATTTAAAGAGTTATTGTTAAATAAATCTCTAATCATAGAGTTATAGTGAACTTACGGTAGACTTTGAGTGAGTGAGAATTCTCTTTCATACTGGTGAAGGTGCTCAAACAATCTGACTTGTCGTTGGACTTTCGTACGCTGTGGTATTTGTTGTTTTTCTAATTTTTTTGCCATTTTTTTCTGTGTTTGAGCATCATCTGCCATTATGTGATCTGGTACTCTCTTTGGTTCTGTCTTCACAACTAGATATTACATATTAAAACGTTAGTTTGATTGCTATAGCCGAAACACACCTGACCATAGAATCCGACTTGAACCTGGTTTAACCAACCATTTCGTTTGAAATGCCTGTACCAAGTCAGGACCTTATTTTGGGTTATTGGTTCTGGACTTTGCCTGTTTCTTGGACTTTAATTTGTGGATTGTCTTTTTTGACAGTTTTCTCTGTGTTCGGTATTTTGTTATAACCTTCATTGCAAATTGTGATTTGTCCAACAGTATTTTAATTTTTATGGATCAAATATTTGGTACATAACACTTTAAAGCATCAATACAGTTGCATTACAGTCAAGGAGAAATTTGTTCTGCAAGACAATTTTTGATATAACTGACCAAATGTGAGGCTAATATTTTAGACTTTCATGAAGTTTGTTATTGCTGTATGAAGACCTCAGGAATAAAATTCTAAATGGCACAAAGCATAAAAAACTAGAGTAAAAAAACTGTGAGCAATGCTCACCATTGATACCCCATGCTTCATGATTTCTTAAAAAAATGTATGTGTTCTTAATTATGTACTTGAAACTTAATCTAGTGTAGGAAGAGCTGCAGATAAAACATGGGAACCCCCACCCCTCCCCCACCTCAAAGAATAGCAATGTCCATTTTTTTCTATGGGAAAACCCAAATATCATTCTTATCAAAATGTTAAATATCAGGTGCACAATGGCGCTATGTGACAAAGATTCTGTTTAAGTTTCATAAAATTCCATTCAGTGGTGTAGGAGAAGTTGCACATAACAGATGGGTATCCCCTTATGTCAATGACAATGTCCATGTTATTCTATGGGAAACCCTAAATATCATTCCGATCAAAATTTTAAATATCTCCTGCACAATGGCACTATGTGACAAGGATTCTGTGTAAGTTTCATCAAATTCCATTCAGTGGTGTAGGAGGAGTTGCACATAAGAGATGGGTATCCCTTTAGGTCAATGACAAAGTCCATGTTTTTCTATGGGAAACCCCCAAATATCATTCCGATCAAAATGTTAAATATCTCCTGCACAATGGCACTATGTGACAAGGATTCTGTGTAAGTTTCATCAAATTCCATTCAGTGGTGTAGGAGGAGTTGCACATAAGAGATGGGTATCCCATTATGTCAATGACAATGTCCATGTTATTCTATGGGAAACCCTAAATATCATTCCGATCAAAATTTTAAATATCTCCTGCACAATGGCACTATGTGACAAGGATTCTGTGTAAGTTTCATCAAATTCCATTTAGTGGTGTAGGAGGAGTTGCACATAAGAGATGGGTATCCCTTTAGGTCAATGAAAAAGTCCATGTTTTTCTATGGGAAACCCCAAATATCATTCCGATCAAAATGTTAAATATCTCCTGCACAATGGCACTATGTGACAAGGATTCTGTGTAAGTTTCATCAAATTCCATTAAGTATTGTAGGAGGAGTTGCACATAAGAGATGGGTATCCCTTTAAGTCAATGACAGTCCATGTTTTTCTATGGGAAACCCCAAATATCATTCTGATCAAAATGTTAAATATCTCCTACACAATGGCACTATGTGACAAGGATTCTGTGTAAGTTTCATCAAATTCCATTCAGTAGTGTAGGAGGAGTTGCACATAAGAGATGGGTATCCCTTTAGGTCAATGACAATGTCCATGTTATTCTATGGGAAACCATAAATATCATTCCGATCAAAATTTTAAATATCTCCTGCACAATGGCACTATGTGACAAGGATTCTGTGTAAGTTTCATCTAATTCCATTCAGTGGTGTAGGAGGAGTTGCACATAAGAGATGGGTATCCCATTAGGTCAATGACAAAGTCCATGTTTTTCTATGGGAAACCCCAAATATCATTCTGATCAAAATGTTAAATATCTCCTGCACAATGGCACTATGTGACAAGGATTCTGTGTAAGTTTCATCAAATTTCATTCAGTGGTGTAGGAGGAGTTGCAAATAAGAGGAAGTGTAACAGACGGACGGACACCCCCATCACTACTAATATATACCTCCCGCTTTTCAAGCGGGGGTGTAATAATATGCTGAAAGATGTAATATTCAGGCCCAAAGTGTTGATCACATACCAAATGTTAAACCCCATTATAACATGTACCTGCTTCATTTCTATAGAAAAAATTATTGGTACTGACGAAACTTTACCAACCATACAGATTCCTACAGCTACATGTATTTTTGTGCTGTGCATTTTAAAGATCCAGATTCAGACATATCAAAGAAAGACTCAATGGTAAAAATTAAGAACATTTGGAAATTAAATTTTTATTTGAGAGTTAAAAAAATAATGCAAAAATTATTTAATAAAAAAATTATTTAGTAAATAACACAAGTCCAAAATGAAAATTAATCACATTTAAATTAATCACATACCAGTACATTTGGTAAAACTTTATCCAGACCAGTGTTATGGAATGTCATACAAGTCATTTAAAAAAATATGATTTTTGCTTTATTTGCATTATTTTTTAATAATGCAAAAATCATATTTTTTTAAATGACTTGTATGACATTCCATAACACTGGTCTGGATAAAGTTTTACCAAATGTACTGATTCCTACAACTACAATGTCTGGCAAGTACATTGCAGATACCTAGGAAATTAAGCTATACCAGAATAAAGATAAAATTAACACTGTAAAATTTCACCAAGTGTATTTATAATACAAATCAGACACAACAGCATGTGCAACAAATTCGTGTTTTCCCAGTAAACTATCCATTATTGATAACTTGATATTATACAATATTTGATTATTACCTAAGAACTATCTTTTTGCTTAAAAACATACATATTTATTCTATCTTTAGTAAATAACACTTTGCTATCAAGTCTAAAATGACGATTAATCACATTTAAAAAATAGATATTAAAACTCAATAGAAAAATGAATTCATTAATAGATAATGTATTTTTACCCATAATTCTGACTGTTTTGTTGGCCACCATTATCTATGACATTTAGCTTGATACCTGACTACATGTATTTAGTTAGTTTAGTTATCTCCCCTACCTGATGCAGCACTGGTGTCCTTACTGGGACCAGATGCTCCCGACTCTTTCTTCTGTGCTTTAAGTGCTCTTTGTTGCTCCTGTTTTAACACACAATTCCACCCTTTGTTATTCAGTTTATTTTTTTTTATTATTGTAAGAATGAGTTTTTCTACCACTTAGTTTCAGCTACATGAATATTATAACTTTCATCTGTTACTAAAGGTCAGGATGGTAAGGTATTTTACTTTACGAAACTAAATTGCAAGGTTTAAATTCAGAAATGACCCTGCAAACCCATTGAACAATAGTGGACACAAATAACTAACATGACAACTCTGCCAAAAAATGAAGCTATCTTACTTGTCAGTTCACGGGTTAAAAAATTTTGCTTGAGCTGTAGTGGTCCAGGACCTGTGGAGCACATAATTTCACTAGTCCTGATAAAATTTACAGTTGTCCAGCTATTCGATTCTTGTTTTAATTAATTATGTTATTTAGGCGATTCTGAATACAGATCATGCCAGTTGCATAGTATGTGATCATGACATTTTGATTCAAATAAAAATATATCAAATATAAAGAATTGACTCATTTCAATAAATGACCATCTAGTAAAATGCCATATAAATTTAAGCCTGAAATGAAATAAATATTTTACTAACCTTCATAACATATTGAAACAGGCCCAAGGGTAATAAATGGATTATTTGTATAAAATTTTTAATTTTTAGCATCTTAGGTAAAAAGATAATCAAGAAATAGTAAAGAAATTCAATATAAAACTTGTATTTTATTGGCATTTAAAATGCTAAAACCTATCATCAATTCAACTTTAATTTTTACTGCATGAAAGCCTTCATACATGTACATCAATAAAGTCATCGGTTTCACTTTTTTCCCATCAGATTATTTTGGTCATATTTATCTTTTGATATTTTCGGACTTGACTCAGTTTGTCACTATTTGAAACCACATTATTTGACTTGACTTTGAGTTCGAATAATTTTGTCACGAATGACTGGATCATGTTTTCATTGATGTTTCCAACACGTTTTCATCAACAATAATTAATTCTTATCACTGCCAAACGCAGAAAAAAATGTAGATAAAACAGGACTTCGATGCACTTGATTCTAAACTGACTTTCTTCCGTAAATCGCCGATTTCTGGTACAGATGACCCAGTACAGATCTGTACTTGCTGCCTCATCCAATCAAAACGCCAGAAACAAGAACGTTGTTATGAAAGCATAACAACGTTCTTCTATGACGTTCTTGTTTTCAGCGTTCTGATTGGATGTCAGAGACAATGGAGTATAAAACAATGGAGAGTCTATAGGATACAGCAATGTGAAAGTTGTTGGTTTAGGGAAGAAATAGGTACTTTCATGCGTCTTTGGGAAAGCCCGTGTGAACTTTCACTCGTGATAGAAATTTTTATGTCTTTTGGCTCGCTCCGCTGTGCTCCACTCGCGAAAAGACATAAAATTTCTATCACTCATGAAAGATCAACCGGTCTTTCCCAAAAACATATGAAAGAACCTATTATACTTTGTCTACATCAAGCATATTACAGATCAAGAAAAAATACAGAAAAGCAACAACGAAACATATTTGAATAAAACAAAATCTCTTTTTTAACTGGTCCGTCAGACTCTGTTTCTGCTAAAGGTCTCTGTCACAGGTCCGATATGCAAATCGACAGGTCCCAGATCTCGGACCAGTGGATTTTTTAACCTCTGCAGTTTTCCACAGAGAGGAACTGTTGTTAAAACTAATTTACAAAACAATAATCATTATAAATTTTACTCAACAACCATCACAGTTCAGCTTCATTGTAAATAAGAAATCTAGATCATGTTGGTGTTTATTGAACAGTCATTATACACGTACCTGTAGTGCTCTTCTTTCAGCTTTTAACTCAGCCTTACTTTTCTCTGGTTTATTTTGGTCAGTTTGACTGGCTTCTCCAGAATGTTTTTGTGATTCTTTTGATTTCTGAGTTTTATTTGTTTCTGGTGGCTTTGATTCCTCCGCTGATTGTTGTGTTTTTTGCTTGGGTGATTTTGCACCTTCTGGTGCTTTCTGTTGACCTTGACCTATTCCATCACCAGTAGTGTTATTTCCCTTCTCGCCCTTTTGCTTTTTATCTTTCTTTTTGCCAGGTGTGGATCCTTGCTCTTTAGCCTTTGCCTGTCCAGCTAACTCCATTTTCTCTGACATCTGGAAAGAGCAAATTATCATTTTTTTAAATAAATAAAGGACCATAACATTGAAGTGGCTGCAGCAATTCGGCTTGTTATCAATCTTGGTCAAGATATTATGCCCATAAACATTTTCCCTAAGTTTTATGAACATCGGACAACTGTTTGAGTTAGAGAGCAGACAAGGTGAATTTGCCATTTTTTGTATAATAAAGGGCCATAACTGAAGTGGCTGGTTTTCGAACTTGAGTTATTATACCCATAAACATTTTCCCCTCAAGTTTCATGAAGATTGGACAACAACTGTTTGAGGACAAGGTGAGTTCTCCATTTTTTGTATAAATAAAGGGCCATTACTACAGACGTGACAACGTGTTTTTTATATTACCCACTATATACCGTGGTCGTGGTTTTTTCATTCAGAAATTCACCACGATACGCCACGGTGGTATTCTGCGGTACATCGTGTTATGTCCACTACATATCGTGACCCACCGTGTTGACCACGGTGGATTTTCAATTTCCTTTCATGCTTACACAGTGAAAAAATTAAAATGTTGCGATTTAATTGAGAGATTTGTGTTAAAATATGCCGTTTTAATACGTTTGTTTGACAACAAAATAAATCTGCGTTCTTGCTAATCTTTTCATTATACGAGAATACCTTAAAGTTTATTGTCACTGATTTCGATTGACAATTATTCCATTAACGTGTTCTAAAAGGTTAGAACACCGCATTTTGGCCTTAAAATTGTCAAAATCTTTGCTATTCTATCGTCAAAATTTCCCTGTCAGCGCCTCTGATTAATGTTCCAACCGTTTGAACTTTTACCGGATGTAAATTGTGTCACACCTTAAATCGATCGATTATCTAAGTATTGTCCAGTCTTGATTTAATCAAGCACGTGCTCTCAAACATTTAAATAAACTTGTGTATTGTATAATTTTATAATTAACAGGTGAACACGCGGCTTCACATTTTTAGCGGTAAAATAGCACATTACACAATAAATACGAGACTTGTAAAGAAATACACAATAAATGCGATACTTGTAAAGAAATTCGTTTTAAAAACTTTAAAATCTATATACCGACTTAAAATGCTACATTTTGATTTTTCAAATTTTCGAAATTATCACTTTAAATATTAATGTCGCAGAATATATCGTTCCATGAATGATTTTATACTCGATTCGTATTCGGTGTTGAACCACGTGTGTTAAAAAAATACAATCGTGATATAGAATCAACCAAAATAGTCGTTTCAGTGTTAAAAGCCTGACACATCATCAACTTTTGTTGTAGAAAAGACTTTAGTAGCATTCTTATAATTTCTATTATATTACGACAAGACCCTATGTCCGCAAACAGACGTTCGTATCGGCGCGCAAAAAAAAAACAACAACAACAAAAAATAAAGAAGAAAAAAAAAGAACAAACCAATAAACAAATATGCTGTTGAGTAAATTCGGGCAATTATTATATATTAATATGAGTGTGGACAAATCAGTTCTTTCGTCTTCAAAAAATAATTTTATTCCGATTTGTTTTGTTAATGTTATAACAGACGTAAGGAACTATGCATATTTTATTGTTTGATCAATGTACCACAATACAACAAAAAATTAAGAATTAGTATTTGTATTTAGAGAACTAAGGCAAGTCTAAAAGGGGTCTGATCTCGAGAACATTCATCCCAATAAATACTATGTCATGCAAAAACTCCGAAACTGCGAGTTAATTTTAACGGGAACTTTATACAAATAACACGTCTGCGCCGATTTAAAAAATTGTCAGTTTTGCGTAGGGTATATCTAGCTCAGAAGCACATCACTACTTTTTTATATAAACCTGTTATATTAATTGTTATAGTTTAAAACGCCATTGCCCAATGTAAATGTGTATTTAGAATTGTGCGTACGTAAGACTTCATTCAACCTTGTGAAACAGGCGCCTGTACCATATCGTAGTTATACTATATTTTATGTGGCGATTCTCGTTTATAAACTTTTCACATATTTATTATTCCTGCTGCAGGTTGGCTTCATTTTAGTAATTTGTTGTATCCCATCCTGTTAACGAGTTTTATATAACGATACGTGATGTAAACTTTTGTTCGCGTTTGTTAAAACAACTCTGGTTTTAAATACCAAATAAAGAAAAAGATCGCTGCTCAACTGCCTGTTTTCTGTCGAAAAGGATTTATAATTAATTAAAGAAAGTTCGCGTACAACTTCAGGACAATTCGTTAGATGTTGTAATACACTAAAAAACGTAATGTGACAATTCAAATCCGGATAATTTACCGAACTTGTTCAGGGTAATATTTAATGCATAACACATGCATCCGGTTGAACAAATATTCGATCTTCAATTCTACCGGCACATTAAATCATTATTAATCATCAAATAAAATGCATGTGCAAATTATTCTTAAGCACTGTTTAAAAATGTTCTCTTTTCATTCGGGTAACGATGTTTAAACCCGCAATCAATTAAATGACAACGTTTATGTTGTCATTTACCACCGCGGAGATATCGTGGCCGGACCCCTGTGGCGACATGCCATGGTAGACTGAACTCCCTCATATGCATCCACCGTGGTAAGATTACCTGAGAAAATTCTTAACCACGATAGTAGGTGTGGATATACCATGGTGGGTGATAGAGGAAAGGATTAACTTCCATGGTGGGTCAGTGTTTTTTATAAAAAACACGTTGTTCCCTCTGTATGAAGTGGCTGAAGTGATTTGGCTGGTTTTTTAACTTGACCAAGATAATAATTATGCCCATAAACATCAGTGTTCCAGCTAGGATTTAAAAATAGAGGGGTGCATGAGAAAGGCACTTTTTCGTGTATTTTCATATTTTTAAGTATGATTGCGATTGCAATTTTGTTATTATTGTTATTTGAATAAGTGTTCTGTTGCTGTTTTGCGCCCTTGTTTTCATTTTTAAATATATTTGTACATTTAATCAACTGAAAAGTGACTGCCAAAATACTATTTGTTACTGTGTTTCAATCTTTGTGGTTGTAACTTCAACACAAGCAGCATTGTATTTGCAAGTTCCTGAACTAATTCATATCCGCTCCGGAGATTTCCCTATTATCAGTTGGTTTGTACTGGTTGCCGCGAGTATTTTTACTTAACGCTATTTGAACATAGAAAAAGGCAGTCGGGTACCAGCTTTCACTTTTTGTTTAAAAAAATGGCGTGTTCAATGATAAACATGGCGCGGTGACAAATATTTGAAGATATCTATCGCAAAGGGCAATAAAAACGGTTTTAGCTATTTCCCGTCTGGATCATAATTAAGCCAAATGACCAAAAACAGTGACCACGCAAATTTTTTAAGGTAATAACTATTTTGAAGTCACTGTGTCAAAACTTGAAATGTTACCTGTGTACCAGTCCCCACTGTCTACCACTAATTATATATCAAAATTATAAGGAAACGAGAATAGTCTAATGAGTTAATTAGCCATAAAAACACTATAACTACTATTAATTTTAGAACAGATAATTAATTGAAGCAATAGAGTGATAAGGGGCGCCTGAGAAGGGCACAGGGGCGCGGTAATTTTAGGGCGGGGCGCGGCGCCCCTCTATTTCCCCCTAGCTGGAACACTGAACATTAACCCAAGTTTTATGAAGATCGGACAACAACTGTCTGAGTTAAAGACCGGACAAGGTGAATTTGGTCCAGATATAAAACTTTCACAGTAAAATCAACAATGATTTCCTTAAAATATTTTGCATTTTTATAGGGCAATTTCCATAGTAAAATTTGTCCTAAATTAGAACAGAAGTGTAGCTTAGGTGTAGTATATTTTGTGTATTTGAACCCTTCAGGCTTTGTCGTTTGTGGTGGACGCAGAAGAAAGCAGACAAATGTTTGTAAACAATATTAGATCCCTCTAGAAACAAAAAAGTCTTATTTTCTAAGGAAATTCGCCCTTTCAAAAAGAAATGGCTGCATAAAATACTGAATATTTTGTGGAAACAATTGTGATTTCAAACAATAACTTTTGGGATCTACAAAATTCAAAAGGAGCATAAGCTGACCATATGCGGTAAGCAGTTTTTATTTGTCAGGAAAATAACCTCAACCAAAACACGCCGACTTTTACTATATAGTATTATAGATTTGTTATTTTACACGTTTCGCTAATTTTAAAAATGGGCCTTAATGACGCACGCTTTCGTTGGTTAATATTAATATGGACTCTTTAAATAAGAATGGCATTGTATGTTTGTAAATAACAATGAATTTACCTTTAACTGTCACGATTTTTATAGCAAAATCTTGGTAAACTTTATGTGTGCTGTTTTTTCCATTAATTTGCCATATATATATGTCTGATGAAATCATAACATTGAAGAGCTCTTACTAAGAATGGTCTTACTAATAACCGAAATACTGTTCTCTAGTAGGATGGACCACAATCATTTAACATTTCTATCAAATTTACACAGAAACCCCCACATACATAAATATCTATCGAAAACAGCACTATTTACCAGTTTACAAAAATAAATTGCGTATGTCTTCGAATTCTCATCAAAGACTTAAAAACATTTGATACATTCGATAATTGGCCTACTGAAGATCTTAAAACTCTTATTTCTACAGTTGCATTACTTGTTAGACAAATGAACGAATTTGAGTCAAAATGAAACAACGTTTCCATTCAGACACCTCTACCAAACGCCCTCAAAATAGAAATAAAAAACACAAAAAACCAGTTTAAAAATAAAAAAGTTAATAATTTTGTCTTCGAAGTCAAAAACTCAGTGTTAGTTTTTTAAATACATGAAATATAAATAAGATGTGTACACAAGAAAAAAAAACTTAAATATCTGGCTATTGTAGTTAAAATTCAGAAAATTGGGAATATACATGGTCATACATGATAATGACTAATATTCGTGATTTACATGTACATATTCTTATAATTTCTTTATCAAGTACATCAATTGCTCTTCAAAATTTATACTGCAATCCTCCTATTAGAGCAGCTACTGCAATGTACGAAACGAGTTTAGCCACGCATACTAGGTATACGAATTTTAATAAATTGTACTTGTTAATTTTATGTTGCAATCGCGCAAATTACGCGCTTTTTTATTTCTTTTGATAATTATTTTATTAAACGTGTAACGTTCACCACTTTTGCATATGTTATTTATTGTGGCGGATCCAGAGGGGGCGGAGGGGAAAAGAAAGAGAGAGAGAGAGAGCGAAAATAGGAGGAAAGAAAGAGCGAGCAAGACTGTGTGTGTTAAAAAGAAGCAGATACTCAATATGTTCCTTCCTCTGGATCATTTCGATATTTAATTTCGGACTTGGCTTCTCTAGAGTGATACACATTTTGTAAATATTGAAGTTTTTTGTTTCTAATAACATACGCCAGAACGTCCTAAAAAAGGTTAAAATGTGTAGTCCTCAACACCCTCTCAACTGCTTAAATCTCACCAGCTTCTGAGGGGCTTCGCCCCATATTCCCCCCTGGACCCGCTGGAGACCTGGAGCGGTCCCCAGACCCTTGCCGATCGCGAATTTCGTCCCAAATTTTCTGGATCCGCCACTTAATTCTCCCCGTTCGTCACAAATTACTCAATATTACGTCATTCAATTTGATGCTCAAACACTGCATACAATATGTGAGGCGTTAATACGGGATTAATTTTAAACTGAATTTAAAAAGAATACAAAAAAAAAAATATATAAAAATTATGGGATTAATACTTGTACGTTAGACTATTCTATAGTCGTGATTCGCCGCAGATACAAACTGGTATCGATCACCATTTGAAATAGCTGAGCGACTGGTAAAGAATGGTTATTATCATTTAACCCGGCCCGTAAAAAAACTGAAATTATGTTATTTTCAAACATAATACCACCAGATATGAGATTTACAATAAATAACATTATTATACAAATTAATAATCTTCATAAACATCGTGTGGTTACCTTCAGAAGTGATGCTAAGTAGAATAAACACATGTAGTATTTCAAAGCACCTGAACGTACTCAGGAAATTGAAATATAAATTTACTCGGAAAAACGTAGAAAAATTATATTTATAGTCTTCACAAGACCACTTTTTGGATATGCCTGTGAAGTCGGGGACAACATGGGGGTGGGCTACTGCAATAAACTTGAACAATTACAGCTTGAGACTGCGCGAATAGTCACGGGCCTACCATTTTTTATATGTTCGATCTCTTCTTATTATCTCTTAATGATATTGTTTTCGAGTACGATTGGCCATTTATCGCTTTCCATACTCTACAATATAGTTCATGTTGTAAGTGATAAAATGGCTAATTGAATATTAAAGAAAATATTTGGCAATCGCACCTGAAAACAATTATATATCATTAAGAGATAATAAGAAGAGATCGAACATATGAAAATGGCTAATTTAATATTAAAGAAAATATTTCATTTACAGTTTTTCGTATAATCGTACCCGAAAACAATTATATATCATTAAGAGATAATAAGAAGAGATCGAACATATGAAAATGGCTAATTTAATATTAAAGAAAATATTTCATTTACAGTTTTTCGTATTTGTTAAATCCTTCAAGCTTTAAAATACATTTTTTGTCCTGATCTAATAAGAAGAAGTAAAGATGTACAAAATTGCATATTAATGCGCGTTTTACCCGTATCATTAATAGACCGCTTCAATTTTTATTTTTGGATTATTTTACTATCTATAGGGCAAGCCTAGTATTTTTATAAATGAATTCTATTCTTGACATTATAAAATGTATAAACTTGCGTTTCTTTTATTAATTAGTTATTTAATTTGATAAGAAAAAGGCATTTTAAAATTTTGTTATGTTATATTACGTAATGTATTTCATCGCTTCAATTGTATTTCTTGGATTATTTCATGATTTATATGGTAAGCTTCATATTTTTTTTTTCATTCTTATTTTAACATGATAAAATGGTTGTTTTCTCTTTCTTTTATTAGTTACTTAGATAATTTTATAATAAAAGTGCATTTTTAGATTTTGTTTAATGCGCTTGTGACCACTTATCCAGAAAGCTTTGATCTTATTTGTGGATTATTTCATAATTTATAAGGTAGAAAATGGAACCTTTACGTAGAAAATTAGTCAATCTTGAAAATTAAATTTAATTTCCATGGGCTTGGTTTATTGACGGTTACGAAATCCCAAACTCTCGTGAACGATTCGTGTGTGGTAGTGGTGGTTTTAGGGGGGGGGGGCAGAGATAGTTCTGTGATGTATTTGTATATCAGATGTGCCTTGTTTATTTGTTAATTGCTTATTTATTACCTGACACTAAACTTTGATGAAAGGTTAAAATGAACAACCAATTAGACTCGCATAATAAGCCGCTAAAATGCTAATTTAGACTGAATTTTATACGAAAATTTGATTTTCAAACAGGGATTTTATATAAAAAAATGTATGTCTGAACAGGAACCTATAAATCAAGTAGAACCACGTGACTATGGTCAATGTATTTTTATTGTCTTTACAAAACTTTGCTTTTTTATTACAGAAGTCTTCTCAAAGTTGAGATATTATAATCAAGATGATTATTTCTTTCATTTCACAATCGTCTATATTTGCAACAATTTACAGCATATGATGAAATTTTAAATAATTGAAAATAAACTATTAAACCAAATCGGATACACCTATAACTTATAAATCGAACATCTCTGGATATGGGTTTAACCCATATCTTTTCTTGTTACTAATGTAATTGATATTTTTACTTAAATTGGGTGGGAGTCTTTAGATGGTATCGGGTCCGTTCGCCCTAGTTACATGTTAGCCCAGTGTCCATTCGCCCTGGTAGTGAGTCCGTTCGCCCTACTTTATATATGACATTATAATAACTATTGGTATATATGAAGTTACATGTCATGATTAAAAATGGAGTAAATGGCTTCAATAAATTAATAATGTAATAATCAAATCACTGTGACTTACAAATTTGTTTCTTTGATCGGTAATAAAATGATTTTAATGATTAAAAATGATTTAAAATAATTAGCTTGGACGGAGAAATTTATAAAAGCAATTAAGGGTAATAACGGATAATTATATAAAAGAAATTAGTTTCAGTGTAATAATTAATTTGTGGTTCAAATATCTATATCGGTAAGTAAAAACGAACCACCATGGCTGAACAACGAGATCAAGATAATCTTAAGAAAGAAAAAAAGAATTCAAAAAAGCTAAAATTTCTGTTGATCCAGTTGACTGGGCAAACTTTAGAAAAATGCGAAACGAGGCAACTCGTATGATAAGAAACGCGAAAAATAAATTCACGCACAATCTTATAAGTAAAATATCAAACGAGCGATCAGGTAGTGGTAACTGGTGGAAAATTGTTAAAATTATTAATGGCATTAGTGTAATTAAAAGTATTCCAACCCTTAACTCTTAATGACGAAATCGTCACCTCCGTCGACAGACTAGAAAAACAACTTTGCTTGTTTCCGAATCCTAATTGTCATGACTTCTTTGTATTGTTTCATGTGGGCAGGTAACGCAGAAAGTTACAAATGTTCTTTTAATAATATGCAGCATAACTCGGCACCAGCATATCTCTGTAACTTAATTCCATCTACAATACAAAGCCCGACAGTTTATCCGTTGCGTAATGGTAACAATATTATGACTCCCTTCTGTAGACTATCACTGACTGATAAATCTCCAATAACTTCAACTATTCGACAGTAGAACCGTTTAGATCTATCAATCCGTAATGTTGACTCTATATTTAAATTTAAATCTAAATTAAAGAACTTGACTCCACATAAAAGAGTTCCAAAGCACCATTAATATGGTCATCGAAAAATTAATATTGTCCTAACCTAATTAAGATGTTCAGCGTCAATATTGAATTATGACCTATACAGGGTAAATATAATATCTGATCCATCTTGTAGCTGTGGATCAGCCCGCGAAAATTCAAATCATTACTTCTTTCAACGTTCGAAGTATGATATAGAAATAGATTTTTTGAAAACATTCAGTGGCTGCCAATCTACTGTCCAATAAATTTGAAACTTCTTACGTTTGGTAATTCGCTATTGTCATTTAAGCATGTATTTGAGTATATCAAAGGGTCAGAAAGGTTCCCTTAGTTTCAATCATTAGTCACAAGGATTTGAAATCACTCATCATCATATCTATCTTCCTTAAATATTTGTCATCAACCGTTTTATATATCTCTTATGGTTCATTTCTAACAAACATTATATATTGTGTATTGTATTACAATGTATGCTGCTCCACCAATATATTTTTGTAACATACTGTATAATGGAGAACACTTCATAAGTTTGATAAACTTTTGTCTTATCCTTTTTGTATATTTGAGCAAATAAAATATGTTTAAAAACTAAAACGCAATAGAAGGACGCGGCACGAAACTGGGAAAAGGCCCGGCAGAGCTTCTCCTTGTCCCCGTTTCTAAGCCTCGTCCTTATATAATTATTATGTAACGTCAATATACTAATATTTCATATTAAATGCAGTTAATCAGGTACACGTAGATAAAAGTTATGATGGGATTATCACAACGATGTTGACGATTTCGAAATCCCAAACTCTCACGTACGAGATTTCTAGAGAACGAGGCTTGAATTACTTAATGTTGAACTTCGATGAAATGCAAAGAAAAAACGTTAATAAAAGACCAATAAAATAAGCCAAGAATTGTAAATATTGATTGTGTTTTAATATATAATATTAATGATCGATATTTCGGGTTGTCCAAATCCGAGACAAATTCTCCAACCCCCCCGCCCAAACCGAGACAGAAATCCACAGACACTGGGAGTTAGGATATTTTCTTTTTATGGAATAAAACGCTAATAAATGAGTTTACATTGTGTATTCACTGTGTATTCTCAAAACGTCTACTCGCAAAATAAACATTAGGATTAAGTTTTTTAACATGTAAAATAATTCATATTTTGCCAGTACAGACGTTTCGGGAAAACATTTAA
Organism: Limnoperna fortunei; assembly: GCA_944474755.1. NCBI lineage: Eukaryota > Metazoa > Mollusca > Bivalvia > Mytilida > Modiolidae > Limnoperna > Limnoperna fortunei. The sequence goes on along the minus strand of OX104124.1, from coordinate 38,228,208 downwards.
TTTACCTGTAAACTAAGTTATATTTTGCAATTCATTCTGAAAAATTATTTTAACCTTTAATATGTTCAAAGAATTTTAATAGATAGGTCTTAAAACACTTAAGTTTATATAAGTATTTATTTCACGAAATAGCTTAGAATGTATTAAACTTCACATTTTCTAACCGAAGGTAGAGGGTGTTCGAAATATTGCTAAAACTGTGTTGTCAACCTTAGTGAAGTAGATGGAAAGCTGAGACGACATGCACACACTGTCAGGATATTTTGTCTTTACCCGTCCTTCTGGCTCTGTAGCTGTAACCTTAAGATGCAAGGTGGCACAAATTTGGTTTGCTATTAATCGAACGTTTAACTAAGCAGTTGCCGTGTTGAATTATGGTACACAGTTATGTGTTACTACTTATTAACGTATCAGTTTTTTTTGTAAATTGAAATAAAAATTCATTACATATACTGTTATATGTGAAACGTTCAACATAAATCTATTTTTTTTAAATTACTTTCAAAACATCAACCGTTACGAACTCGAGTGCAATTTGGTAAGTGACAAATAATAACACATGGAAAACCCTTATCTATATTAAACATTCATGGCAAACAGGTTGTCGACCCTTAACCGGCCGTACCACTATTTTTTCTCGGTGCTACGCCTATGTATATATATATATATATATATATATATATACCCAACTCGGACTTTTTGTGTGTGACATTTTTGACGCAGAATGCTGAAGAGATGACATTTTTTTATATGTAATCATGATTTAGGCACTCAACATTATTTTCTCTCTGAAAGTGGCGTTAAACAACATTCAAACAAATTAACAAAAATCATTTAGTGTTCTTCATATTGTTTATTATAATAACATTTTGTGAATAAATTATTATGACTTTGTTATGTTTACGCTTATTATGCTAATATCTTATTTTTCCGAGGAATGGGGGGGGGGGGGGGGCGGGGCAAAATTAAAAATTATTAACATAATATATTGTTCAACATAACAATTTAAAATACACATAACAGGCAAACTAACGCTAACAACAACTTGTAACTTGTTGACTAAACTTCCTGTCACATTTGTAAACAAGGAAGGCTGGGCTATTGTTTAACGAATTCATCATCTAACGAAATTAACTTTATATTAATTACTTGGATATTATATGCACGTAAGCGTCTAGAAGATAAAAACTTGATAGGGACAGAGAAAGGAAAGTTCACAAAAGGTCATCTGATGAAACGCGTATAATTGTATTAAAAGCTTTAACGGATTATACGCTGAAATGTAAATAAATGTAGAAAGTAAAACGTCGTGTGATACTAATCAGAAATGCAACAGAATTTTATATATTCGGTAAAACAGAAAATTTAAATACGTAGTCATTAGATCTTGCAGGAACGTTTGGTCTAAAAATGACTAAGGACTATTTGGAAGCATTAGTTGACATTACAAAGAAACTTAAACTAAGACCCCAACCCGATCTCCGCCGGATAATAATCAACCCTACAGGTCGGATAAGGAAAGCATCAAGTCATACAGTTTTAGATGCTGTTGCAGACCAAAAAGGTAGACTCGGATCTTTTGACGGTTGTCGTCTACGGAGTGGTTCTATGGACAGTAATAATAGCGCCAAATTTTGGAGTGGGACTATTCCAATCGATAGCAACAGCAGAGTTCGAAAGGTTTCCAGCCAGTCCGTATTGGCAGTAGTCCAAGAAAACGACAGCTGTTTCAGCTCTTCTGACGTTGATATTTGCAAACACATGTCGATTCTAGAGAAACTTCAGTACGTGAGAAAAATACAGGTAGAGTAATTTTATTTTATTTTCCTTTAATTTAGTTTTTTTGTTTAAATGGTGTTTAACGCCAATTTCAGAAACTTTTCAGCTATATCATGGCGTGCAGTTTTTTATTGCGGGAGGAAGCATAAGTACCCGAAGAAAACCCGGAAAAAATGGTAATTCTCGTCAGTTAAGATTGGAGTCGAGTACACCTGCAGTGAGACTCGAACCCGCAATCTTAGTGTTGACAGAACATTTGATCAATAGTAGATGACTAACTACCTTAACTTTACCCTGCCATTGAGGACCCCCCCCCCCCGTCCCTCTTTAATTTTGTATTTATAGTTCATAACACACAAGTTGATAAACCTAATTGTAAGACATATTGTTATAATACCGCTCCGGTTGTACATATCGCGTTGTTGTGGAGTCGTTTTAACTAGACGGTGATAAACTCTTTGCGTTAACGCAATTTAACGTAATGAAAAATTTACCATCATGAAAAATTTACCATCATGATAACTATCTTCATCATGTAACACTCCAACATGGGCGATAATTGTATGATATTGACAACTGAAAAATCTGTCGTGGGCTAATAGAATCTATGTCAACAGTGCTACACGTACATGCAATCTTATTAACTCCTATTTTTTATCAAATAACCAACGAGACGGATATTTCAATCCCGAGTAAAAAAAACCAACGAGACGGAGATTTCAATGCCGCAGTCAAATAACCCACGAGACGGACATTCTAATTCCGAGAGCAATTGTCATATAAACCTTTATGTCAATTCCACACCAAGAAAATATTATGTACTAAATTTTGTGAAATATCATTGACTTTATTCAAATATAAACTTTTTCGTTGGTCCATATAGAGCGTATTGATCTCGAAGCCCACAATTGAATAATTTTCATAAAAAAGAACTTTTAAAGTATCATATCACCTTCTGTGATAGCTTATCTCCTTCTAATGATATATTTGGCTTTAAAAATAATCTTTAGAATTTGTTATAATTTTATTGGCTAGTAATAAAAATAGTTTTTCTATCCGTAATTACTAATATGTTTTGTAACTTTAAATGGTTTAATATTGCAGTCCGAAATTAGAGAAGAAGATCAAAGGTTGGCTAAGCAGTTTTTGCAGATTTACAAAGATATACAACAGACAAAGGTCCGGAAGTCGTGTATTCAGCACCAGGATCTGATAGACGCCATGTTTGATGACACGGAAGTAGAGAAGGAGACACCAGTTATGTGTGACAAACCAGTTAAACGAAGATCAAAAACATTAACATGCGGAGTTACTCGAATGAATATTCGTTCCCAAAGATTTTCATGTTCTTAGCATGTATACCATTAGCTGACCTTATTAATGTAATTTTTTTTTAATTTTCTTAATTGAAATAAATTTATATATCAAGTGTATGACTTTGACTCGATTTTTAATTTAATTCTCCTACAATGCTATTTAACAGTCGCATTCTTCTCTGGTACATAGGTACTAATCTAACCTTGATTCCTCTTTACTTTTAAAGTAAAACGTTCGCTAACGTCAATTGATTTTGTTTGTTTCTTTGTTTGTTGTTTCGGTTATATTATGGAGTCTAGTTTTTATTGCTGGAAGAATCCCGAGTACCAAGTGAAATCCCCTGACTTAGACAGGAAAACTGACAGACACTCATTCTCAATTAAGACTGGAGCCGATCGCACACTGTCCGCAGTAAACATCAAACTCGATTCTCAGTGCGGATAGACAATACATTTAGTAAATGAGTAATTACTTCATTATAACCACTTAGCTACCGATTTTACAACATTAATTCAATACGGATGGTCTGTCTCAATCCTCGTTTTTACCTGGTTTCAGATTCTTTGTAGTTATCGTTGAGAATAAGTAACATGGCGAATGCCAAATAAGGAGAAAGAATTGCTTATCATTTCAAATAACGTAAGCTCGCCAACAGGTTTTAGTAAAGTTTGTGTTACTTTCCAATATTTTTTTTTTTGGGGGGGGGGGTGGGGGTGGGGGTTAATTTGGACGGCTCCAAAATGGGGACGACGGTAAATGGCTGTTAAAAAAAATAACAAGGAAACTGACCGAACAACAAGAGCCGAAAGTCAAGGGATAATTACAAATCCGGTTATAGACAAACGCAACAAAAACCAAAAAGACAAGAATAAAAAGTGAGTAACCCGAACCCAATAAAAACATATATGATACTAGGAGTATTATGCGTACATCGCTTGGAGAGAATCAGTCTCCCTCCTTGCACTTCAATCATCTCTTTTATGTCGAAAAGAGAAGACCTACTGTAGCCGCTACAAAATGTTCGATCCTCTGACCCTACCCAACTCTCCACCCTTTTACATTATCAATCGAAATTTCCGTTCATTGAACAATCTTGTTTCCTAAAAGTGATTTAGTATTTGTTAAATCGTTCTTGTCCCAAATATAGCCCAAGTTCTGCTCGGTGGAAGTTAAGCAACCAATTAGTATACTCTGTCTACATAGCACCCCTTAAATATAAAAGATTTAGAGTACTAAAACTTGGATGAAAAACTATTCGTTTGGGTTATAGATATGTACATAAGGAGGCCAATGGCTTTGAGCCCGGATGCAAATAAACTATAAAAAAGAACTGTTTTTATATCCAAATATATAACGTATTTACGATTTAGTGATCTTAATTAGTTGACACTTGCAACTCTTTCCAAGGTGAAACCTATTTTCTACAAGGAGTCTATCTACATCCGATGAGGATAAACATTTCCGGAGTTCACGCAATTTATCTGTCAAACATAAGACGACAATTTCCGAATAACAAACACTTTAAATTTAACTCAATATATTACTTCATAGACAAATAGACAAAAGTCCACGTTACATCATTAAAAAATTATAATTAGCATCACTCTAATAAAGCATGTGATAGGAAAAAACCACGTGACAGCAAAACTGTATTTCTTAAACAATTTACTTGGCTAACCATGAATGGAGTCGACTATCAACTCTACACTGATTTCTGAACAATTCCAACAAACAATGGAGTCGATTATCAGCTCTACAGTACTTGATGTAAAATTTCCGGAAACATTGGAACCTATTGTTAACTCTTCCGTGCAAGCTGAACAGTTCCCCAAAACATTAGAATCGACTGAAGACTACTATATGTACCAACTCTATGCACTGAACAAGTACGAAGCTACAACATTGATTCCTGTTACCGCCTATCTTGTAATATTAATGATTATTGGCGTCATTGGGAATATCCTCGTTCTTTACGTTTACAAGTTTCGGTTCCGAAGATCAACTTCTCGTGTTTTCATACTTAGTCTAGCCGCATTTGATCTCATCACATGTCTATTTGGAATGCCATACCACATTTTGGATACGAGGTTTCCGTATACTTTTGTTTGGACTGAGGTTTGTAAAGGCTTAAGCTTTGCTTTGACGTTTACTATTCTTGGTTCGATTTTTGTTCTTGATTTAATAGCCATTGACAGATTTAGGAAAATATGCACACCATTTAACAAACAACTTTCCGCCAACAAAACAAAAATTATATGTTGGTTAACGGTTCTTATCTCTGGTATTTTATCTGTACCAATACTCTTTCTTTACGGGGCTGCTGATATTGACACACGGATTCCCAACGTTACTGGAAAAGAATGTTATATTTCAGATGAATTTGTTGATACTTCGTTTCCAGTCATTTTTCATGCCTTCCATATTTGTGTTTTTGCCATTTCCGTTTTATTAATGGCGGGGTTATACATAAAGGTTGGCATTGTCATTAGAAATCGAAAGAAATTTCATGAGAATATCAGTGGTTCCGAAAGGGTGCCGTCTGAACAAGAAACTCCTCTTGGATCCTTCAAAAACATACCTGTGAATGATATAACATTGGAAAGTATGAAGCAAAAGGATAGTGTTGTGCGTCAGAAGTCGAATACTTCTATAATTAAGAATAATTCAATAAATTCGAGTTCGCCTTTTAACTCCCCAAGAATTTCGAGAAAAGACAAGAAAAGCAAGTTTAAAAAGGCAGTGAAGCGTGTAATGTCGGATGTTTCCAGCAGCGAAAATGATTCAGTAGGAACACTAGAGAGAGGTCACTGCCAAACCAGCAGGTATGCCTTTAAAAAGCAAAGAAGAACAATTCGGATAACCGGAATGCTTTTTATTATAACTTTAATTTTCGTTATTAGTTTCTTACCTTATCTGATTATCGAAGTAATGAGCAACAATGAAGAAAACTTCTGGAAAGATATGGAATCATGGGAAATCGTTATTTATAACCTGCTGATGAGAACATATTTCATAAATAACATGATTAATCCAGTCGTGTACTGGTGCCTTGACAAAAAATTTAAAGAAGAGGTAACCAGAGTATTCAGTTCTCTTGTGCATTGTCGGTTACCTTCAGGAAAATCACAAAACTAAATGATTTGTAATATTATGCAGTTTTATTAATATTTGCTTTGAAAAAGTAGCTAGTAGACAGTTGCAATGATTCGACCCAGAGGGGGGTGTTCAAGCTATAATTCCGCTCCGCGGACGATAGTCGTTTTAGAGAGCGCAATAGTTTGAGTTTAAAACCATGTTTGTATATGCCTAGAATGGAATAATTGTAGCCGCACAATGGGCTTAAATTCAATCAATCAATCAATCAATCAAGCAATCAATCAATCAATCAGTACCTACTTGGGTATTGTATTCATTTACAGGTGGGGCCTCGGTGGTCTGTCAACACTGAGATTGCGGGTTCGATTCTCACTGCAGGCAGGGTGTACTCGACCCCAATCTTAATTGACAAGGATTGCCAGTTTTCCTGCCGCAGGTCAGGGGTTTTCTCCGGATACACCGGCTTCCTCCCAATAACAACTAGACGCCTTGATATAGCTGGAAAATTGCTGAAAGTGGCGTTAAACACCATCAAACAAACAAACATTATTTATAGGTGCTATAGCTCGGTATACAATAATCGGATCTAAATGTTCAGCCGGTGTGTACATCAGTATTATACAACATAAACATGTGTTAAAGGTGGATAAATATGGGAGACAATATTAGTTGACGATTATTACGTCATGTTACAATTATTAATTAATTATTTAGTTAATCGACTGAAGAATACCCTACTTCTATAGTTTTCACTAAGATTGTCGACAAGTTCAGACCGGGTCAAATGACTAGACAGATATGTAAATACATAATGAAACGATAGCTACGTTAATAATAAATTTTCATAAGATTCGACCATAACACCAGCGATGCTTTGGAAAGGTTAAGTGCTCCGCTCTTATTTCAGTTGCACATTTTGGTAGCGCGTATGTTTGTTTGTTTGAATGGTGTTTTAACGCCACTTTCAGCAATTTTTCAGCTATTTCATGGCGTCTAGTTTTTATTGGGGGAGGAAGCCGGAGTACCCGGAGAGAACCCCCGACCTGCGGTAGGAAAACTGGCAATCCTTGTCAATTAAGATTGGAGTCGAGTACACCCTGCCTGCAGTGAGAATCGAACCCGTTATCTCAGTGTTGACAGATCACGTGATCAATAGTAGACGAACTACCTTGACCACTCGGCCACCGAGGCCCCTGGTAGCGCGTATGAAACATGGAATTAAATAAGGCACAATAAAGCTATACATATTGAAACATGTATTTAGTATTATCTTGTAAAAAAAAATATTTTTCTGTTCCAAAACAATGTAGGTTTTATTGTATTGTGGTCGTATTAAAGTAATCCTTGATCTATAACTTACTTGGATAAATTGTGAAAAGGGAGAGTAGAGACGTGTACTTTATTCTTATGTCATTTCGGGGGCCTTTTGGTCCTGTATTGTAGGTAGTTAATCATCTACTATTGATCAGGTACTTGTCAATACTAAGGATGCGGGTTCGAGTCCCAATGTGAGCAGGGTGTGCCATTCCAATCTTAATAGACACGCATTACCGATTTTAAATACCAATGCAAACTGAACGCCACGATATAGCTGACAAATCGCATAAAGTGGCGTTAACCACCCGTCAAACAATTCTTTTGTCGTTTTCAACAATAGTCATCCTAACATGCCATATATATTTAAGTGGCATGGACAAATGTCGCTCCAGCTATTAAGAAGATCTGTAAAAAAAGTATTACCAGTGTCGGACCATCCTAGAGTAAGATTCAAAGGTACTTGGGGTCAGGATAATTTTTTATGGAATAAAATGCCAATAAATGAGTTTACAGTTTGCATTCACTCGTTTGGTAACAAGTCTGACATGTCTCATTTCGAAATATTGCCCCCCCCTTCCCGAACAAAAATATATTTCTCTTTATAATGTTTTCATTTATTGGCATTTTATTCAATAAAAATTATCCTACCCCAAGTACCTGTGCTTTAAAATTGTTATAAATCATAACAGCAGAGGAAATGTTATGCTATAACTTTTTTATTGTTCCACGGACAGGATTTGTCCAACAACGTACTCGTTACCTGTTGGAAATTGTGATAACATGATTAGTTTGAAAATAAATCTAACATATTGAAAAATAATAAACAGTTTAATTCAACATCAAGACAAAAAAAGAATGGATTTCTTCAACGTCTTATTAACAAAAAGATAGCAGAGCTAGGTCCTTTAATTTCACATATAGATATATTGATGACGATTTAAATTTAAAAACTACGTTTTCCGCACTTATACAGAAATACACCAGCTTCTCCTGCATACGGTGTCTATATTTCTCAATTGATTAGGTATGCAATCGATCTGTTCATGTGGTACTGCATCTGAAACTGTAAAACACTATTTTATGTCCTGCAAAAACTACCATATAGTACCTAGACTTATATTACAAACAAATTTACTATTGGTTAATTTTTGTTTCGATGTGAACACACTGTTATATGGAGTAGTTAAAGACAGTTATGAAAACAACTGCTTACTATTTCAGCACGTTCAGTTATATATCAAAGAAACCGGACGATTCACAAGTAATTAAGCTTTCATTATAAAACGGAGTTGCATCAATCTTCGCCCCCCCCTTTCCCCTTTGTTTCTGTTTCTTGTTTTGCTTCCTAAATACTTTGTACTATGTACTATGTGAAATGTACAACTCAAGTGAATGTTTATATAGATTTCTTAGGTCATGTTTAACCCATGCCTGTCATAGCTGTTTGTAAAATATACTTATACGATATCAGTTAATGTCAATAAATGTATAATGTGTAAATCACGGAGAAGGCGATTCTAAATTGTTATAATTTGTGCCTGATCCGATTGTCTTCTGTTTTTGACAATAAAATATGTTTAAACTAGGTATGCAATAGCTTGGAGCGAGTATTCTGCTTTGTGCATACATCACATATTTCTTCGGAATAAACTTATCAAAGTTTCTAGAAAAACGACTCGTCCGCGCTTTAATAAATTCAACTAAATGTACCATTTCCTTGTTGATAAATATTCTATGCAGATAGTTCAAATTTTTGAATTCAGATTATTGGATACACCTATTACTAGCTCTTGTATATGATACATATCCATTTTCGTTAACAACCAAACTCACATACTACACTAATGGAAGCCATAAAACTGGTTTAACTCAACAATTCTTGTGAAATGGCTGAACCAAGTCAGGACCATGGCTGTAGTTGCTATATTTTTGGTTGTTGGTTGTAAAGATTTTTTTTAGTTTCCTTGTTGCTCGGTACTACCTTCATATATAGGTATAATGTACACAAGATAAATAAATTTATAAAAACTAAGAAATATCCATGAAGCAAATAAACATTTCTTTTTGGTTTTCTTGCAGATCATCTAGTATGAATTGACGACTGTGCTCCCGGTTTTGTTTGAACGCAAACCCCTTTCCTAAATTCTAATACTGTGTGTTCATCTTGATTAGACCCAACACCCGTATGTGTTATAGATTAACACTTCTGACTATAAACTAAATTTCATACTTCAAAATGCATTTATTTTTAATATTATATTTTTGCTTACTAGCTTTCAGAACAAAATAAAACTACTTCATGTTTGAATCGTGTTTATCTCTAATATCAGCAATTTTTCAGCTATATCATGGCGTCCAGTTTTTATTTGGTGAGGACGTCGGATTACCGGAGAAAACTCCCGACCTTCGGTAGGAAAAGTGGTAATATTTGTCCTTGAGATTGCAGTCGAGTTCACAGCAAGCAGTGGGACTGGAACCCACAACCTCAGTGTTAACAGACCATGCACATGATCAACGTAGATGGCTTACTACCTTAACAAACGGCTGGATAAGTTTATCAAGTTTTTAAGAATGGTAGTATTATATTTTGTGCAATTCAACGTTGAACTGCAGCAAAACGTAATGAACCTTTTGTGTTATTTTGTAAAGAAACAGATACGTAGCCAAAATTTAAATTACGAGGAAGTTATTTATCTGATGTAATTTTAAAATGATCAAGTTCTGAAACAAAGAGAATCGTGACAATATGGACGACGGTTTTTTATAAGGACAATAACTAGTAATTATATACAGAATAAGCTAAGGACGACACTGGATTATCCTTTTGCCAGGAGTACTAATAGCTAATGTGAGTAAATATGTATGGTTTAATTTAACTTTTATGACAATTACATGCATAATCTCGATATATTTAAATTATTTTAATGGAATTGATTCATAGTTCGAGTTCTGCTGCTAAATTCGTACAATTTGAATAAAGATCTTTACAGGGGCATTTTTAACGATTGATTAATTTTATTATTCTTAACATTCAACAAGCAAGATTTCAGATACAGTATTCAGAACGTTATTTTTAGTACTCATACTCCGTAAAAAAAGATTTGTAATAATTCGAAATTTAAATACAGTTTCCAAAATATTCCCAGGAGATGTTTAAGATGAGAAAAAAGCTATCCTCAAGTATGGTTGGCGCGCTGCTATTTAATTAAAAAGTTTCATAACGGCCGAGTTAAATTTGATTTAAAGCAGTATATCGACGTTACTTTTAATCTGCTTAAAATTACCTAATGAACTCCTGAAACACCGCATTTTTAATCTAATTTGCGTAATTGGTTCAATGATTATGACAATAAGATTTAAAAAAACTTATCACAAGTTGGACTAAAGCGTCTAAATTATGCAAATAAGGTGAACTTGGGATTAAGCGGCACCGTCGGGTATGGATCTAATCTGTACTACAAGGAAAGTTTAAAAGAGATTATTTAACAGTTAAGCTGCTTTTGTAATTGATTGATTGATTGGATGTCTGCTTTACGTCCAGCGAGCAGTATTTCAGCTATATTCAGGACGGGAACAAGTTAACAAACAATACATCAACGGAAAATGGGGGTGGGATGGGTCACAGGGAATACAATTTTGACTGCCACTGGAAAAGTATGGAGTATTGGGTAGGGGCGGAAAATTTAGCCTTTTGTAGCGGCTACAATGAGCCTACTCTTTTTCGAAATCTACAAAAGGGGTCTTTATCGTGCAAGGAGCGTGGCACTCTCCAAACACGTTACCCACTACGGTCTGCGGTCAGGCTTTCCGTATTATGACCTGACAACCCTCCAGCGAGAGGGTCTCCCCTATCCGCCACCCAGGGACGCGCTGGGCTGCTCTGTGGGTCGAGCACTGGGAACCCTCCCAGTATGGTCTCAGAGCTGCTTTTGTAATATCCTTCTAACGCTAAATGAATGTTCATGTTGGAAAGTGAAGTTACTCTGGCATGAAGGAACTACATTTTGGAACACCTCACATAGCACCGCACGCACCAACTGGGATGTCGTCAATAGTTATTACATTTGTGTGCTTGTGGTCTTTATCTAACGACGAAATCCTACGTATACTAACGTCTAGTTTGAGACTAGTAACTACAAGACAAAATCAGTTCTGTACCAACAAACAAGTAAAAAAAAAACGCCTGTCAAAAAAAAAAAAAAAAAAAAAATGCTGAATGTTTTTTTTCAAATGGATATATGCGCAAAACATGATTAAATATCACATGACTATTTTATAAGATTTTTCCGAAATATGTTTTTACTTAATGAAATAGACATAAAAAAGACGCCAAAGTATGGATCTTTTTGTATGGTTCAACAAAGACAGGTGTTTTATGTTCCAAACCCGATTTTATTAACTCGTTTTTGTAATGTCAGTCATTTTTACTTGTTTGTGTAAATTGTTTCGTGAATGGTTATCTGTCTCGGAGTGATAAATATAAGATTTGTATTCGATTTTACTAGATAAACATGTACACACGTGTTATGCGAAATATTTTTTACCGTAATTATTTTATAACTGTATTACCATGCATACAACAGAGGTTTTAATTTCAGATAATGGGAACACTACCTGTATTAGTTATTTCATGCTTGGTACATGTTGCTGTCAGTCAAGGTAGGATTATGAAGAATAAAGTTTTTGGTTTTGTGTGCTGTTTAAATGTGGTTGAACGCAGCATTCAGCAATTTCCCATATCATGGGATCAGTTTTTTGTTTTTTGTTTGTTTGTTTGTACGCTTTTTTTTTGGGGGGGGGGGGTGAGGGTTAAATGGAATGCAGGAATACTAGGTAAAAACCGCAGACCTTTGCTAAGAAAACTTTCAATTCTTTTCAGCAAAGGTTGAAGTCGACATTACCGCACTATTTGCTAAAGCGCCACACTATGCATATCTACACTAAGTACTTTGCCTTATTGCCATAATATAAATTGCAACATCACCGCACTATTTTCCACACGATGCATTTAATACATTGCAATCATTATACATTGCACAACCTGAATCCAACTAGAATAAGCACTGCCCTGTAATATCTCACATTTAATTAATATTTTTTCGATGATATGATATTTTAATCGGTATTTTAAAAATTAGATGAACACCATCCTCCCAATCAAAGGTTCTGATTCCACGTTCGCTCTATCATCTCGTGATGATTAAGCGAACGTGGAATCAGAACCCCGGACTTGGGAGGAAAGAGATACACAATCTGCAGTTATTTTACAGTGGAAACAAAACACCATCCCGTCTATAAATGGGACGAATGGCAGTATGAAAAATGTCCTACCAACGACTATTGTAGTGTCTACTCAAATGAATGCACTGTGAGTATTGTTGATGTTGCTTAAGTAAACTCAGGCTTTTCCTATTGCGGAAAAAGCTAACTATGTAATGCTTAATGCTTTATACGATTCAAAACGCAGTCCGCACATTAGAAATGTGATACTAACCAATTCAGCTGCTAGCATTGTAAAAATTAAATAAATTATTTTTTTTTTACATTTTACTCTGTTCGTCTTTACATATTTTCAAACAAGGAGGTAAAAGTAAGTTTTAAACATATTTATTTTCAGATTATGTTTGTTCATAAATTTTGGGCATATTTTAGCAAGCTTCGAACCCTCAGATTGTACAGAATATTTTGTTAGTTTTATTCTGACTTTTCCAACGCTCGAAAAAATAATAGAAACAATAAAACAAGTATCATTGTGGGCTAATGCTCCCTCAGTGGTGTGACCAAACCACTGAGCCAAGGCTTCCACACCGATTTGGCAAAAACCTAAAGAAGATTGAGGAACTTTTCAACAGTACTATTAATGTCACTTTAAATAAAGATAATAAAAAATATCGAGCACCAAGGAAACTGTCAAAAAAGACAATCCACAAAACAAAGTCCGAGAAACCGCCAAACTCCAGAAACAACAACCAAAATGTAATTACTACTGCAATTGTCCCGACTTGGTACAGGTATGGTATACTTTGCATAATTCCGCCTGATAGATTTGTAAAAAAAACGTTGGAAATGCTTGGAATCTATCGCTTCCGTGGTATTCGCTCCCCCCTCGGGCCACTGGGTGTCTAAAGCGGTCATCAAACCCTTCGGCGAGAAAATGCTTCTACATTATTTAAAACCTAGCCATGCCACTGTCCCTGATAATACATGCGCGCTATATTACTTCAGAGAGGTCTGAAAATAAATTCCACACTATGGCATGATACAAAGCTATTTTCAGTATTGTATCATTTATCATTGCTGAGAAAAATGTTACAAAAAGGTTACGGCAGACCCACATACACACACACAAACACACAGGCTAAAAACAGCTACCATTATCCCTTATAAAAGTTTAAAATTACTACCAAAGGGGAATCTCCAATATATAACAGAAGGTGCAAACTTAAGTGGAAAGTTTTGGTTAATTTGACTCACATTGAGGTTTACTTGTTTTTGGAAACATTGCATTAGTTGTGCAACATTTGGCGATATTATGCTGAGAATATTTTGTTGGTTATGTCCGTGAAATAAATATGTAGATATTATGTAATTTTGCAGTCGGACAAAGGTTGGGAAGTGCGCTGTAAGAAGTGCTCATTTTTCCAAACATGCATGAAAGACAGCACCAATGTCTTTAACAAGTGTGATGATGTTTTTGTATGCAAAGGTATGTCGAAATATAGCAGAGGCGGAATGACCTAATTGACAATATCTGAGCCACTGTACAAATAACGGGGGATGTTGTACAGTGGCGGAGATATTGTCCTAGAACTTGAAAAACAAAATTTTAATACATATTAAAAGTAATTTAAGGCATTCCTATAATAAATGCAGTGACTGCATTACGTTTTGTAATATACAGTAACTGACAGTATATCAAATTCTGGTAACCTAAGCTTCATTGAAAATAGCATTATTATCTGGATTAATAATACCTTCATTTTAAGTTGTATTTCGGATTTTGAAGAAGCAATCAGAAATTCAGACAGCACCTTATTTACACCTGAAATGTTCTCAAAGTGGGTTTTCTCTCTTTGATATATGCAGTGCACGATTAAAACAAACATGCTACACTATTTATTGTCGTTTAATCAAAATGCTATTTTGAATAGAGAAATTGAAAACGCACTAGAATACCAGAACGATATTCTTTTGACAAGTAGGGGCCTTTGTGGCCGAGTTGTTCTCACCATCCACTGTTAATCACGTGTCTGTAAACACTGAGGTAGTGGTTCGAACCTTACTGTGGGCTGGGCTTGCTTAGGTTGGTTCCCGACGTAATATTCAGTATGTCTTCGGAATATACAAATATAAATATATAAATCCGAAAGATGATAGACCAGGAACCAGACTAGGGCGTGCTTGACTCCAACATTAACTGACAAGGATTGCTAGTTTTCCCGCCAAAGATTTGTGCTTTCACTGTAGTTGAACAATTGCTGAAAGTGTCGTAAAATCTCATTCAACAAACAAACAAACAAACAAAATACATGGTCAATTTACAAAATGTGGAACAAAACAGAACGCATCACGTAAACTCCAGGAGTATGCACTATCAATAATGTAATAATATCGTAGCTACAGGTAAAGTCAAACCAATCATTAATGAGTAGAGTTCTCAGGGTTATCGAACAACCAATGAAAACATCCGTAAAAACTCAAAAAGGTGACTACCTCATTGTTAGCGCCACATATCTTTGTTTAAAGCAGCTTTTTTGACAAGAGCTGAGAGGGTAACTCGAACAAAGAAAAACGTGAAAAATGTATTCATGTTATTTTTTTTAATAAGATTAAATCTTGCTCATAATTTTTTAATTTTAGATATTGAGGCATTCCGACAAGGCGTGGGAAGCTTTATCTTCATGGTGATCTTGGGGATTCTGTCTGTTATGTTAGCTCTGATAACGTGTTACATGTGTCGAAGAATCAGAATACTTAAAGACAGGCTGAAGAAGTCCAACATATCAACTAGAAATTCTGTAGCCCCCATATATTCGGGTAAGAATTGTAACAAACGACAATAGTGTGATTCAGAAGTAGTATCACATGTACTGTGAGCTAATGCTCAATGATGACAACCTCTCTCTATAACGTCAGAAAGGTCTAAAAATAAATCCCAAAATATAACATGATCATACAAAGCTATGGACACAATTTCAGGATTGAATTATTTATCAATGTGACGCAATCTTTCACGATCCCCCTTCATGTTTTTGTTGCTGAGTTACGACTAGGTTGGTCTTTTATTTGTTTTCTCAGAAAAAGCCATGTTCTAGTAAGGATTTATCTTTTTCTTGGATTTTTCAAAAGATTTGTTCGTTTGTTGTTACAACAACTCCACACTGCATCATTAGCGTAACCATTTTTTAAAAGACACATAAAAAACAACCGCAAACCACCCCTGTCATGCCTGTGTGTGGTTTGACTGGTTTGCGAAAGCCGTTTCAGTTTGCTACTAACAAACGGCAAACCAGTTTCCAAACTAGTTTCTAACCGGTTCTAATCAACAAATAGAAAATTAAATTAACTTAAACTGGTTTCGTGTTAACGAATATGCCAATAGTTAGATATTTTGGTGATTAAAGACCCTGCATTCACATATCGATCCGAAAGACTACCAAAACAAACAGCAACATAAAAACCGAAGAATGTACACATTTGTCATTCTGATTACAAATAACACGTCCATTTTTTTTTACAAGATTAAGTAATTGCATAATTAATTCAAGGCTGACCAAACCATTTTGTTAAAGTTGCTTATACTAGTTGAAGGTATCACGGGGTGGGGGGGAATTCAATACCCATATTTATACAAAATTTCAAATTTTCATGACCTATATTTATATAAAATTTCAATTTTCATGACTTATATTTATATAAAATGAGCAATTTTCGCAACCCATATTTATATAAAATGAACAATTTTCATAACCCATATTTATATTCAGTAAACTTAAAAGACGGTCATATTTATTAACATAGTGAGGAAGAAAACACAATGTCATTATTAAAATTACACTTTATTATATTATAAAACATGACCCATATTTATATGAGACCAGATTTTTGTTTTATTAAAAAGCATACCCATTTTTATATAAGATTGTTTTCAAACTATACCCATTTTTATATAAATTTGGAAAAAACCTACCCATATTTTTGGGGAATAAGCACAGTATTACGTACAACTAAGGATATTATGTACATTTTTATAACAGAATTTTTTATCATCAAATATTTCAGTGGAAGCCGGCAATAGGAAGTCCAAACCACATGACGATAGTTTTCTGGTTTTCAGTCCACCTCCGCGTTATGAAGAACACACTGGTATGGGTTTAGTAATGAGTTAGGATAGTAGTTTACAATTAAATGTTTACATAAGGTATAATTAAGGATTGTTTTCAATTGCTGGTTTGAGCGGTTTATGTACAGCGTAAACCCACCCAAAGTCGTCTATATCCAATAATTTAACCAATAATTGAAAACAATTATTATATTTTTTATTCAATATTATGAAAAGAAATAACAAAAACAATATTTAACCAGTTGTCAAATAATATTTGCAATTCACAATTATAAGTGTCGTCACTTGTTGTTTGCAGAAGAATTCATGTATAGCCAAAGTCATCAATACATAATTATGACTTCAACAATCATTCACGTGATGAAATACCAAGTTAGATTATACGCCCTGGACAATGTTGATTAGCTAATATTTACATATAATAATGAGGGTTGTGTGGTGGCGAGATAAATAATAAGAGTAGTAATAAAGGTCATGTACGCCACAAGGTTAAAAGGTAAAATCGAAAAGACAAATAAAAAATTAAAAATTAAAAATTAAAAATCAAACAACAATAAAGATGGGCCCGAGCTTTCGGTCCAAAGACCTTCTTCAGGGTGAGAAAGAGGGAGACAAAGAACAACACATCCGTATAGGACAAGGAAAGAGAGTACTCTTTCCTTGTCCTATACGGATGTGTTGTTCTTTGTGTTGTTCAAACCGCTACACATGACGTAATTCTTTTGCATTTGTCAATGAAACTGTTATAGCCATAAAGACCACGCGCTTCCTTGACGAGGTCCACATTAAACAAACAACACTGGAATGATTCAAAGCAACAAAAATACATTATACACGATTTAACAGTTTCATTGACGTATAATTTAATTTGCTTTATAAGCTGAAATCTGATTGGTTAATTCAAATCGAGTAACCCATATTATAAGAAATAACTTGCGTGACCTTTGACCTATTCTTACGCCGTTAAAATTCAAATAGTTCCATTACGTCATCGACGTTTTTATTATAAAAATTGTTAAAATTTATGTTTAAAATTAAATTATAAGGAATATTTCAAAATTCTGAACAGGTTATACGATATAATATGGTTTGGGTCTGTTTACACCATTCATAAACCGCTTCGCGGTTTATTAGGCGTAAACAGACCCAAACCATATTATATCGTATAACCTGTTAAGAAATTTGAAGTATTCCTTAAATAATTTAATTTGCTTTGTAAGCTGAAATCTGATTGGTCAATTCAAATCGGGCAACCCATATTATAAGAAATAACTTGCATGACCTATGACCTATTCTAACGCCGTTAAAATTCAAATAGTTCCACGACGTCATCGACGTTTTTACCTCAAAAATTGATAAAATTTATAGTTAAAATTAAATTATAAGGAATATTTCAAATTTCTGAACAGATTATACAATATAATATGGTTTGGGTCTGTTTACACCATTCATAAACCGCTTCGCGGTTTATTAGGCGTAAACAGACCCAAACCATATTATAGGTGTAAACAGACCCAAACCATATTATATCGTATAATCTGTTCAGAAATTTGAAGTATTCCTTAAATGACCTAAGCACATTTTCATCATGAAGCGCTACCGGTAGCGCTTCATTTATTGGCTTCGCTCAACGCGTTCATACGTCAATGAAAGTTCAAAAGAATGCATTCAATTCTTAAGGAAATTAAAATATAATGTTATGAAAGTCAGATCACGTAGAAGGCTAAAGATTACATACAGAGGAATGGAAGACAACGAATCTAGGTCTAAAATATACCACAAAATTGACAAACTGTTACTAACGAAGTCGAGCACCGCAAACGATAAAAGATTGTGACTTACTAGTCCCTAATACAAAATGACATTCCCTAGTTGTTGCTGTGACTACACGTTACACGTCGAATTAAAGTCCGTCGTAAACTTTGTCTTTTATATCGAACTACTTGACTTGAAGCTGATATTTGAAAAATTGTATTGGCCATATAAAATTAACAATTTTATTTTAACAAACACACACACATGTACCATGCATATAATTGTTAGGTTGGCACTCTTATAAAAAAGTACTATCTTTAAAAAAGATAGTCGACGCATTTAACTGCTAGAGGTGTATGTAAAGTAGAAACTAAAAAAACAACAATAAGAACACAACTTTAAAAAAATTATCAAACGAAAGAAAGAGACAAGAAACAGTTATGTTTTCTCTCTTTAATGCGTGTGGGGGAGGTAAATTGCTGCGAACTGTATCCAATCAAAATAAGGCTAATGAGGTTGCTACATTTATGTATTATTCATGGCCTTTTTCAACATGTTATTTAACAATAGGGCATTATCAAAAAGAGACTGCAATTAGAGCTCCATCTCCTGTCTGCACGTGAATGACGACGGACGCAAAGAAAGAAGATAGGCATTAATGGCATTAAAAATCATAGAGCTAACTATAAACATATTAAAATATCCCTAATGAAAAGCTATTTCAGAAGTTGAAGACCAAAATGGTAAATAAAAAAAATACAAATCTTTCTGTTTTTTTTTTCGCGATGTAGCGTGTATATTAACTCGAAAACAAGTTAGTTAACGTTTTAAAACTTCAAACAACAAATATTTTTTATAAAGTAATTTCATAAGCAAATATGTACTTACATGCATCACGTAATATTCATTACAGTTTGCTATTTTATTGATTGTACTATCTTTTAAAAAAGGAACTTCAAAGTGAAATATTTTAATTAGAACTGTATTAACATGGACACAAAATGTTAATTCAATGCTAATTAAATGTGATAGAGAAATCTGTAATGTGTATGCTATTCCACAAAAAAGGGGGGAGGGATAAATAATTGCAACGAAACCATCAGTGAATTTTATCCCTAATTCTATGGGATGTGCGTGTATAGTAAACAAAATGTGTTATCAACCACTGTGTCTCATGTAAGTCATTTGGCGACCGATGACCTAATTACCTTTGTGTAGGATCATTTGTATAACAATAATTTCACGATGTAGAGAGAGTGCGTGTGCAGGCGGTCAAATCAAGATCTATCATATCAGTTCTAAATGGCATTCTTTGTCATAAAAATTGTTTTCTAGAGTTTAATGACGACTACCAATTGTTTTAAAACACCAATCTGTTGGAATTGTAATTGAGAGATACTTTTCAGAGTATACGATAGTAGATTGTTCGAACGCAAAATTTTTTACTATTTTTGTCCAATCAAAATGCAAGTTTGTCTTCAATTATAGTATGTTACTATAGGTAAGCGTCTTTTAGTTCAAAGGTCACAATTCGAAAATATACCGACTGCGTCGGAAAAAGTGGGTGTCCTATTTAGTGAACATTCAGTATTTATGTTGGTAAAACAAATTGTGAGATTACAGCATGTTGGTTTTGAATTAAAACGTGAGATTTTTTTAATTGATGATATTGTTATAAAAAAAAACTTGTTGACCTATCAGTGCTGCAAATAACAAAACTTGAAGTCTTTTGTATATGCCACCATAAAAATATGTGTCCTATTGTATTTTGCACCGGTCCCAACACCCCAATAAATAATATTGATCGGTGCCTTACATTATACGATGAATGTGTGATACGTTTACTGAGTGTTATTTCTGTGACATCCTGTACTTGAACTATAGAATACATCAAATTCATTTTCTTTTAAAATCAGAACACCAATCGCTGACAGTTAAGCTGCCGCCTGTGTCAGCTCCTAATGTACTGACACAAGATGGACGATTCCAAAATAACCCACCGAAAGCAACCCCAGGTAAGAATTGTACTGACACAAGATTGACGATTCCAAAATAACCCACCGAAAGCAACTCAAGTTAAGAAACGTACTGACACAAGATGGACGATTTCAAAATAACCCACCAACTCAATGAATAAACTCTACTGAAAAAATGACGGCTCTAAAAATAACACAGTACAAGCAACCATGTGTTTGACACAAATTTACGTTTCCAAAATGCCCTCGGTCATCAATTAAATGTCATTTTTAAAAAACCAAATTGGGAGGAGTGCTCATTTGCTTTGTGGCCGTGTGGTTAAGATAGTTAGTCTACTATTAATCACGTGCCTGTCAAAACAAAGATTGTGGGTTCGTGTATCACTGAGGGCAGCGTGTACTCAAAGCAAATCTTAATACTCCATACTTTTTCCAGTGGCTGTTACAATTTTGTTTGTATTGGCCCATAGGCTTTCCCCGTTCAATTATTTTTCGTTGCGTACTAAAATTAGCAATATTGATCGTTGGCGGTAAAAAACTCGTTGAAGTCCTAAAGGTGTAGGACCACCATAGATTTTTTACTCTTCGGCTATATTAAAATTTGATAATTTTGACTTATCCTAGAAAATTTACCTTTGTTTCAAATTAAGTGACACTTCTGTCCCCTATAAAAATGCACTGGCCAAACATTCTGTCAAAATTTCACAATATGTTTCATTGCATATAAGAAAAAACGCTCAACCTGAAGTCCATGTGGTCTAAAAATCTACTTTCACTTTCTATTTCAGTCCAAAAATAGTGCTTGTCCCTAATTGACTCTCAACATTTTTATGTTCATTTAAAACCAATAAAACTTTATCCTCAAGTTTCCTAGAATATTCAGCTTTCCAAAAATACCAAATTTATTCTGGTATCATGTGCGGTTCAAATTCTATATGATGCAAGAGTGAACCTGTCTGTTGACTAGTACTACTTTTACGTACAACCTCTGGACTGGTTCCCGGTATTTGGTGGTCCTACACCTAAAGAAGATGTTTTTGTTCAACAAATTAAATAAAATTTTTCCTGGTGTTAGATTTATGTTAGTCGAAACAAATTCTAAAATTTTGTTGAATTCCTTTCAGCGGTTTTCAAGAAATGCATGAAAACATACAAAGACCTC
This sequence comes from Limnoperna fortunei, assembly GCA_944474755.1. NCBI lineage: Eukaryota > Metazoa > Mollusca > Bivalvia > Mytilida > Modiolidae > Limnoperna > Limnoperna fortunei. The sequence continues at coordinate 38,206,463 of OX104124.1, read as the reverse complement.
ACATGCGCGTTATCATGAAAAATTAGCTTGGTGATCAAGAAATGCATTATTCCTTAATTTTTCAATTTCTTAGTTGCAGATGTAAATAGCAAGCTTGGCAATATACATCCAACACAAATGGACTTATTTCACACATAGAAAGGCACTAATTACATAATTTTATCATAAATTTTGCATCTTTTTCAGTAAATTTCACATCCCCCCCCCCCTTTTTACAAAGTGAGATACTGAGTACCTTCAAACTGTTGGGATAAGACTTTTATCTCTTGAAATACATTTCAATTAAGAAAAATAGTATGAAACTGTCCTAATTATGCACCTAGTACATCCTGAGAAAGTTTTTGAGTTCAAATTTAAATTTATTGATATTCAGTTGTACTATACTTTGGAGGTGTACATTAATAGTTTCTAAACTGAGACTAAAATTTTATGAATTTCATTAAATACGTTCACTATTCCATTAAGCTTAATAGTTAAATGAACATTCCTTACTAATAAAAACCCCACTAAAGTTCAAACTGGCATACAAAGAAACAAAATTATATCTTGCTTTGGTATGAAATTGCAAAAATTGGCCAATTTCCCATTACTGCTCATGTTTAAGGAATTTTTGACAGAAGTACCATCATCTCAAGGCCCAATTATCTTAACAAGTACAATTATTGCATATGGTTACTAGTTTCCTAACAAATTTACCCTTAGCAAGCATCAGATTAGAAAATAAATAATTTTAGTATTAACCCATGCCAGCAATGTAACCGACTTAAGCCGCAGGTGTAAAATTGACAAATTCATCTTAAATACACTATTTTTCTGCATACTAGAATGTCTACCAGTTCTAGTTTTATACATTTTGACCCTTTCATTACATCCAAAACCTAAAACAGGAGTTTATTTAAATTAAAGCACATTCTACTAAGCGCGGACCACTGCAGACCCCATAATTTCATACAATATTACATAATACCATATTTAGGCTGAAATTTAACCCCCACTATAGGTTTTGGCTTTGATAAGCAATTAAAATGATAGTCTTGGTGATTTACTTTCTTTTAGTACCATTTTTATCAAAAGAAATAGAAGTTGATATACCTGTCTATGGCCTCTTCAGGTGTAGGACCACCATAGATTTTTTACTCTTCGGCTATATTAAAATTTGATAATTTTGACTTATCCTAGAAAATTTACCTTTGTTTCAAATTAAGTGACACTTCTGTCCCCTATAAAAATGCACTGGCCAAACATTCTGTCAAAATTTCACAATATGTTTCATTGCATATAAGAAAAAACGCTCAACCTGAAGTCCATGTGGTCTAAAAATCTACTTTCACTTTCTATTTCAGTCCAAAAATAGTGCTTGTCCCTAATTGACTCTCAACATTTTTATGTTCATTTAAAACCAATAAAACTTTATCCTCAAGTTTCCTAGAATATTCAGCTTTCCAAAAATACCAAATTTATTCTGGTATCATGTGCGGTTCAAATTCTATATGATGCAAGAGTGAACCTGTCTGTTGACTAGTACTACTTTTACGTACAACCTCTGGACTGGTTCCCGGTATTTGGTGGTCCTACACCTAAATATAGCAGAATAATCATTCACCAAGAAATCAATATAGATTATTATACTTCAAGCAAATAGCTGTCTTTTTATTGGACTGTAACCATGTGTTAATTCCTACCGATCCCTATTTTAACCCGCCCATTAAAGCAACTGTTGTTAATTCCTCTTGTTTTCCTTCCAAAAAATTAACACCCGTTCATATCTAAAATTGCCAACGTGGAAATTGATCAGCCGCATAAAATGAAATTGACTAACCGGTCGTTTGTATTTCCGCGCAAACATGTCAAAGACACAACAAATACATGAAAATTGTCAATTATTATTTGGAAAAACTAGCAGACAAATAAGCATTTTCCATTAAAAATATATCTATATGGTATTTCACAGTTCACATTTCTTCTTTAGATAATAGTCATTCAGTATAATAAAACTCTTACTGCCTTTGAACTCCCGTGTTAGGGTAGATTATCAAATGGAGAGACTTCGTCTCGGGTGATAATTTTGTCTTCATATGATAATCTTCCTTAACACCCTCGTTCAAAGGCATTATGCTTATAATGTCTATGTATGAAACGAACCGGTGCCCGTGGTATCATAAATTTCGCTGAAATCACTTAAACGTGAATTATTAAACCGATGTAGCTACAAAACCAACCTGAAATTATTAAACATGGTTAGATATTAAATTCAATTATAGTTTGTATAGATCATTTATTCAATTATATTTTTAGACATTCCACAAACAGTTCGTACAGATGGTTCTGGATACAATTACAAACAATAAATTATGTATTTTAATATATCATTATGCTTTTCCAAAACTTTGAATAACATCTATTTGTTGATTTTATATAATTTAGTATGAAACAGCTTGTTAATCAATATTCTTTATGTGTTTTGTTTGTTTGTTTGATTGGTGTTGAAAGCCACTTTCAGCAATTTTTCAGCTTTATCATGGCGTCCAGTTTTTATTGGGGGAGGAAACCGAAGTACCCGAAGAAAACCCCCGACCTGCGGGAGGAAAACTACTGACAATCCTTGTCAATTATGATTGGAATCGAGTACACCCTGCCTGCAATGAGAATCAAACCCGCAATCTCAGTGTTGACAGACCACGTGATCAATAGTAGATGAACTACCTTAACCACTCGGCCACCGAGGCCCCTTTCTTTATGTGCTATTTGATGCTATGTTGTGCATGTATTAGGTTAACATGACTTTACCATAGTATTGTGCGTAGCTGCCTATACGCCTGTACGCGGCTGAATCCACATGATTTTGACAGCTCTCCAAAATGCACCAAATTACACCATTGTTTTTAAAATTTTCCAGGGGGGGGGGCTGCACACGGACCCTTCTATTTATTTTGTGAATCTACATTGTAACTAGTCCAGCTTAGCCCCTGATTGTGAAATAATTTGTTATATTTAATTATGTGTTTGATGGTTACCAGAAACCGATTCGTAATGCTTTTTCCATATGCTGCCCCAGCAGTTAAGATACTATGTGCAAAAATCCTCTTAATTTATACCCACGGCTGAATACAGTTGTTTGTGCAAATTGAAATGTTTTAATATTCATTATTCACAAATACAAAATACCCTGTGTTATTACAGAATTATAATGCTCGTCTATAGACAGTGATGCTTATTTGAGCTTTTACGTTTCTTTCTTTCCTTCATTTGTCTTATTACTCCCTTTTAGTTAAATATGATAGACATTATAGACATCTAACGATTTCATAAAAAAATAACAGGAAACTTTAGTTAAAATAACTCAACACTTATATGAAACAGACATTTGTGTCAAACCTACGTCTTTTATTTTTACAAATTTGATTTTCCAGGCTCATATAAATATACCCGCTAATACAGAACATTTTAATCAATAATATTTTATATTTTTTTAATTTGTGTTCTCTATACTACATGTATTTTGGGTGCATTGTATGAATGAAATATTACCTTGTTTGAAGTGTTTTATTTTGTGTGTTAATGATTTTGAGTCTTGTTTTTTATTTTATTATTAAACTTGATAACATATAACAAATCTTAAACTGTTAAACGTTGAACCATTACAATGTGTATTTCATATCCATTTTAATGGTGTCGGAAAAACAGATGTTGAATTCCAGCCATTTAATTTAAGTGTTGAAAAATGACTTAAGAAATAACACACACACATATATATGTATATAATTTTCAAATTAAAGCTAAAGAAAAGTAAAATAAATCTCAAATTGCAACACAAGCTGCTAAATTTGACAAATTCGGGATTACATAAACTATATATATTTATACTGCAACAATGTAATAATTGTCGAAAAAAAATTATTGGATAAATGTTATAATACTTGATAGTAACACTTTCCATAGGGCCTAGTTAGTCGTAAGAGTTGTCTTCACATGTACACAAAGGGCCTAGTTAGTCGTAAGAGTTGTCTTCACATGTACACAAAGGGCCTAGGTAGTCGTAAGAATTGTCTACACAAGAACACGAAGGGCCTAGGTAGTCGTAAGAGTTGTCTTCACATGTACCCAAAGAGCCTAGATAGTCTTAAGAATTGTCTACACAAGAACACGAAAGGCCTAGGTAGTCGTAAGAGTTGTCTTCACATGTACACAAAGGGCCTAGGTAGTCTTAAGAATTGTCTGAACAAGTACACGAAGGGCCTAGGTAGTCGTACGAATTGTCTACACAAGTACACGAAGGGCCTAGGTAGTCTTAAGAATTGTCTACACAAGAACACGAAGGGCCTAGGTAGTCGTAAGAGTTGTCTTCACATGTACACAAAGGGCCTAGGTAGTCTTAAGAATTGTCTAAACAAGTACACGAACGGCCTAGGTAGTCGTACGAATTGTCTACACAAGTACACAAAGCGCCTAGGTAGTCGTAAGAGTTGTCTTCACATGTACACAAAGAGCCTAGGTAGTCTTAAGAATTTTCTACACAAGTACACGAAGGGCCTAGGTAGTCGTAAGAGTTGACTTCACAAGTACACAAAGGGCCTAGGTAGTCTTAGGAGTTGTCTATATAAGTACACAAAGGGCCTAGGTAGTCTTAAGAGATGTCTGCACTAGTACACAAAGGGCCTAGGTAGTCTTAAGAGTTGTCGTCACATGTACACAAAGGGCCTAGGTAGTCTTAAGAGTTGTCTACACAAGTACACAAAAAGCCTATACTAAATGCCACCCCCCCCCCTCTTTGGAAATTTTTTTTCATTATTCTATATTTTACCTTTTTATCACAAAAATTCAGTAGAAAAAATGTAGATACGATAACCTGTCTATGGTTTATAATATGCCTCTGTTGTTACGTTGTTACAAATCGTTCTTGACTTTTGCTAAGGGAATTTTACATAATAAGTCAGCCATTTTTGTTTCTAAAGGGACCTTACAATGTTTACAAATGTTCGTCTGTTTTCGTGACGTTCAATGGTATTCGGACAAACCGCGAGACTTTTCCACCTTGTTACTGCAGACGACATCACCCGAAAGATTTCGAGTAGATAACAATCGATTGTTCCTAAAGTACACTTCCGTTTTAATTAAGGTCAAAAGTTGTCTTCACATCCACACAAAGGGACTAAGTAGTCTTAAGAGTTGTTTACACATGTACACGAAGAGATTACGTAGTCTAAAGAGTTGCATACACTTGTACACAGAGTAGGTAGTCTTAAGAGTTGTCTACACAAGTACAAGAAGAGCATAGATAGTGTTAAGAGTTGTCTATACAAGTACACAAAGAGCCTAGGTAGTCTTAAGAATTATCTACACTAGTACATAAAGAACCTAGGTAGTCTTAAGAAGTTCCTACACTTGTACACAAAGGGCCTAGGTAGTCTTAAGAATTATCTACACTAGTACATAAAGGGCCTAGGTAGACTTAAGAAGTGCCTACACTTGTACACGAAGGGCCTAGGTAGTCTTAAGAATTATCTACACTAGTACATAAAGGTCCTAGGTAGTCCTAAGAGTTATCCACACTAGTACATAAAGGGCCTAGGTAGTCTTAAGAGTTATCTACACAAGTACACAAAGGACTTAGGTATATGTAGTCTTAAGAATTGTCTACACAAGTACACAAAGGGCCTAGGTAGTCTTAAGAATTATCTACACTAGTACATAAAGGGCCTAGGTAGTCTTAAGAGTTGTCTTCGCTAGTACACAAAGGGCCTAGGTAGTCTTAAGAGTTGTCTTCTCTAGTACACACAGGGCCTAGGTAGTCTTAAGAGTTATCTACACTAGTACATAAAGGGCCTAGGTAGTCTTAAGAGTTGTCTACACTAGTACATAAAGGGCCTAGGTAGTCTTAAGAGATGTCTACACAAGTACACAAATGACTTAGGTATATGTAGTCTTAAGAATTGTCTACACAAGTACACAAAGGGCCTAGGTAGTCTTAAGAATTATCTACACTAGTACATAAAGGGCCTAGGTAGTCTTAAGAGTTGTCTTCGCTAGTACACAAAGGGCCTAGGTAGTCTTAAGAGTTGTCTTCTCTAGTACACACAGGGCCTAGGTAGTTAAGAGTTATCTACACTAGTACATAAAGGGCCTAGGTAGTCTTAAGAGTTGTCTACACTAGTACATAAAGGGCCTAGGTAGTCTTAAGAGATGTCTACACAAGTACACAAATGACTTAGGTATATGTAGTCTTAAGAATTGTCTACACAAGTACACAAAGGGCCTAGGTAGTCTTAATAGTTGTCTTCAATAGTACACAAAGGGCCTAGGTAGTCTTAAGAGTTATCTACACTAGTACATAAAGGGCCTAGGTAGTCTTAAGAGTTGTCTACACAAGTACACAAAGGACTTAGGTATATGTAGTCTTAAGAATTGTCTACACAAGTATACAAAGGGCCTAGGTAGTCTTAAGAATTATCTACACTAGTACATAAAGGGCCTAGATAGTCTTAAGAGCTGTCTACACAAGTACACAAAGGGCCTAGGTAGTCGTAAGAGTTGTCTACACAAGTACACGAAGGGCCTAGGTAGTCGTAAGAATTGTCTACACAAGTACATGAAGGGCCTATGTAGTCGTAAGAGTTGTCTTCAGATGTACACAAAGGGCCTAGGTAGTCTTAAGAATTGTCTGAACAAGTACACAAAGGGCCTAGGTAGTCTTAAGAGTTGTCTTCACAAGTACACAAAGGGTCTAGGTAGTCTTAAGAGTTGTCAACACCTACTATTCAAAGGGTCTAGGTAGTCTTAAGAGTTGTCTTCACAAGTACACAAAGGGTCTAGGTAGACTTAAGAGTTGTCAACACCTACTATTCAAAGGGTCTAGGTAGTCTTAAGAGTTGTCAACACCTACTATTCAAAGGGTCTAGATAGTCTTAAGAGTTGTCAACACCTACTATTCAAAGGGTCTAGGTAGTCTTAAGAGTTGTTAACACTTACTATTCAAAGGGTCTAGATAGTCTTAAGAGTTGTTAACACTTACTATTCAAAGGGTCTAGATAGTCTTAAGAGTTGTCAACACTTACTATTCAAAGGGTCTAGATAGTCTTAAGAGTTGTTAACACTTACTATTCAAAGGGTCTAGATAGTCTTAAGAGTTAACACTTACTATTCAAAGGGTCTAGATAGTCTTAAGAGTTGTTAACACTTACTATTCAAAGGGTCTAGATAGTCTTAAGAGTTGTCAACACTTACTATTCAAAGGGTCTAGATAGTCTTAAGAGTTGTCAATTCTGGTTGACATAGTGTGCTTTATTCAAACCCAAATATACAAGTACTGCTAGTTTTTCTCTTAATTTGCTGAGTGGCCTCCGCTCATATTATCAGATTTTAAAATTAAAGTCACCACAGAAACAGGCCCATCTAGTGTGATGGGGGTCTTAAATTTATGTTTTATTTACTTGACCTTGTATGTGTTAAGTTTGATGTTTGTTTACAACAAATCTTTATAATAATAACATTGCTCTTTTATATGCATTTTTATTTGTTAACTTGAGAAAAAGAATGTTAAAGAATAATCTAGAATTGACCATTAAGACGAAATTCAAGAATTTCTAGAACATTCATTTAGGATTAATCAATAAATATATTTCTGAATTCATAATGTCGTCTCTATTGTTATAAAAAATAAGAAATCGCTATTTATAAAGAATTCGATGTACAGTATTCATTCTGGAAATTTGCAGTCAATTGTAATCATAACTGTTTGCTGGAAGCGCGTTTATTTGGGTGAAGCTACAGCGAAGACTTACTTAATTTTTTTTTTGTTTTACTTCAACAAAATAAAAAGTAAAAGTTAGGAACAATGTTGTCTTTAAAGAATTTTTTAAATTATAAACTTTTGTTGTGAAATTATATATCATTTATTATAGAATAAAAATATGATCTTGTCAAAGCAAGGGTATTTTTAAACTTTCATAATATCGATTTCTGAAGTGTTATTCATATTTCTTGCTGTCAATTCGACAAAACGGACAATTGATCCTGCGATTTCCTGTAATTTCCCACACAGTTCAAAACACAATGATTTCTCTACGCGGAAAACGAAAATGAAATAAGATGATTGTATACACGACATTTTAAATCGAAATATAAAATTCTCTTCAGGGAAGTTTAGATTTAACACAATATAATTTTAGCTACAGCGAATTGATTTTAGTGTTTATTAATTAATTTAAACCTATCCTAAATGTTAAAACCATATATGAGAACTGAAAAGGTTATTAAAGTTTACATCTGCCTAAAATTAACTAATGTTTTCAAGAAATAAAGAGCGAACGACAAAATTCGATACACATTATTGTTGATTTAATATATTGAAAATAAAAGTTGAGTTTTCTAGGAAGAAATTTACAAAAAAAAACAAATGTTTAGATCAAATTGTACATTAAAAAAATTTTGGATGTGCAATGTTTTATTTCTGTTTAAAAATTGTGAGTATATGTCTACGTCACTGAGCACACACTGGATCGTGCAAAGGCAGGGACCAATCGTTTAGTAATTTAATTATAAAAGTTTGATCCGTTCTATTTATTCGCTAGAAATAAACCAAATAAGGTTGTAAACAATTGGCGTTGTACACAATGCGTACAACATCCTATTAATCCATGAACCGAGAATAATTACTTAATTAAACAAAAGCGCGCTTATAGACTCATTGTGTGGACACTAAATCATACATGAACCAAAAATAATTACTTGTGTTACTAAAACAAAGGGTTAATAATAGACTCATTGTGTGGACACTAAATCATACATGAACCGAAAATAAATTACTTGTGTTACTAAAACTACTTGTGTTACTAAAACAGAGGCTTGCTTATAGACTCATTGTGTGGACACTAAATCATACATGAACCAAAAATAATTACTTGTTTTTTTGTTACTAAAACAAAGGGTTAATTATAGACTCATTGTGTGGACACTAAATCATACATGAACCGAAAATAATTACTTGTGTTACTAAAACAGAGGCATGCTTATAGACTCATTGTGTGGACACTAAATCATACATGAACCAAAAATAATTACTTGTTTTTTTGTTACTAAAACAAAGGGTTAATTATAGACTCATTGTGTACACACTAAATCATGCATGAACCAAAAATAATTACTTGTGTTACTAAAACTACTTGTGTTACTAAAACAGAGGCTTGCTTATAGACTCATTGTGTGGACACTAAATCATACATGAACCAAAAATAATTACTTGTGTTACTAAAACTACTTGTGTTACTAAAACAGAGGCTTGCTTATAGACTCATTGTGTGGACACTAAATCATACATGAACCAAAAATAATTACTTGTTTTTTTTGTTACTAAAACAAAGGGTTAATTATAGACTCATTGTGTGGACACTAAATCATACATGAACCGAAAATAATTACTTGTGTTACTAAAACAGAGGCATGCTTATAGACTCATTGTGTGGACACTAAATCATACATGAACCAAAAATAATTACTTGTTTTTTTGTTACTAAAACAAAGGGTTAATTATAGACTCATTGTGTACACACTAAATCATACATGAACCAAAAATAATTACTTGTGTTACTAAAACTACTTGTGTTACTAAAACAGAGGCTTGCTTATAAACTCATTGTGTGGACACTAAATCATACATGAACCAAAAATAATTACTTGTGTTACTAAAACTACTTGTGTTACTAAAACAGAGGCTTGCTTATAGACTCATTGTGTGGACACTACATCATACATGAACCAAAAATAATTACTTGTGTTTAATACTAAAACAAAGGCTTGCTTATAGACCCATTGTATGGACACTACATCATACATGAACCAAAAATAATTACTTGTGTTACTAAAACAAAGCTTGCTTATAGACCCATTGTATGGACACTACACCATTTGGCGTTACCAAATACGTTTTCTAATATCTCCGAATAGTCTGTACAGCTCACATTTAAATTTGGTATCTAAGAACCAATAAACTATCGGATTAATCATGCTGTTTATGAAATACGACCTCATTATTAGATTAATAAATACGAATTCCGAAGTACTCAGGTTTCTGCGGAAGTTTTCATCCAACCCGTTGATGATCCCAATGATAAGGTACGGTAGAAAACTTATAACAAAAATAAGTGTTATTATAAATAACATCGCAGTAATCCTCGTTGTCTTCACCTGCTTTTTCGATATATATTCTGACCTTTTCACACCCTCTACTGATGTCGTATTTTCGCCACCGACTTTTGATAATTCTGACATAAAATTAATGCGTTTTGGGTTTGAGTCGTTTTCATTTTCCGTTTTAGTATATTTGGTAGATAAATTAGTGTCATGCTTCGTTTCTGGGATTTTGCAAACATTAAAGATAATAGGTTTTACATCTGCATCTGTATATTCTATCTTTGGTGTGCTAAGGTTATCGTCATCGCCAATCACATTGATTTGACTTAGTGTTGTTTCCGTGGTGCTTGTTCTAGACATAGAAGGCTTTGATTTCTTCTGAGTAGTGTCATGAATATGCCACCGTTTCCATAGAACCATTCCAACTTTAATATAAAGTACTGTAAGAATAAAAACGGAAGAAACAAACAACAAAATGTTAAATCCATCGTATATCATTGGAACGTAAGTGTCATTAAAATCATCGGAAATATAGCACTCCTTTCCAGTTACATTCGGGATTTTCGTATCAATGTCCGCTGATCCATAGATAAAAAGCATCGGAATAGCAAAACCAGATGAAATTACTACAGTTATTAAACATGCTATTTTTGTTCCTGTAGAGGACAACTGTTTTTTAAATGGTTTGCATATTTTTCTGTATCTGTCAATTGCGATTAAGTTAAGAACAAAGCTCGACGCCAAAGTTGTGAACATGAGTGAATAACTTAATGCTTTACAAACATGATCCCACACAAATGTCAGTGGATTTAATAAATCTATAATATGGAAAGGCAATCCAAGCAAACACGTTGTAAGATCAAACGCAGCCAAGCACAAAATGAAAACACGAGAGCTACTTAGTTTGAACCGAGAAATGTAAACATAGAGAACCAGGAGGTTTCCAAACACACCGGTTATCAATATTATTACTAGATATAAAGTCACTGGGATTAGCTGTGTTGCCTTGGCGCTGTTCTCCATTTGTAAAAGATAATAGTAGTCCTTTGACATATTAAAGTCTATTTTTAGTCTGTTATCTGGTAAAGATTCCAAAACAGGCATGGTTATATTGAATAAAAACTTTTCTGCGTCCGACGCCACATTTGTGCGCTTGTTCATGTTGTTAGGTCTCTATTACTTCTGAAGATATCAGACAAAATAGAAATTGATACTTTATAATGGATGCCTCGAACCGAATAAATTTAACTTAATACATTCCGCAATCCTTTTCATAAGATTCGTAAATAAAGTGACATCATTATTTATCCTGTTTGGCACAGTTTCTATGTCATGTATTCTTGGCATATATAATCAGACCATCCCGGAACTTATTTTCATTTGTTAAGTGCTGCTCTTTTTATCAGGATGCACTCTTTTTTTCAAGTGGAAATGTTCCGTTTTAAATATATTCCCAGTTTTCCTGTCATATGTGGTTTTGTACAGGCACTCGAGCTTTCTGATGAAAATGATATATGAATGTCAGTAATCGTTTGTTACATAAGTAAAACGCACATACATTCGCCTGTAGTAGCCAATCCATTAACTGGCAACACGTCCATTGTTATTGACAAAGGTTTATTGTTAGACACGTACATGAATCGGATACATATATTGGATAATTGAAATTATCCTCTTTAGCATCTAGACAATTGTACTTTACATCTATCTGTAATATATAACTAGTTAATATCGGCTTCCGCTTGATCACTTTTAGTCTAGGTTGGAATAAAACTGTGCAAGCGGACAAAAATAATCATATTTTGATAAAATGTTTGTACTGTTGCGATTAACATGACCCAAAAGAATATTTTAGACCAATAAAAACACGTAAACTATATTATTAATTTAATGATTTTAACCCAATATTTTTAGAAATAGGCTTTAATCACAATCGCAAAACAACCATAGCATATGAGTTTCATGTATAGGAAGGTTAAAGTTGCGTTAAATAGTTAAACTACTTAACATGACGTTAACTTTTTGTGTAAAATGCATAATTGGTATTTGAATGTATGGAGTAGTTTAAGTATCAAAATGTGCATATAATTATATACTACCTTTCCTACACAGCTTATAATAGATTGCGTGATGATTTTAACCCAACGATGTGACAACTTTCTCCAAAATAGCAAATAAATACGGCACTAGTTTTTATCAGTTTTTTAGCTATGCAGCTGGCGTGAAATTGCTTATTTTCGTTAAACTGTCATGTTGATAAGAAAATGATTGCATAACAAAACAATGAAAGTGTATCTTCTTAACAAACCATTTAATTTGAGATTAAGTTAATATTTTATGTTACAAAAGGGTTTGTTTTGTTTGTTTGTTTGTTTGGTGTTTTACGCTACTTTCAGCAATTTTTCAGCTATATATCTGTTAGGAATCTGGAATGTCCGGAGAAAACACCGACATTCGGTAAGAAAGTTTCAATTAAGATTTAAGTAGAGCGCACCCTTCCCGCAGAGAGATTCGAACACAAAACCTCAGTTTTCACCGACCACGTGATCAATAGAAGACGAACCATCTTAACCACTCGAACATTGAGGCCCTAAAAAAAATTACAATATATTGTTTTGCATTTTAAATAATGTCATTGTCGCCATTGACAGTTGTAATTTTGCCAGATAAACATTTTAGTGTTCCCAGATATAATGTTGTACAATGAACAACTGAAAAAATTTTGATTTGCGAAATTAGGCGCAATAATAAAAAAATTTAATTAACAAACCATTTAATTACAGATTAAATTAACATGTGACAGACTTTTTTGAAATACTATATTGCGACAAAAAATCGTCATCCGTTTTCCAACAGTTTGAATATCCCCGATTTGAATTTTCATATAATGTCAATGTCATTGCTAGTTCCCATATTTAATGTTGTATCGAAGACTTATTATTGATTGAAACACATTACCTCTATCATTTTGTATTTGTATTGTTGTTATATTAACAGTATCGGTCAATAAACGTACACTATATAAATCAATTAAAGGTATATTGTAACAATGATATAAATCTGACGACCATGTTTGATAAGAATTGCAAAATTCATGCTTTCTTGAATAGAACAAAACTGTTAAATTTAGTAATATAAAACTCGTTTTATAAACTGCATACACTGCGTGAGATTTTATTACCAAATACATCAGAGAAATACAAAAGTGTGAGCTTATATAAGGTCAAAATTTTGCATTTATCTTGCCTAATGTAGGTCTGTTTCCTTCAGTCGTTTCAATGAAATGCACAATTTATCAGTTTTTAATTGTTTTTGACATGGAGGGCCAATAATTCTAGCTGCCTTTCATTAATTTTTAGTTTAATTTATATATAATGTAATTAAATTTTAAAATGCATTTTATTTGATTTTAAAAAAGCAATAACAAAAATTGTTGCTTTTCCCTTGCCTCCACGGCAAGTTTCGTGTTGATGTTTTACAATATAGATTTCTTCTGGGTCATTTTTGTTTTATTCATAGTTTAATTTTGCCTAGCTTTTACTAAGTTTGATATAAATAATTTTATCTAGTTTTTTGGGGGTAGACAGATGAAGTGGGATCGCTTTTGCTTTTATTCCAGTTTAAATCTATTGTATGGAAACCATTCAAGTAAATTATGCAGTGTATGTATTCCTAAATTGAAAGATTTGAGACCAATTACAATGCTTAATATATCTGAAAAGTCTGTGCAATGCCTGTTTAAAGCTTCTATCCAGGAACCAATACACAACTGGATTAATCATATTATTGATAAAATACGTTCTCATTAACAGATTAACAATGAGAACCTCCCCAGTACTTTTGTTTTTCCAGAATGTTTTATTTACACCGCCCATGATAGAAATAATAAGATATGGTAGAAAACAGATTATAAAAATTAGAGTTACTAAAAATAACATAGCAGTAATTCGGTCCATCTTAATTTGATTTTTGCACTTGTATTTGGATTTTCCAAAATGTACCACTGATGCCAATTCAACGGAACTTGCGCTTGTCAGTTCAGATATTAGACCCCCGCTGCTTTTCTGGGATAACTCTTTTTCTAGTTTTGAATGGTCAGTCATTTCTTGATTTTGATTACTTCTGTGGCTTTTGCATGTGGCTGACGTAGAGTTTAATGGATAGACAGCAGTACTGTCTGAGTTGCTATTATCAAAATGAACTGAATTGAACGTGCTTTTCTCACATTTGTCATTATTTGTGTTCAACTGGCTAGCTGTTGTTTCTGTGATGTCTGCTTCAGACGCTGAACACACTCGAATGTTCCGTGATGTGTCATGTATATGTCGTCGTTTCCACAAAACTATCCCAATTTTAATATAAAGTCCTGCTAGAATGAAAACGGAAAATATAAAAATAATAAGGAGAAATCCGTGGTATATTAATGACATTTCCGAGTTAATATAATCATTAGTAGTATCACATCCTTTTCCAGTTACGTTCGGGATATTTGTTTGCATATCTCGAGATCCATAGATAAATATCATAGGAATAGCAAAGACTGTTGATACTATGACAGTTGTCCAGCATGTTATTTTAGTTTTGATACGAGAAAACTGTTTCTTCAATGGTTTACATACTTTTCTGTATCGTTCAATTGCAAGTAAGAGTAGACAAAATATAGATCCCATAATAGTGCACGTCAGCAAAAAAATCAACGTTTTACAGACATGGTCCCACACAAAAGTCAGTGGATATATCAAAGTTAAACTGTTGAAAGGTAGTCCTAACATACACGTTGCTAAATCAAAGGCAGCTAGACTCAATATGTAAACACGTGCTGTACTCCGCTTGATGGAAAGCGTATTCACGTATATAACTAGAAAGTTTCCGATGACACCCATTATCAAAATGCTGCTGAAAAGTACCGTCACTGGGATCAGTGCTTTCGCTCTGGTGCTGTTTTCTATTTGCAACAAGTAGCTGTAATTATTGGAATAATTCATTTCAATTTGAGGTTGCTTCATATTGTATGTAGCCATCTCAACAGACGTAGTGGATATTGCTGCAACCCTTTTTAATTCAAACGACTGTTTGGTATCCATGTAAAGGTGTTTCAATTGTAACGTTGATAATGTAGTCCTTTGATATTCCTTAGCTGACAATGTCTTGTTTGCTATAACGAATGTTATCAAATAAAACTCTTTTCGTTCCACAATGGTTTATACACGTACTTCTACACTTCTAGGAAAAACACCATAACTCAAATAGACTACAATGTAAACTGTATCTATTGTGAGTTGTATGTATGACTACACAGTTTATGTGGTATGGTTTACGTGTATTTGGATTAATAACTTCCTTGAATAATATACAATCATAGACTGTGATATAGTTCGCTATTGGGACTTAACGAGAGGAAACGTAATATTCACCGAACCGTTAGGAGTGAATATACATTTTTGAGGGTTGAGAAATACCGATGGCGATAGCATGTCAGTCAGTAACTGTTTTATTAGATGAATAATCCCATCAAATCGTAGTCTATCGTAATGAATCTATTACACGATTTTTGTGTTACAAACGCGTAAATGGATCAGACAGTGAATAAGATTAAAAATCAGGTTTTGCGCGACCGCTTGTGCAACGGACATAAAAAACACTACTGTGACGAAATTTTAGTACCGTTGCAATTTACCATGACCAGAAAGTAATTTTTAGACCAATCAAAAACAGGCAAAATTATATTCATGTTATAAAATCTATTATTCACAGATATTTTTTGAAAACGTCTGTGTAAGACAAATGATTTTTAAGATTAAATGTCAAGTATTTTTGATGACTGAGGAAGTTTTCAGTTGACGCCCTTACAACTATAGGACAGTTAAAAAAACTTGTAATTTCCGTATTATTTTTAGTTTTTTTTTAAATCCGCTTCATATACAGACAACATTCAAATGTAGTTTCAAAGTGCAGTAAAAACGCCATAACCGTGGGAAAATGAATTAAATGATATTATGACACAGCAACTATGTATATATTGACATATACAAGTAGGTGTACAAAAATGTTTAAAGAAAAACAATTGTGTTTAACATATTTCTTTTATTCCATATATCAAACACAATTTTAAACATTTTTGATTCCATTTTTAACGACTATCTAAACTTTCGTGAAATAATACACTCCATAACCAGTTTATTTGTAAAGTTAATGGTTTGCAACACGATTTGAATCCTGGCATAGTTAGACACGGTTTAGCACAGGTCTTTTTTGGAATGACATACACGTAACTCGATGAAATGCTACGTATGATGATAGTCTAAATGATAATCTTAGATGCCTTTACTATGAGTAACGTGATTCATCAAAAAGTTCGTAGAAAGTCATCTGTAACTGCATTGAAGTAGTATTTGTAAATAAGGAAGTTTAGCTGCCTTAGATATAGATAGTTATTACAGAATGTATTGGTCGAAAACTGTATCAGTTAACCATTACTCACTTTTCTTAGCTTTCGTCTAATTAAGATTCAACAGTGGTGCTAAATTTCCCCCTCCAAAATATAAAAAAAATGTGTGGAATTTTTTTCATGTGAAGGTAATGGATCCTTACAGGGTACTCCTTCCTTAACCAAAAAAGAAAAAAACTGGATGCCTTGATATATATGAAATTGGCGTAATGGTTTAAGCAAACAAGAAAAAGAACTTCAAGTAGATATCAAACGCAATAACTAAAATTCGCGTATTCACATATACACGTCATGCACATAGCAATAAGCATATGTGTACGTGGAATCAATATTTTAAATACAACATCTTAATCATTTGGATTTTTAATATTGTTTGGGTTTGAGCTCCACTGATGAATCTTGATGAGACGAAACGCGCTTGTGACATAATAAATCTATTAACCTTGGTATCTTTGATGACATTTTATTTTCAACCACTGGGTCGATGCCTCTGCTGGTGGACTGTGAATCCCCAAGGATATCACCATCCCAGTAGTGACACAGAAATGCTACAAAAGGGGATTGTACTTTGTACTTATGAAGTCTTTTTTCCAGTGAAGTATATATAAGTACATATAATAATATACTGAAACATACGAAGATGAATGACTGCAGGAAACGAAATATACAAAATACATATGTACAAAAAAGGAAAATAATATTGCAATAACCGTGAATATATAGTTACAACATAATTCATCGTTTGTTGTATGTGTATGCAGTACTTGTACTTATGGTCATCACTACACGACGAAGAATCTCTTAGATGTTTTAATAAATTCATAAATATATGCAATCTCCACGCAAAGGATTCTGGGTATCCTACGTCAACCACAATCACCTCTGCCATACCATTGGTTGACATTGTGAGAGATATCTCTCATGGAGGATAAGCTTCGAGTATAAACACGGTAATTTCAATGTAAAACTGTATAAAAGTAAATAAGATCTCGTGTATTATTTTTACAAACATCGTTCTTTGTTTACAAACGTCACGGGCAGACGACATATGTAGTCAAGCAGTAAATGGAGGATGACGTGCGGCAGAGGTTATATCTGGGAACCAGTTATGTTCTCTGTGCCGGAGAGTGAAATATATGTAACAATCATTTGGTTTTTGTCTTTAGATAAACTTTCATTTCCGTTCAGAAGTTTTAAATTTAATAGTTCAGTAGGGAGTAGAGTGTTTAATTTTTCAACACGTCTCTTCTTTGTGCATCATTTTTAGGACATTAAAAATGGAAATCTGTTTCATTATAGAAGCCGCAATGACATGATGGGCTGTTTACAATATTTACATTATGAAAACAAGATGCGCCACAACTCAATTGGGTCAAAATAATATTTAATTTTATTGTACCAAAGCTATAGATTGAAGGTACTATAATTTTATCTTTTTTGGTTAAGATATTTTTTTAATTTTGAGACGGTATCTATTTGTCTAGTAGCTAAATTTAATTTATTCCAAAGGTTTACAGAAGATGACACAAAAGATCCCATAGTTAACGAAAGCCTACAAAATGGTTGAATTAAGTCATTTCCGTTTCGTAGGGGATAACTAGTGCAGCTCTGAACTGTAGGCGGAACTAGTGTATTTAGAAATAGCGGTGCCTTTTCATGAACCATATCATAAAACATTTGTAGTTTTTTCTTTCCCTTATGTGTTTTAGAGTTTTCCACCCGGTTTCGCGATAAAGATGTTCAAGTTTTGTAAAAATAGGCAACCACGTTACAATTCTCGCAGCGTCCAGCTGAATGTTTTCTAACTTGTCAGTATAAGTAGCACCACAGTAATCCCATGGTTCACGGGCATACTCCAGAATAGGGCGGATATATACTAAGATTCAATTTTTCTAGAGTACACCTAGAGATCTTTTTTTCAACATTCTCATTACATTGATATGCTTGGACGCGCTATTTATTACATTTTCAATATGCAAATTCCATTTGCCATCGTTGCTTAGAGTAATACCTAAATGTTTATGGTTTTTTACAATAGGAATATTTTGATTATTCAGGGAAAAGTGGAGGACCGGCGTTTCCGTGTTGGAAATCATTAATATCTCTGTTTTAGTGGGATTGCAACTCATAGTCCATGTTTTGGACCATTGATTCAACTCAGTAACATCATGATCGTACTTAATTTGATTCAAATCTGATCCAGAACATCAAAATGAGCTATCGTCTGCAAAAAGTCTTGTCAAGGAAATCATTTTTCATTTATATACATAATGAAGAGTAAAGGACCAAGAACTGAACTTTGAGGTACTCCAGCTGAAACATTTCAAAGAGTCGACACTGCATTTTGTTGTTACATTTTGTTACATTTTGGCGTCTTCC
Organism: Limnoperna fortunei; assembly: GCA_944474755.1. NCBI lineage: Eukaryota > Metazoa > Mollusca > Bivalvia > Mytilida > Modiolidae > Limnoperna > Limnoperna fortunei. The sequence continues at coordinate 38,187,511 of OX104124.1, read as the reverse complement.
ATTTAAATAGCTTTTAAACCATTTCAAAACATTTCTTTTTATTCCATAGGATTTAATTTTATGTAAAAGTCCTTTTTGCCACACTTTGTCAAACGCTTTCTAGAAATCATAAAAAACTAAAAAGTTACTTTCTCTTTTTTCTTTTTTTATAATATGCAGTTATAAAGTTCTCTAAGTTGGTGCACAGTCGAATATCCGGGACGCAATCCGGACTGGTATTATATATATGAATATTATTCTAATACTTTTCCAATACAACTTATAAGAGAGATAGGTCTATTGTTTGAGGGTAATGAAGTATCACAGTTCTTAAAGATGGGGATTACATTTGCAATCTTCCAGCTGGAGGGAAATTTGCACTATTGAAGAGACCTGTTAAAAATTATTTTTATTGGCATGGCATTTTGATCCTGTTTTAATTCTATGACTAACTGAATCAGGACCTGTTGCTTTATTTTGGTCTAGAATTTTGATTATATCTACAATCTCACTATGGTCAATCTGGATGTTATCTAATTCAATATCCATTCTTTTTGCGAATTTTGAAGAGGGTGATATTTTTCATCCAACTATGATATGGAACAGAAATATTAATTGAAAATAGTACACTTCTCTAAGTCATTGCATGTCATATCGCCAATAGATTGTTCGTTTAATATATTAATAAGGGTAGGCACAGTGTATGGACAATTATTAAATTTTCATTATTTTCTAATACGTTGTTAAGTTTGATATATTTTCTAAAATAAAGTTGTATAAATTTTGTTGTAAATGTTACTTTGCAGTCATTCATATTATTTACATTGTTTCTTTGCTGCTTGTATTTAGCTACATCACAGTTTCTTTTTAGTTTTTTGATTTTTTTCTTAATCTATCACGTTTTATTATTTCTTTCCTTAATTCATTATTAAACTAAAGTTTATCATTGGATCTAATCGTGACTGTTTTGGATGAAACACATTCGCGCACAATGTCGAGAAAGTGTTCCGTGAATATTTCGGTCTTTTCGTCCGTATCTTTATTGTTTAATAGTTTCGGTTATTATAATAATATAGAATTCTTCAGCAATATTTTGGACGTATTCGAGTTTATTTCTAATGCTTCGTATATTTAAATTACAAATTGAAATTGAGTTTTCGCAGGACTGGTGACTCGAGTTCTAACATGCTTCTGTAGCCGACCTGGATTTTGTTCAACATTGCCAACCAGCAATTAAAAATGCAGAATAAACAACAAAAATACTACGTTAGCATTTGGATTAATACTTTGTAGCAGAGACAGTTGACCAACGAGAAGGGTACATATCAGATTCGTAAGTAGAATATTTCTAAAGGATTGAGATTTTTGGAACGTGATAAATCTATGCTTTCCTGTGCATGTCGAACAGAACGATTGCAGCCCTATAATTATAATTATTTACAATTTCCCACTTTGATACAATAATATATAATCTCCACACGCCCTTAGACTAGGAATGTAATGTATTTGTTTTAGGAATTGACAGCTGTTTTACCGGATACATGTATATCCAGTCACACATTTTTTTTTTGCTTTAAAATTAGTATTTATTAAAATCTCTAGGAAATGTTGAAAGAATAAAATAATTGTAGATATAAAATGTTAATATTTTGCATTGTATTTTTAAGAAGCAAAACGGATGTGTTATGTTAATTAAGGACTGATTCGATTGCCACTGGCGGGGGATAACTCTAAATTTCAATATTATGCAATTTCAACTCTGGTGTTATGTATTTACCAAAAAATGAAAACGAAAAAATATATGTTCAATTAATTGTTTTAGATAATGGATCTTAATATTTCCTTTGTAAAATTGCGTTTGTATCAGTTGATGATTATTATGTTCGTTAAAGATGAGGAATTGGATGTCATGGAATATATTCTAGACGATAAAATCATACAACAATTTTTTATTATCTGGACAGACTCGCTTTAAATATTGCAAAATATGATCGGAATTTAGTTTTTGACAAATGAAGTTGACTAATTTATTTTTGGATAAATGACGACAAACTATTATTACCGTTATCGATGGGTACCATTGCCTATCCGCACGATATTTTATATCCGCATGAATCACAAATCCAGTCGTGAAAATGCAAAATACTAGTGACTAAGTCTGATATTTTGTGTCCAAGGTGCATTTGTTATCAAAATGCAGAAGTTGTATTTCTACGTGATATGAAATTATGATTTCGAAAACAATTTTTTTGGAAGATTTTATGTTGATTCGTTTCCTGCTTTTTACATTCAAATATTACTGTCAAAATAATGAATCAGTCGTAAATCGGAAACCACGAATATTGAAATAGGATCTTTAAATGTTGAACTAGAAAATTTGAATGTATAAATAAGGAACTGGTGCTGTTGACCTCGGACCTTTAAAACAACATAATGATGGAAATATTTAAGGTTAATCAAGGAACTAAACAAATATTGAACCAGAAACTTCGTCTGCTCAACTAAGGACTAAAAAAGCCGAATTTTGAAGGGAACTGCGGATTTCGAACGGTAAACTAAACATGTTGAATATTGAACTACAAACTGCGATAGTTGTACACAAAACAATGTAATGTTGAAACAGAAACCGTGAATGTTTAACTAGGAACAGTGCTAATTAAGATTAGCCCACATTTCGAATGGTCTAGCCCTTCATCAATTTTTAATGACCTGGCCTCTTTTACAAATACTTTATTAATACACACTAGACTCCCAGAGAGGGGTTTCATAATATCTTTTTTTTTCAATCGAATGGATGAAGGTCCGATAATGAAGTTCATAGCAATGGGTCTCTCCATTCGATTTTGCTAACTGAGCATGAAAAACGTAGCAGTGTCAATACACAATATGAAATTTTTTTTAATGTTATGTTAATGCTTATTGATTTATACAGCTTTTGGAATCAAAATAAAAACAAATTAACCTGCACCTAATGTAAAAGTGTATTATATAGGGTTTCCTAAAGACGTATAGCAATATTACCATAATATGCCTGTCAAAAATGGAACTGCTAAAATTATCTCGAAGACAAAATATTTATATTGGTGTATACAACAAAATCAAAACGACTGTCAACAAAGTGTGACTACTGGGCTGGTGTACAGTTTTAGAGATAAATTAGAGTTATTTCTCTTTTGATTGTACTTTACTAGTTCAGATATGTTATTTATAGTACTTATCAACCTGAACAGGAGTAACAGGTTTTGAAGGTTAAGTATACAAATAGCATAAGAAGAACTGGTTTGCCTCAGGTGTGTCAGTGACCACCTAGAAGTTGAGTTGATAAGATGTGCTAGAGTCTGAGCACATTGTTTGTTCAAATTTTGGGATGAAACCTGATTATTGTTAGAGTTCAACATAGCAATGAAATAAAAGTCATTTCCAGGTTATGTCAGCTCACCCATGGCATTCGAAGATTCCCAGGTAGGTTTTCAAGTTGCAATTGCAAATGTCGTCCAAGCCCCACCCGGTTATCCTTGTTCAAGTTTAATACCGGTTTGCATGTTAAATCCCCTTTATAAATGGCGCGTTGCGGATATTATATAAGTTTATTACGCGTGTTACAATACTAAAGTGCATTTGTCTCAAAATAGACATTTTGTAACTTCACAGTGGATTGTTCTGGCTGTTTAGATTTCAACAAAATGAGTGGCAAGGACGTTTGATTTGTTCATCGGACCATTGTGTTGCTTTATACCAATCAGATTAATTACATAGTCTTATACTGTTTCTGTCTACCCGCATTAAATAGCATGCAGGGAGTACCTGTAAAAGCGAGTGGCTTAATATGTGGATATGAATTGCAATATAGTATAATTACAGAATTTAAAAAAAAACTTTTGAACATATCATTGGCTACAAACTGAACAGACTTTCGAATGTGAAATTAAAAACATCTGATTAATTTAAGACTGTGATGGACTGACTTTATTTTTCGATGTTTACTTTTTATTTTTTGTTCTGTTGTATGTTCAGTAGCGCGGTGAAATTGAGGTACGAAAGGTTTTGATTTTGTTTTGTAAATATGTTCTTTTGTTTTGTTCTATAACAGCTGTAAATTTTTGTTTAGTTGTTATTCACTACATTCGACAGATTTAAGTGAACTTTCACTTCTTTACATTTGGCATCCTCGACCGGATCTGTCATTGTAGGAAGATTTCTTTGCGAAATCTTGCTAGAGAGTAGAAATGCATATTAACAAGTGGATTGCTGAGTTGACAGAAAAAGGGGGTCCGTTGGGAACTGTATTACCATGTGGAGGTAGATGCAGGCTATGGAACATGAGGAATGGAGAATGCAGTTCTTATGCGTGAATAAAAACTGTTGGTTAAGCTCAACTGGAAGCAAAAGGTAAAGCTACCACCTCTGAAAGTAATGGAAATTGGAGGTTTTCCAAGTTACCCAATTTTATCGAAGGTCAGGATCCAGGTGTGTTTCTCAAATCATTTGAGAAATTGGCAAAGTTGCATATTTTGGCCAAAAACTGAGACGCCTAAGCCTTTGCTCAACGGTAAGTCTCTAGAAGCTTATGCTAGGTTAGATGATGCCAGCAGTAATAGCTATGATAGAGTATATGGTAAGGCTAGAAAGGTACTTTCACTGGGGTTAAAGGGAAGATACTGACGGTACATATGAGAATCTTTTTGACATGATTCTCCGAGAGCAGTTGTTAGTTGTTCAAAGACCCTGCTAAACGGACAGGTGATCTAGTTGGGGGTAAGCAGAAACTTGTTATATTTGTCAAAAGTCTAGCCACCTAATTTATGAATGCCCAGACTAGAAGGATGAAAAGGTAAATGGAAAGAAGGGAGGCATAGCACTGTGTATTGATAAGAGTGATGCAAATAAAAACAATTCTGACATGAGCAAGGTAAGATTGTTAATATTTCAGGTGTAGCAGTGGATTCAGAGACAAATGTGGTACATAGTTTAGGTTTGGACGGTTACAGTTGATGATAAGGAAGCTTCAGTCATTCGTGATGCAGGCAGTTCATCAGTCTTTATCTATGGAAATATGGTGTTGGACAAAGACAGAACAGGTAAAGTGAGAGATATTTGTTTAGCCGATGGTACTTTGAGGAAGTGGGAAGAAGTATGGTTTGATATTGTAACAGCATATTTCATAGGTATTGTACTTGCATTGGTGTTAGATTTGACATTTGCTGACATAGTCATACTAGATAATTACGTTAGTACAACGGTACACAGAGAGGTAAGTTTGGACGTGAAATCGACAGAGGAATCTAATATGGAGAATTATCAAGCAGTACAAACTATATCACAGAGGAAGATTGAAGAAAAAAATTGAGATAGAAAAGTTACAGAAATCTCCGGGAGAACACACACAAGTTCTACAGATCTTCGGAAAACAGGATCTGAGAACTACACAGGAAGAAGATCCAGCTTTAAACAAAGTAAGGGATTAAATCCAATATTACCCATCTGACCAGGTATCATATTTGACAGCTGGAATTTTATGCAGAGTTTATTACCAGCCAGTGGGATGGAATTACATTAAATAGTACTACCACATTAATACAGAAAAACTTTATTAGAGTTAGCCAATGATATCAAGACCTTAATAAAGTTACTAAGTTTAATACTGTAGCCATGCCTAGTATGGAAACCATATTATCTAAACTAGGAAAGCCAAATACATAAGTAATCTTGATCTTACCAAGGGTTACTGGCACCTTAGTCTTTATGATGATGCTATAGATAAGAGTGCCTTTGTAACACCAATGGAACAGTATCAGTTTACTGTTATGCGATTTGGAATGATAAATTTTATTGCGTCATTTTTGCGCCTTATGAGAAAAGTTTTACATGAATGCCAGGAATTTTCAGATTCTTTTATTGATGATATTGGCATCTACAGTGATACCATTAATAAACATTTGGAACACATCAGGTTAGTATTGATGGCACTTAGAAGGACAAATTTTTGCAGCTCGTCCCAAGTTGTGTAGCCTTGGATTTCATAACTGAGAATTTCTAGATTATTTTGTGGGTAATAAAGAAATTCAGCCAACCAGTGATAAGGTGAGTGCCATTATGGAATTCAAGCCTCTGACCACTAAAAAACAGGTTCTTCAATTTATTAGTCTTATTGGATTGTATAGGAATTTTTGCCTTCTTTTTCAAATATTTAGCCTGTATCGCCAAAAGGTAACTTGGACTGAGGAGCACCAGAGCTGGTTTAAAAAACTAAAGTCAAAAGTATCAGCAGACCCTGTTCTGAGATCTCCACATTTTACTCGGACATTTTTTGTCAGAACAGATGCATGTAAAACAGGTGTAGGTTGTGTTCTTGAGCAGAAATTTGAGGATGGTAGGAATCCAATTTTGTACATGAGCAAGACGTTCTCTAATGCTGAACGTAAGTAGTCTGTCATACAAACGGAATGTTATGCCATTGTTTGGGCAGTGAAAGCTTTGTGGATTTACTTAGATGTTAAAGAGTTCATTATATTAACAGATAACGCTCCTTTGCAGTGGCTTCAGAAGATGAAGATGAATAATCAAAGACTTCTGAGGTGGAGTTTGACTCTTCAAGAGCAAAAGTATACAGTGAGTTATGTACCATGAAAGTTGAACGCTGTAGCGGATGCATTGTCTAAGATTGATGAATAGGAATCCCTTGAATTCTCAAGTTTGTACTATATTAAAGAGGAGTCAGACAAAAATGTCATTTTGTCTCCTTAGTGGGTAGGATTGTAAAGTTGTAGAGATAAATTAGAGTTATCTTTCTTTTGATTGTACTTTACTAGTACATAAGTTATTTATAGTACTAATCAACCTGAGCAGGTGAAACAGGTTTTGAAGGTTAAGTATTACAAGAGAGGATATGGTTGTCACCATATCGAGTGATAACCCGATCAGGACGGTGAAAAATTTACTGATGTGTATGTTTTTTCATAGACCTTTTTATTGAATAATATACATGTCTATGGTTTGTTTATTAGTATTTTGTTTAAATAATAGTCACCGTTTGGGTTCCTTCATTTGTAGTAGTATGTTAACATATCTCAAAGTTTCATAATGATTAGTTGGAAAGTTTTCGAGTCATTATTTGCAAACCGTTTTTTCAAGAAATTTTCAAATGTTTGTTTATTTCGTTGTGATATTGATATTAGACAGAATATCCCGGTGGTGGCCTTCTGGTCTCTATACATGTATGAGTTACAAGTTTTCCTCCCTCAAACAGGTTGTGCATTCTCACATTATTTTAACACAACACAGCTTCTTTCAGAAAAATTTTCTTCACTACATCAGCAAAAGTATCTTTTTTATGTAAATAAAACAGAAACTTATTTTTTTAATAATAAAACCGTAACAGGAGGGTTTCGAATCATCTGGAGTACGAGCTACCAAGCCACAGCTGTAGCATGCTTCTGCAATCTTTGCTGTATTTTTATCCAGTGGCTACTTTCTATGAATTAACAACTCACAACTCCAGGAACATGTTTAAATCACAACCCCTCGTTAACAAAAATTGTTCGGATTCGAACACAGGGACCCTAGTCTTTGAACTCTCATCGTTGGACATGGCCAAATGATACAACATAGGCGTAGCAGCCGGTACGGCAGGTACGGCTTCCGCCGTGCCAATATGTTTTGCAGGTACGGCATGCCGTAAGAATAATTTTCAGGAAATAAAAAATATAAAATATTGTTCACGAAACCCATCTTTTAAGACCTAAGATTAAGTGCTACGAAACCGCAACAATGCAGGATTTTGCACCATTTACCTCCAGAGCTTACGGGGGTCTTAAGCGGCACCCGAACCCCCTGCCGAAAAGCCGATCCTGATTAGTATTCCGAGTTACCACCTTTGTACAAAGAAATGTTGCAACATTATTTATAATGTAAATTAAGGCAATGAAAATTACAGTACAATTAAAATACAATTTGCATAAGGCAATTCTAATTAAGTCCGTAGTCTGAGAAGACTAGTGCTTTACAAAAAAAAGTCTTAATAGACTTTTAATGCAAAGCAATTTAATACTTACTTACGGGGTTTTTTTACGTCCTTGACTACCGTAAAACGGTCTCGCACGGACCTACAATATAATACATAGGATTTTATCTAATACAGAGGATTTCAAACATAAATCAGAATCAGTTTGAACACCTGACAAAGGTATCATGCTATGCATTAAATTGCAAAATTAACGATTTTTCGTAAGAAATCTAACAAATTATTGGTTAACATCAAAATACAATTATACAGTCCATTTTAAAGTTCTTATCACAAATACGTGTTAATAATTATGGAAATAATGTCCATATTAATAATTTATACCCGCCAAGGCAGGCAACTCCATCTAGTTGTAGTCCTTAACCGCCACAAAACCATGACCCCCCCCCCTTTATTTTAGATATAAATCTAAATACGTATCAATAATGAAACACGTGAGTTTCCATAAACCAATGGAAAGAAGAATCAGCTGAATGACTATCAACAATAACAAAAAAGTACGGGAAAATCACACGTGACGAAACCTTCACTTATTTACGTTTAATCACAGACCTAAACAAATAATGACATGTTTTATAGTCAAGTTGTACAAAGTACATAAAACATTATACCGTACCACATTTTGAACAGGTAAATTGAAAAAATTTAACAATCAACAATGCAAAAATAAATTCTTAAAATGGCGATGAATGATCTGAAGCTTCTTCGTGGACTACTTTTTCATAACTTTAATGTACATAAATAGTTGATAATATTATTATACAAAGTTATAGTTGGAATAAATTGATAAATATATATATAAATAAATTACTAACATTAACTTTTTCTGTTCATAAATTTACTTTCCGCAATAATTTCTGCAAGAATATATTTTTACGCACAATAATATTTACAAAAGGTGTAAACTGAACCCAAAGACAGTAATAACCCTCTATACGAAATTATTACGCGGCGTAAATTTCGGGTTATGAAAATAACACAAGAAGATGCAGTTTTGTCTCAGGTATGTCAGTGGGCACCTAGACATTGAGTTGATAAGATATGCTAAGGTCTGAGCACATGGTTTGTGCGGGTCTAGGACAACTGCCCCCCGGATAACTGCCCCCTGGACAATTGCCCCCCGACAATTGCCCCCTGGACAATTGCCCCCCTAGGACAACTACCCCCTAGGACAATTGCCCCCCATCTGTCAATTTTCTTGGATAATTTAAAAAATAATAGTAAATAAGGAATATGGAATTTTCTTAGATAATTTTAAATAAAAACCATAAATAACTTTTTATATATACTCATTTATATTTGATTTCACTTAATTTTCTTTGATGATACTGTTAAAGGGTTAACTATTTATTTAAGAATTAAATAGCTTGGACAATATATAATCAACAAATTTTGATTACCATTAATTAAATTTTATTTGAAATTAATTACTTTTTAGAGCAAATTATAATTATTTATAACAATATCTTGAAAGGAAGAAAATTAATGTGAGCATATTTCTTACAAGCTAAATACAAGCTAAGCATTCTTAGGATTGGTATAAATAGCTGAGATTTATTAAGTCAATCATTCAACAATGGAATTCTTAGAGTCAGAGAGAGGTCATCAAAAACTCAGCTATGAGGGTTACATATATGTGAAGCAGAAGAACCTTGCCAATGGTGTTGTTTCATGGGAGTGTGGTACTTTCAAGACAGCACCAGAGTTATTTTACCAGATATACACAATACATGCCTTAGTTGACAACAACATCCTGCCTTGTGTGTATGCACTCCTTCCCAACAAGAACGAGGAAACTTACTACCAACTCTTCCAGCAGCTCCTTAACTTAAAACCAACACTTAATCCAAGATCACTGATGGTTGACTTCGAGATTGGCGGCAATTGTCCTAGGGGGCAGTTGTCCTAGGGGGGCAATTGTCCGGGGGGCAGTTGTCCGGGGGCAATTGTCCAGGGGGCAGTTGTCCGGGGGGCAGTTGTCCTGCTCCCGGTTTGTGCAAATTTTGAGATTTTGAAACCTGAATATTGTCAGAGTTCAACATAGCAATGAAATAAAAGAATAAAAAGAATGTTCTGGAGTTAGGAACTTGTCTCTCTCTTTGAAAGTCATCTTACCCGAATCTAACCATTATTAACACAACAGGTGGCACCAAGGAAGCAGGATATGATCTAATCTCACCCTTCCGTAATACCTGTCTGTTTGTGTGTTTAATATTGAATTATTTTTCTTGCTTGTTGTTTTGGCAAGTTTCTGTTGGTCATGACTGTGTTATTTTGTTCTTGGATGTTGTTCTTTTAAATTACACCTCTTGGACTTTTGGTTGGTTATATGAAATATAAATAAGAGATTAGATAAAAAAAAGTGTAGAATCATTTAACGTCTGATTTGGTTGGACAAGAAAAATCAAATCAAATCTTTTTCAGCAGAAACAAATCGACACATATTGTTTATATGTTCAAAGAATGCACTGGCGATGAGAACAAATCCGTGAACACCACACCCATGTCTTGCCAATGGATGTAAAAATTAATCGGACATTAATTGTACATTCCTTTTAACGTGATAGCAATCTACATATATATTCAAAACAAACCGATATTACGAAATTCAGGTAAATTAATTTGAAGGAATGACTTTGGCAAAAGCAAAATATTTTTTGAAGAACCACAGAAACTGATTCATCTAAATCATTTTGAGACTTACACCTCAAACATGACAGCAACGTTCATCTTATTCCTCAATTACCTCAATTATGCAGCAATATTTTATGCAGCTTCTCTTGCAAACGGTGTCTATATTTCGCAGTGGGTGAGGTATGCAAGAGCGTACAGCGAGTATACTGATTTTTGCACACGTCACCAATTTCTTCTGGATAAATTAATCCATCTATCTTAATCAACAAACACATACTACTGTAATGGAAGCGGAAGGTTCTGCATGCCATAAAACCTGGTTTAAACCACCAGACATTTCTTTAGAGATTTCTGTACTAAGTAAGGGCCATTGCATCTGTATACCATCATCTTATAAGAAAATGAAGTGAGATAGTTATATAACCCTTGGGTGCCGTATCACAAAGCGATCGCTAATTAACGTGCTCGTTTTCCCATGCAATTTAAATAGGATAACGTGCACGTTAAGCTAACGATCGCTTTATGAAACGGCACCCAGGACATTTCATTCCGATTGACTGTGCATGATTATGTGGAAAATGACATGTTTTTTATTTTTGTCCATAAGAGAAGACCAAAATGATTTATTTACCTTAACTTTTATGGAATTTTAATATTATTTGCTAAATTGATCTGCAAATCCTTATATACGCATATTATGTTAATTGTGGTCTAACACTTGTGTTCCGCGACAAAATACCAAACTGCTACTCGAACGAGTGCACGATACTCTAGAAATATGCATATTTTAGCTTTGTCTCCTTTGCGATTTAACTTCTAGTTGCAGTTGGCGCTTAGGAATGTTGAACAATTTTTTATTGCCGTTGCCTTTAACCGATTGATTGCTTAGAATTTATGACAATTATTATTTTATTTTCTACTACGCTATTTTAAATGCAACATTCGCATAAAGAACAAATCATACCATTGCAACAATTCCTATAATAATTGTTAAATACACTAATGTTAAATAAAGTAAAAATTCCAGCATACAATACGCATAAAATTTTCTCATGAATGAAAGCTACATGAGCTAGGTCTTGCGTATCCATGGCTTTGTATTTCATGCTAAGTATATGAGATCATTAAAAAATAAAGCAGTATAGTTATCGTCCAATCATATGTTATCGATCCATTACATTTCCTAATATCTCTGAATAGCCTCTCACCGGTGTTAGATACTTTATTTCCTTTTTTTACCTCATGCGTTGTGCTGCAGGTTAACACGGTATATATAAAATAATTGATATCATTTAAATCCATTTATATATAATTTCTGTAGTTAGTTTGCATGAAGAAAGTAAATCTTCAATAAATATACCATATCTATTGAAAAGTAGCAGTTTCATTTCAGCATGAATACAGGTCAATAATAGTTTAAGAAATAATTAAAATGTGTATAACACTACACAACTTGATGCATTATGAGGTGTATTGATCTCATGAATTGAAACTCATAAATTAAACTGAATCGACAATATTAACAAAATACTTAGAACAACGAAAATTGTCAAAAAGACAATTCGCAGATCAAAGTCCAACATTCCAACATATAGTAGCTATATTATGTATGCCTAAATTTGATCAACTAAGTTAACCTTATTTGTTTGTGTCCATTATGTCTTTTTGTTTAAGAAACGTTCCTGTTTTATGGCAATTATTTACGAAGCTAATTATATCATATTTTAGAGCTATCCAAAGCATATTATGACTATACCATAAATTGTTCTTGATGTAGTTTTATCTCTATTGATCTTGTGACTAAGGTCTGTTTGGGGAGGCGCTTAAACTGTACATGATGCCAAAATACACATACAATGATTCTAGTTTTAAAACAATCTTACAACAAGACGTTTCTACATTTTACAGACCTGTTCATTTTATTCTGGAGTGTTTTGATGTAAACTTATGCTTTACTTCAAATAATAACAATTTCAAATAACTAAGTTTTTCAAAGTTTACAGTCGTAAAGTTCCTAATTGTAATCACAGGCACTTGGGGTCAGGATATCATATAAAAAACCAATAAATGAGATTACAGTGTGTATTCACTCGTTTGGTAACTAGTCTGACATGTTTCGCTGTGAAATATTGACCTCAGAAAAATAATAAATTTTTCTTTATTATATAAGAACAAGGCATGAATCTTATCCAAGTTCTAAAAATAGCTCAAGTTTTATTTACTGGAATCCCCACGTTTTATTTAAAAAACATACTGTTCCAAGTGTCCACTCAGGAATGAGCTATGTCCGTTTAATATTCTCTTGATAACTACCACTTAACTTCACTATGTTACAACGTATTTCATTAAAATTTTGTGTTTTCTTCTATCCAAGCGAACAACAATTTTTATCAGGACGGAAGTCACTTCAATCATTAAGGGGCAGATAATTTTGCAGAGTAAATTTACATTCACTGTTAAAATGTGAGCATCTTACCATGCCATTATACTCTTTTTTAATATGTAAAATCCTGTTTACATTCTGGCATCGATTATCCATACGTTATATTGGTTTTATAATAATGACTTATTTCTCTTTTGTTTTAAATTTCGCGCCAAATTAATCGCATACGGTACTCACTAAGACTTTACATGAAAAGCAGTCGTATCGGGAACTCTCTAAGTACGGGAAATTATCTCCCCTCAAATGTTTGAAGTGACTTCCGTCCTGATAAAAATTGTTGTTCGCTTGGATAGAAGAAAACACAAAATTTTAATGAAATACGATGTAACATAGTGAAGTTAAGTGGTAGTTATCATGAGAATATTAAACGGACATAGCTCATTCCTGAGTGGACACTTGGAACAGTATGTTTTTTAAATAAAACGTGGGGATTCCAGTAAATAAAACTTGAGCTATTTTTAGAACTTGGATAAGATTCATGCCTTGTTCTTATATCATAAAGAAAAATTTATTATTTTTCTGAGGTCAATATTTCACAGCGAGACATGTCAGACTAGTTATCAAACGAGTGAATACACACTGTAAACTCATTTATTGGCTTTTTATTCCATAAAAAAAAATTATCCTGACCCCAAGTGCCTGTGATTGTAATAAATAGTTCCTATAATTTCCGATTTATTTATTGGTACAAAATCTTTGTCTGAACAGAAGAATTAAACTGAGTACGTCATTGATGTCAGTTTAACTCGGTTTTTCTTGTAATATCTCTTTTGATTAAACGAAAAAATGTTAACGCAATGTTTTAAGAATAAGGCTTTAGAAACAATCACAAATAAACACAAAACATTTTAATTTTATGTATTGTGTAGGAGATTATGCATCGATACAAATGACGATTTTTGTTAAAATTAAAGACACAGTATATTTATAAATTTATACATGCCACAAAACCTAGTTTAACCCACCATTTTATGTCAAATTTCTCCACAAAGTCAGACCATGGCTGTAGTTGATATATGAATGGTTGTTGATTCTAAAGTTTGTCGGTTTCTTTGGACTTTGATTTGCGGGTTCTCTTTTTTTAACATTTTCCCTGGTGTTCAGTATTATGTAATTGCCTTCATTTTCACATTGATGATTTAGAAACTATAAACTAGATATATTTTATATCTATCAGAATATATGTTTTATAAATGCTTATAGTTGATTCTTATAAGTGAAATTAAAAAACTTAATTAGGATTGGACACAACTGTCTTTCTACAACAGTTATTTATTTGCTTATAATGACTATGAATGTCGTTTGGCTTCGTGTTATTACTTTTACTTATAATAACTTGTTAATTTAAAATCAAAACATTCAGTTGTTAAACAAAATCTCAGGTTGTGGTTTTATTTATCAATGTCTCAATGTTAACTATGTTTTCTTTTTTATCCACTAGACGTACCTTTTGTGATTTGCACAGACTTAATCTCTCAACTTATAAAAATACAGCTTTTATTGAACACGGTGTTTATTCCATCCCAGGTCGGCACTACTCAATAGAGCATTCGATTAAAAGGATTTTAACAAAGCGTGACATACACATGCTTTTTGCAAAATGGATATACATGACACTATCATGACTATATCGTGTATATTGTATTTCAATGATCGTGATGCCCTTTAGTTAAGTTCGTATTGCAGAATTTGTAGAAGCCATTTTTTATAGAGTTTGTCTGTTTCCTAATCCCTGTTCAATTAGATAAGCGTAGTTTTGTACCGCGTCGACATTTCCAACTACACTGATATTCTGCTATCAGACAAGCCAAAATCTTTCCTTTTGACGTTTATCATGATTCATTAATTTGATTTAAATGGGTTACCATTTAAAATCTTCAACATAATTCTCAAACAGTTTATTCAATTGCTTTATGTTTATGTTGCTTACCAAAGTACATCCATATTGAATCCATATGTTGCATATTTTAATAAGAGTATGTTAAAGTGCTTTCAATGTTTTAGTAACCATTGTATCACCATCTCGAATCCAGATGTAAATATAAAAGTTGTGTTTGCTTTTCGTTGTAAGACGGTTTCCTCACTTACATATGACACTCAATATTTACTCATTTTATATCGATTACTTAGATTTTGAACTCTACTTGCATTCGAAACTTGGAACTCAGTTTAGCACATGTATAATTTTTTGTAACTCTATACCAAGATCTCTTTGTGAATTGATATTCATTATTTTGAATTCATACGTACTCCTCTTTTAGGTAACTGGATACTCCAGAAATCATTACACTAAAATACCTGCAGAATAATTATTACAAACAATAGTTTTCAAAAATAATAACAAAATGTTGAAGAAATCCACATTATATTATATTTGGCTCTATTGATTAACCTCAGGTGCCCATCAATTTCATATACTACAAAATGACAACAAAATGTTGAAGAAATTCACAATAATTACAAATAATAGTTTTAAAAATAAAAACAAATGTTGCAGAAATTCATTTGAACACATTTTCTATCGAAATCAATAATACATGGGGTAACAGTTTGAAGATCTTCACAATATTTTGAAGAGAACGTTTAAGGTTGGAATTTCTTTAAAATCCTGTTATATTTATTTCACGTGTGTCCACAACATTTTTTGACTAAATTCTTGCTCTATTTCCTTATTGATTTGGTGCTTGACGACGAAATTAAATATGTGCGAGTATTATTACAATTTGAAATGATCAATTTAATTTCTTCTTCCCTCTCGCGTCAAAAGATAGTGTTTATAATGGCCTTTTAAACGTTTTACCTGGATCTTTTTGGCTCTATTGATAAACTCCAGGTGCCCATAAACGATACGACAAAAAAGATACCTCCAAATGTTCTAAGTTTCAGAAGTTTATTTAATTGCATTTGCATTTTTTTGAATGATAAATTTAGTTTCTGCTTCGCTCCTCTCGTCAAAAGATAGTGCTCATAATGGTCTTTAAAACGTTTTACCTGAATCCTTGTAGCTCTAATGGTCAAACCCAGGCGCCCATAAACTTGAGATAGGACGAAAGAGATACATTCAAATGTTCTAAGTTTCTGAAGTTTATTTAATTGCATTTGCATGACAATTATTCACTAAAAAAAAGATCAATAAATTTCTTCAAACTTATAGTTCGTGTTTATACCAGCAATCATAATTCAAATTAAAACAATAGTGGATTAAGAGCTTATAAATAAAAGTTCTATGTGAACTCAAAAGGGAATTGTTTTATAGCAAATGTCTTTCGACGTAGGGCTTATTGTTATTAAAAGATTTATTCATGAAAACCACATGCTTCATATATAATTAGTTCATTTGAATTATTTTCTTATCATAATCATATAAATTACAATGATTTTAATCGGGAAGTGCATGGCATTTGCTTGTTGTAACATTAAACGAGACATTTATGGTAAACTGGTTATCGCTAAAACATATCACACAAAAATCAAATGGTTATCAATGAAAATAAGTAAATTGAAATGCATCATCACATTTTCGCAGAATATTAGCAGGATAATACAGACGTAATACAATGGGTGAATATGAGCATGTATTGTTCATCATAGTACTATTTTTTATACAGAGAAATTCACCTTTTACCTTTGAAAATATTTCGATTTGCGAAGGACAATTAGATAACAAGCCGAAGGATCGTATTTTCATAAAGCCCATTAGAAACGATTTATCATCATACGTTCTCGATGTTATTGACAGGAGTAAACAATATTTTCGATTTATATTGACTATTAACTATAATAATTGCTCTATAGAGAAGAACTTGTTAGAGGATGTAGAAGACCTATGCACAACAACTTGCAGTTATACGATTAAGGCTTTGTTTGATGAATCAACGTCACCACGAGATGTCCGGAAAATTGATACAGCAGTAATTCCGTATTTCTCAGGTATAAACATTTATTTCAATTCTGAATACTGCAGTAAGGCCTTTAACGACATTATCGAATATAAAAATAACAGTGTTTCAAATCAGGATGTCAACGTTTTCTTATCTGAAGAGAGCTCTTGTGTAGCTGATTTTGAATTAATTGATACATTTGACGTTAAAAGTCGTTTTGAAAAAAAAGATCGGTTAAAAATTAACATTTGGATTTTTGAAAACATTTTAATAAATATTTTAGTTAAATTTGTCGACGAATTTTGCAGAGAAAACTTTTCAGACATTTTAGAAACTACCGGAATCGAGCGCCATAACAAATATATGACAAGTGCATCGCAGATCAACGGGTGGTTAGATGACAAAGCATGTTTTACAATCCATCGGACCAAAGTGCTTTCATACTTTTACTTAGCCCCAATAAGAGATTCTTTGATTGCATACATAGAAAACATCTTAGCAGTCTACATCGTAATTTGTAATTCAATAGTGGTATCTACTTTCTTAAAGAAAAAATATCGGACACCAGTGACTGTTTTGTTGTCATTTTTGGCTTTCACAGACACAGTAACAGCGTTGTTATCGTCAATACCCAGTTTAATCGCACATATATTTTATAAACAGGAAATATTTTTAGATTCAGATGCTTCAACTGTGTTCTGGTACCTCAATTATCCAATGTGTATATTTCCTGGTTTAGCCGTTGCATTATTGGATGCGTTTCATATGATGTCTGTTTTAACAACTTCTGCGATATGCATACATAAAGCGACTGTTATATTGTTTCCAATATGGAGTAGAGGACACATAAAGATGACATGTTGTTTGATTTTGTGCATTGGTACGAGTGTACTTACGTTGTTATTACATTCACACCGGCTTTACAAAGTCATCGATTTAGTATATGAAGAAAACAATTTTTGCTGCTTTGACTTCTTTGGTTCCAACACCAAAGACTTTGACATCGTCTACTGGATAAATGCTATTTTGTTTGTGTTAGCAGTCGTAATGGTATTGACTTGTACCATATTTATAACCTGTAAACTTACCTGCCTCAGAAAGACTCTACCTTGGGTTGATTCTCCAACAGTTCAAGCTAGGAATCGGAGATCTGCCATAACGGTCGTCATGATTTGCAGCGTCTTCTTTATATCCGAGACAATGAATATTTTGTATGAAATACGCAGAATTTTAGAAACGAAAAACAGCATACCATTTTATTGGTATGTGTTTTTGTCATGGGACTTTTACCCAAAACATTTAGACAAATTTCGAGTACTTAGTTTACAGATTGGATTCGCACTAAATTTTGTCATATACCTGGTAATGGGGCAACAGTTGAGAAACTTGCTATATCATCGTTTACATGGGATCTTAACGTTCTTTAGATTTCGTGAATAAAATAATGTGTAAGCTAGGATAAAATATAACATCAAACGGAAAAACACAATTCAGAAGATTTAAAAACATAAAAAATAGCTTTTTTATAATATAAATGAATTTTTTTATTGCTCATTTATTCAGACGAGCCATAACTCATGGGATTGGGATGAGATTTAGAAGAATATGCTAAAAAAATAAAAATTATCAACAGAGGAAATATCAAATGAAAAATGTTTACAGAAGAGAGGCTTAGGCCACAAATTTAACACTGTGAACAGAGAAAATCTACTAAAATATAAAACGAATAAGAAAACAAACTCGGACAGAGTACTGTTATTAACTTACAATAAAGAAACTTCTGAACAATATATTAGATAACAGGCTAAAAAAATACTTTTTGTATTTATTTGTAATAGAAGCTAAATCTTACAAAATGCACAGATAATAATAGCGTATCATACAATGTTGACGGTAAAAATCAATTGTAGAACAACTATTCTAATATATGACATTTATTGTGAAAAATTATGTTTGTTGATGAAACTGGAAACACAATTATAAACGTAAACAAAAGTCACCTATCGTGTATTGAGCAACGACTTTAAAATAATTGGAACTGTGACAATATTGACAAATCATGGATGAATCAAAAAGAGAAAAACAATCTTGAGTGGAAAAAAATCGAACATTAAATGAACAAGGACTGAACAAGAAAGGGAAGCACTTTTATAATTAACACTATATCATTGTATATACTGACATTTTATTACCCATTTATGACATCATTGTATTTTTGTAATATAAGCACCCACATTTATATTTATCTATTTATATTTCTGCTTAATTTCATCTTTTAAATTACTTTCCCTTTTATGCTGTCATTGTATTGTTACGTTGTTGTTGTCGTTAATGTTCACATGTACAAATTTTTGTCATTTGTGTATATGCGTCTAATACCAATAAAGACGGCAGTGGTCACTGAAACGTCGGAAAAATATGAATTTTGTCTTTGTATTATTAAAGAATATAGTTTTAGAGATGTGATTATTAAACAATATAGTTTTAGAATGTGATATTGACTATGCATTCATTATAGATGTTTTATATTTATAGAAATAACCAATGAGATGTGGTTAAACAACTAAATGTTTTGATTGTAAACAATCATGGTTATTATAGATATAGGCGATTCTCACTGCAGGCAGGGTGTACTGGACTCCAATCTTAATTGACAAGGATTGCCAGTTTTCCTACTGCAGGTCGGGGGTTTTCTCCGGGTACTCCGGCTTCCTCCCCCAATAAAAACTGGACGCCATGATATAGCTGAAAAATTGCTGAAAGTGGCGTTAAATACCATCAAACAAACAAAAAATATAAATATAGGCAATAACAAAATACCAAACGACATTAATGGTCATTATCAGTCAATAAATAATTGCGGTAGGAAGACAGTTGTGATCCATCCGAAATCTTTGTTTTTAATCTCACTTATGAGTGTCAACTATAAGCATTATTTTGATAGATACAAAATATATCTGTTTTATGATTTTTTTTTGTAAATCATCAATGTTAAAATGACGGCAATTACAAAATGCCGAACACCAATAAAACTGTTAAAAAAGACAATTCACCAAACAAATTGTATGGCAATTCATTTCAGTGAAGAAACCCATAATATCAATGACTTAAATATAATTGGAGGTGTGACAATAACAAATCATGAAAATAATTGAAAAGAGAAAGAAACATTACGGATGAAAAACTTTTACAATTAACACTATATTATTGTATACAACTTTGTTGACATTTTACTACCCCTTATATCGTCATTGTATTGTAACGTTTTTGTAATTGTACCCCCACCCAAATCTATATCTATTTATATAACCGCTTAATTTCACCTTTTACCTTACTTTCCCTTTATGATATCATTGTATTGTAACGTTGTTGTTGTTATCAATGTTCACATGTACATATTTTTGTCATTTGTGTATATGCGTCCAATAAAGACGGCAGTGATCACTAAAACTTCGGAAAAAGATGTAGTTTTCATTTGTATTATTAAAGAATATAGTTTTAGAAATGTGACAGTTAAACAAACAGTATAGTTTTAGAAATGTGACTATTACACAAAATTGTTTTAGAATGTAACAAAACAATATTGATTATGCATTCACTCTAAATGTTATATAATTATAGAGATAACCAATGAGATTTGGTTTAACAACTGAATGCTTTGATTTTAAACAATCATGGTTATTATAAATGAAGGTAATAACAAAATACCCAACTACATTCATAGTCATTATAGGCCAATAAATAATTTTGGTAGAAATACAGTTGTGTTCAATCCTAAATCATTTTTCTTAAACCCGCTTATAAGAGTTGATTATAGACATTTTTATAACATATGTTTTGATAGATAAAAATATCTCGTTTATACTTTCTAAATCATCAATGTTAAAATGAAGGCAATTATAAAATACCGATCACCAATAAAACTGTCAAAGAGACAATCCAAAAGCAGGATAGTGTGCCAATTCATTTCAATCAACAAGCCTATAATATCAATTTCTTTTTAATATTTGGAGGTGTGAAAATTAACAAATCATGGATATATCGCAAAGAGAAAGACAAAATTTGGATGAAAAAATTAGAACATTAAATGAACAAGGCGTGAACAAAAAAAGGATAACACTTTTACAATTAACACTATTTTATTGTATAAAACTATGTTGACCTTTTACTACCCTTTCTGACGTTTTTGTATTGTAACGTTTTTTATAATTGTACCCCACTCACATCTATATTTATCTCTTTATATTACCGCTTAATTTCACCTTTACCTTACTTTCCCTTTATGTCGTCATTGTATTTTAACATTGTTGTTGTTGTTATTGCCGTTCACATGTACATATTTTTGTCATTTTTGTATATTCCATAAATAAAGACGGCAGTGGTCATTGAAACGTCGGCAAAATCTTGAGTTTTTATTTTTATTATTAAACAAGTCCCAAAAAAACGACAAATTTTAGAATCAACATTAAAACATATAGCAACTACAGCAAACTTCCTAACTTGGTACAGGCAATTTAATATAATGGTTGGTTAAACTAGGTTTAATGGTATCCCTAACCTGGCTTTTCCATTTAATGTCAGTTGGTTTGTTGATGACATTGGTTGAGTATCAGACAGCAATCGTCAGTAGTAGGTGTATCCAATGCATACTTCATGTACCTATTGCTAATTGCTATCTTTTCGTACTCATGTTGTGCTAGAAGGTTTCAACCACACCGTTCATCATAGAAATACGCACGGAAGAAAACTGATAATAAAAATAAGACTTATGATAAACAATATGGCAGTTTTTTTTCATATTCAACTGACTAACCGCTGTATCTGGTGTAAGCGTTTCAGAATTTGAACGTTTTGAAGGATTGCGAGTAGTGTAATGTATATGCCGTCGTTACCATAATCCTTAATTTAATGTTAACTGCTGTTAGAAGAAAATCAGAAATTACGAACACAGAAATGTTAAATCCGTCATATATGACAGGCACTTCAAAACCAATAAACTCATTAGATATATAGCATTCCTTTCCAGTTACTTTCGGGATTAATGTTTCGATGTCTGAAGATCCTTTGATACTAAGCATCGGAATTGAAAAAAACAGCTGAAATTACTGCAGTTATTCAACATGATATTTTAGTTCCAGTAGAAGATAACTGTTTCTTAAATGGTTTACAAATTTTCTTGTACTTGTCGATTGCGATTAACAAAAAAGATGGAAGCGAATGTCGCGAAAGCGAGTGAAAAACTCAACGCTTAAATCATAATCTCACATGAACCGTTTAATAAATTTAAAATATGAAAGGAAAATCTAACACAAAAGTTGCAAGATTAAAGGCAGCCAAGCACAAAATAAAAATGCTCGAGATAGTTAGTTTTTACCTGGAAATGTAAACATAGAAAACCAGGAGGTTTCCAAACACACCGATTTGGAGATTACTGTATTGTATTTATTACTGTTATTTCCATTCTAATGCTACGGCGATAAAAACTAAATTACCCTAAAATGATAATTGTTTATTTACCGGAAATAACGTCTGCGCTTGCGTTAAAATCGTGTAATTGATGCCATGAAATTATTCACGTTGTCCAATCGAAATGATGTTACATCAAGAATTACTTAGAATTATCATTATTATTACTAGATGTAAAGTCATTGGGATCAGTTCTATTGCCTTTATGCTGTTTCCACTTGTAAAAGATAATACTAGTCCTTGGACATATTGAAGTATATTTTCAGTCTGTTATTGATTAAAGATTCCAAACCAGCCATGGTTGTATCGGATTAAAACCTTTCTGCGTCCGACGCCACATGTGTCAGCTTATCCATGTTGTTATGTCTCTGTTACTGCTGGAAATATTAGTCAAAATAGAAGTTGAAGCTTTCCATAAAAGATGCCTTTTCATGTAACTGTGTTGTCTGACTAAATTTAACATACATTCAAATCCCTTTTAAAAGATTTGTACATAAAGTGACATCATGTTTTTTATTATGTTAGGCAAAGTATATATATTCTCCCAAAAAAGAAACGCAACACAATTTTTAATGTTAAAAACGATTTTTTTTCTTAAATATAAATTGGCTTAAACTCGGTACTTCTTTTTTTCTTACGCAGAAGTCTAACTGACATCTGACGAGGAAACACTATCATTATCGGTGGTCTCCGGGTTGGTGAATCTCAGACTGAGGTTGAGAGACCCTTTTATGTTCACCGCAGCACGATTTCTCGTTTGTAGAGGCTATACAAGCAGCATAACACTACAGAAGACAGAACTCGCACAGCCGCCCATGCATTACTACTAACGCCTAGGATCTCTACATAAGGCTGTTTCATTCACGCCACATGACCGTTCCTGCAACAATTTCTGCCAATAACAACCCTGACAGGCGGCGAATGTCTGCCCTGATCATCCGTAATCGATTGCGAAACTACGGGTTGCGCGCCAGATGACCATACTTTGGAGCGACTTTGAGGCGCCACCCTCGCCAGGCAAGGGTACGAAGGTGTAATATTGTTCGAGGTTTCGATTTGCATAACTAAAGAAGGGTGTGGTTCAGCGACGAATCGCGCTTTTTGCTAGAAAAGAGAGAAGGCCGAATTTGGCCGGTTCTACAGACGACAAAAAGAACGGTTTGCACACGATTGTGTCATTCAAGTCAAAACATCTCTCACGCCAGAAAAACACCCTTGGTTCATATTCAAGGATACTTGAATGCAGTTTGCTATAGTTATTCTACAGCCTCACTTATTGCCCGCAATGATCGTTGTTTACTTTTTGGAGTAGCAGAACGTAAATGCTATGTGTTGGCCTTTACGGTCACCAGATGTAAACCGGATTGAGAATCTGTGGGATGAACTTGACGGCCTCATACGTAAACGTCAAACACTGCAGGAATTCAGCATGCACACAGGTTGAATGGCAAATAATTCCTTGGTCTCAAGTACAGAGATTAATGAGATTAATTCAGTCTATGCCCAGACGTATAAGAGCTGTTCTGCAGGCCAATGGAGGGCATAACATATATTGACTGTAGTTCTGGAAAATATTGCACCCCAATGGACAAAATTAATATTTTCGTATGTGACCCTTTGATTACATTTGTGAGAAATGTAATTGTTCTGTGTGTTTTATTTCTGTTGTAATTTATAATTGAAATTTATGATGTTCACTGTAAAACATAATTTTTCCTATGTAATGTTTCTTTTATTAGATAGTATATGTCAAGTATTCAGTATCAAATTTAATCATCTCGGAAACTTTTATTTTTATTAGTTAAATGTTGCTTTTGTTTATCAGGATGCACAACTGTTTCAAGTGGAAATGTTCTTTTCGCGGATATTATATTCTCATGATTGTTTGACCAAAATAAATCAGCTTTAAAATAGTTTTTACGGCTCATAGTATATCTTAACTTAAAGGAACCATAGAACCGCTTCATCTAAATTATACTTAAACCTAGAAAACCCTAGAATATGACGCCAATAGTGAGACGATTGTAATTTCAAAATTATAAATTTTCATCACTTATGCAGTAATATTCCACATTTTTCTGTATACGGTGTCTATATTTCTGAAGTGATAATGTATAAAAGAGGTTGCAGAAAAAACTACACGTCCACGCTTTCACTATATTTTCTTGTTGATAAATATTCTCGTTTGAAAATATTACCATATTAGATAATTTTCCGCGATATTGTTAAAAGCTATCAATTTGAAGTGTGAAACTCAACGGGTACGTTTAAGAAACATGTTCTAGATTTCAAAACAAAATTATGCTCATATATGTCAATACCAAGACAGAACCCTACGTCCCTACCAAACTTCTGAGGCTTTCCCAACGCTGGCTTATCTCCACTTTTCCCACTGATTAATTTTTTTTTAACGTTAGTCTTTCACATAGAATAAGTAATGCTGGCTGAAAGCTTATCAAGCTTTTATTCAATGACCATCTCTTATAAATTTTTTTTGTAATTTTAAATAGTTTTTAGCCATAACATCTTATGATTTCCTTTTATAGTTACACATTTCCTTATCTTTTCAACACATATTATGTTAAAAAGATTTATTTACACATTTACAGTGCTAGTTATAAAGGTACGCACGTTACCAGAATACTAAAAATATAATGGCTATTATTGTGTTGGTGGTAATAAAACTGTAAAGTTAAAATTATAATTTTCAAAATTCTAAATTAAATTCAACAAAAGACAACAAGGTTTAATTTAAGAGTCTGCTAACTTAGAAATATTCATCTTTTGTAAAAAGTATCTTGTGAGCCACATTTCCAGATAAAACACATATACTTTTCAATGAGTTGGTATAATATATGTACAAATATTTGGGATATGCACTTCCCATTATGGATACAGTAGAAAAAATTTTTAAGGCGAAAAAATAGCACAGTGCCAATCAAATCAGACCGCATAACACTAATACGAAGTCATTGGACAAACGACAACTAACACAGAATAAAACAACAGACACACACACAAAGACCAGCGACACTGTAAATTACACCAATGTTAGTTAACGTGTTGAGTTGTATTTCACGTTAGTACATTTACCTTCTATCATCCGAATGTATAAACTTTGTTTCAGAATTAAGATTTCTTTTTTGTCACCAACTCGACAAAACTCCGTAGAATAGAAGATATCCTTTATCTTGGGTGTCTGAGACTTTCACTCATTGGTGCTTGATACTTTATTTCCCCTTTTTACTTCATACGTTGTGCTGCAGGGCAACACGGTTTATAAAAAATAAGTTATATCATGTAAATCCATTTATATAGAATTATATATAAATAATGTCAAGCAACAATTCATCCCGTTTCTGTAGTTAGTTTGCACAAAGAAAGTAAATCTTCAATAAATATACCATATCTATTGAAAAGTAACAGTTCGATTATAGCATGCAGAACACGTCAATAATAGTTTAAGAAATAGTTAAAATGTGCATAATACTACACAACTCCATGCATTAATAGGTGTATTGATTTCATGAATTGAAACTTCTAATTAATAAACTGAATCGACGATATTAACAAATACTTAACACTACGAAAATTGTCAAAGAGACCATTCTCAGATCGAAGTCCAATATACAAACATATAGTAGTTATATTAGGTATGCCTGAATTTGTTCAACTGAGTTAACCTTATTTGTAACAGTTTGTGTCCATTCTGACTTTTTGTTTAAGAAACGTCCCTGTTTTAACGCAATTATGTACGAAGTTAATTAGATCACATTGTAGTGCTATCCAAAGCATATTATGACTATACCATAAATTGATCTTGATGTAATCATATCCCTTTTGATCTTGTAACTAAGGCCTGTTGGGGGAGGCGCTAAAACTTACATCATGCCAAAACACACATACAATGATTCCAGTTTTAAAACAATATTTAAAAAAATACTTTACTACATTTTACAGACCTGTTTCTTTTATTCTGGAGAGTTTTTATTTGAATTTATGCTTTACTGCAAATAATAACAGTTTCAAATAACGTCAAGTTTTTCAGTTTACAGTCGTAAAGATCTTTATTGTAATACAAAGTTCTTATAATTTCCGAATTATTTATTGGTACAAAATGTTTGTCCCGATAGAAGAATTAAACTTAGCACGTCATTGATATCAATTTAACTCGGCTTTTTTCTTGTAATATCTATTTTGTTTTAATTTCACGAAAAGATGTTAACACAATGTTTTTTTAAGAATAAGGCTTTAGATACAATCACAAATAATCACAAAACATCTTAATTTTAAGTATTGTTTAGGAGATTATGCAGCGATACAAATGACGATCGTTTGTTAACATTAAAGACACAGTATATTTATATATTTATAAAACCTAGTTTAAACCACCATTTATGTCAAATTTCTTCCCAAAGTCAGACCATGGCTGTATTTGCTATATTTATGGTTGTCAATTCTACAGTTTGTCGGTTTTTTGGACTTTGATTTGATATTTGGCATGTCTTTTTTAACAGTTTCCCTGGTGTTCCGTATTTTGTAATTGCCTTCATTTTAAAATTGAAGATTTAGAAATTATAAACCAGATTATATTTTATATCTATCAGAACATATGTTTTATAAGATTCTTATAAGATAAACTAAGAAATGAATTAGGATTTGACACAACTGTCTTACTACCACAGTTATTTATTGACCTATAATGACCATGAATGTCGTTTGGTATTGTGTTATTATTTTCATTTATAATAACTTCTTAATATAAAATCAAAACATTCAGTTGTTAAGCGAAATCTCAGGTTGTGGTTATATTTATTTGAAAGTCTCAATGTTAACTATTTTTTCTTTTTTGCTCACTAGACGTGCCTTTTGTGATTTGTACAGACTTAATCGCTCAACTTATAAAATACAAGAACTTTTATTGAAGTCGGGGTTTATAGCATACAAGGACGCCATTACTCAATAGAGCATTTGATCAAAATGATTTTAACAAAACGTGACATACACATGCTCTTTGCAAAATGGATATACATGACACTATCATAACTATATCGTGTATATTGTATTTCAATTATCGTGATGCCCTTTAGTTAAGTTCGTATTTCATAATTTGTAAAAGCCATATTTTATATAGAGTCTGTGTGTCTCCTGATTCCTGGTCAATTAGATAACCGATGTTTTATGCTGCGTCAAACTTTCCAACTACACTGATATTCTGTTATCAGACAAACCAAAATCTTCCTTTTGACGTTTATCATGATTCATTTATTTGATTAAATGGGTTAACATTAATAAAATCTCGAACATAATCCACAGCTGTTTATTAAATTGCTTTACGTTTATGTTGCTTACCAAAGTACAAGTTTGAATCCATATGTTGCATATTGTTATAAATGTATATGTTAAACTGCGTAATACAATGTTTTTAGTAACCATTGTATCACCATCTATAATCCAAATTTAAATACAAGTTTTGTTTTGCTTTTCTTTGTAAGGAAGTTTCCTAGTTACATATGACACTCAACATTTACGTATTTTATATCGAGTCATCAGTTTTTTTTAACTCTACTGCCATTTGAAACTTGAAACTCAGTTTAGCACATATATAATTATTTTTTTCTTCAACATAATTCTCAGTTATATTAAATTGCTTTACGTTTATGTTGCTTACTTAAGTACAAGTTTGAATCTCTATGTTGCATATTTTTATAAAGGAATATGTTAAAGTGCTACAATATTTTACTGACCATTGTGTCACCATCTACCGCCCAAATGTAAATATAACAGTTTTGTTTGCTATCTTTCTAAAGGAGTTTACATATGCAACTCAACATTTACTTATTTAAATCGACTCATCAGATGCTTAACTCTACTTGCATATGAAACTTGAAATTCAGTTTAGCACTTATATAATGTTTATTTGTAACTCTGTACTGAGATCTGTTTGTAAATTGATATTCATTGTTTTGCGCTTATACGTACCCCCCTTTCACATAACTTCAGAAATATATATATATATACTCATGAATCTGCAGAACAATAATTACAGGCAATACGTTTGAAATATTACAAATGTTGCAGAAATCCCTTATAATATATTTTCTGTCGAATTCACTAAAAAGTTGGGGAACAGTTTGAAACAAATTGAAAATCTACACAATATTTTGAAGAGTATGAAAGATTGGAATTTCTTTTAAAATCCTTATTTTCATTTCACGTGTGCTCAGATCCTTATTTGACTAAATTCTTGCGTCAATTTTCTGATTGGTTTATTGCTTGAAATTTAAATGTGTGCGAGTATTATTTAAATTTGCATGATAAATTTAACTCCTTCTGCTTTGCTCCTCGCTTCAAAAAATAGTATTCCTTATGGTCTTTATAACGTTTTACCTGCATGCTTGTGGTTCTTGTGGTAAAATCAGGGGCCCTTAGACTTGAGATACGTCAAAAAAGGTGCATCAAAATGTTCTAAGTTTCGAAAATTTATTTCATTGCATTTAAAGAGGTTCACACGACAGTTGCAGTGAAAATAATTGCTTAATGAATTTTCTTAAAACCATATAGTTAGCTTTTATACCAGCAATCATAAATCAAATTAAAACAATAGTGAATTATAGCGAATAATATCAAGCATACTAATTGCATTTTGAATGATTTTCATATGATAATCATATGAATTACAATGATTTTAATCCCGACGTAAATGTCATTTGCTAATTGTAACATTAAACGAGACATTTATGGTAATCTGGTTGTCGCTAAAACATATTAAATTGAAATGAACATCACATTTTAGCATCATAATACAGACTTAATACAATGGATAAATATGAACATGTATTTTTCATCATAGTACTATTTTTTATACAGACAAATAGCTTATTTACTTTCGCAAATAATTCGATTTGCGAACAAGATGA
The DNA here is from genome assembly GCA_944474755.1 of Limnoperna fortunei. Classification (NCBI taxonomy): domain Eukaryota; kingdom Metazoa; phylum Mollusca; class Bivalvia; order Mytilida; family Modiolidae; genus Limnoperna; species Limnoperna fortunei. The sequence goes on along the minus strand of OX104124.1, from coordinate 38,158,168 downwards.
CAACCTGAAGGATAGAACTTTTAACATCGTTAAAATATTTCCCATTAGGCACAATGTATCATCATACGTCTTCGATGTTTACGACAGTGGTTATTTTTCTTTTATATTGACTATTAACTATAATAATTGCTCTATAGAGAAGAACTTTTTAGAGGAGGTAGAAGACCTATGCACAACAACTTGCAATTATACTATTAAGGATTTGTTTGATAATTCAACTTCACCACAAGATGTCCGGTATGTTGATACAGCAGTAATTCCGTATTTCTCTGGTATAAACATTTATTTCAGAGATGAGTACTGCAGTAAGGCCTTTAACGACATTATCAAATATAAAAATAACAGTGTTTCAAATCAGGATGTCAACGTTTTCTTATCTAAAGAGCGCTATTGTTTCGTAATATTAATCGATAAATTGGAAATTGGTAGTCGTTTTGAAAAAAAATATCAGTTAAAAAGTAACAATTGGATTTTTCAAAACGGTTTTATAATTAATATTTTAATTAAATTTGTCGACGAATTTTGCAGAGACAACTTTTCAGACATTTTAGAGAATACCGGAATCGAGCGGCGTAACAGATATATGATAAGTGCATCGCAGATCAACGGGTGGTTAGATGACAAAGCATGTTTTACAATCCATCGGACCAAATCGTTTATTTATACAACCCCAATAAGAGATTCATTGATTGCATACATAGAAACCATCTTAGCAGTCTACATCGTAATTTGTAATTCAATAGTGGTATCTACTTTCTTAAAGAAAAAATATCGGACACCAGTGACTGTTTTGTTGTCATTTTTGGCTTTCACAGACACAGTAACAGCGTTGTTATCGTCAATACCCAGTTTCATCGCACATATATTTTATAAACAGGAGATATATTTAAGTTCAGATGTTTCAACTGTGTTCTGGTACCTCAATTATCCAATGTGTATATTTCCTGGTTTAGCCGTTGCATTATTGGATGCGTTTCATATGATGTCTGTTTTAACAACTTCTGCGATATGCATACATAAAGGGACTGTTATATTGTTTCCAATATGGAGTAGAGGACACATAAAGATGACATGTTGTTTGATTTTGTGCATTGGTACGAGTGTAGTTACGCTGTTATTACATTCACACCGGCTTTACACAGTCATCAATTTAGTACATGAAGAAAACAATGTTTGCTGCTTGGACTTCTTTATTTCCAACACCAAAGACTTTGACATCGTCTACTGGATAAATGCTTTTTTGTTTTGCTTAGCAGTCGTAATGATATTGACTTGTACCATATTTATAACCTGTAAACTTACCTGCCTCAGAAGGACTCTACCTTGGGCTGATTCTCCAACAGTTCAAGCCAGGAATCGGAGATCCGCCATAACGGTCGTCATGATTTGCATCGTCTTCTTTATATCCGAGACAATGAATATTTTGTATGAAATACGTAGAATTTTAGAAACGACTGAGAGCATACCATTTTATTGGTATTATTTTTGGTCATGGGACTTTTACCCAAAACATTTAGACAAATTTCGAGTACTTAGTTTACAGATTGGATTCGCACTAAATTTTGTCATATACCTGGTAATGGGGCAACAGTTGAGAAACTTGCTATATCATCGTTTACATGGGATCTTTACGTTCTTTAGATTTCGTGAATAAAATAATGTGTAAGCTAGTATAAAATATAACATCAAACGGAAAAACACAATTCAGAAGATTTTAAAACATCTAAAAAAAATAGCTATTTTATAATATAAATGATTTTTTTTATTGCTCATTCATTCAGACGAGCCATAACTTATGGGATTGGGATGAGATTTAGAAGAATATGCTCAAAAAATAAAAATTATCAACAGAGGAAATATCAAATGAAAAATGTTTACAGAAGAGAGGTTTAGGCCACAAATTTTACACTGTGAACAGAGAAAATCTACTTAAATATAAAACGAATAAGAAAACAAACTCGGACAGAGTACCGTTATCAACTTACAATAAAGAAACTTCTGAACAATATATTAGATAACAGGCTAAAAAAATACTTTTTGTATTTATTTGTAATAGAAGCTAAATCTTACAAAATGCACAGATAATAATAGCGCATCATACAATGTTGACGGTAAAAATCAATTGTAGAACAACTATTCTAATATATGACATTTATTGTGAAAAATTATGTTTGTTGATGAAACTGGAAACACAATTATAAACGTAGACAAAAGTCACCTATCGTGTATTGAGCAACGACTTTAAAATAATTGGAACTGTGACAATATTGACAAATCATGGATGAATCAAAAAGAGAAAAACAATCTTGAGTGAAAAAAAATCAAACATTAAATGCACAAGGACTGAACAAGAAAGAGTAACACTTTTATAATTAACACTATATCATTGTATATACTGACATTTTATTACCCGTTCTGACATCATTGTATTTTTTTTATTGTACCCTCCCACATTTATATTTATCTGTTTGTATTACCGCTTAATTTCACCTTTTACCTTACTTTCCCCTCATGACGTCATTGTATTGTAAAGTTGTTGTTGTTGTTATTAATATTCAGATGTACATATTTTTGTCATTTGTGTATATGCGTCCGATAAAGACGGCAGTGGTCACTGAAACGTCGGAAATATATGAAGTTTTTATTTGTATTATTAAAGAATATAGCTTTAGAAATGTGACTGTTAAACAATATAGTTTTAGAATGTGACAAAACAATATTGATTATGACTTCACTAGAGATGTTATATTTTTATAGAAGTAACCAATTAAATTTGGTTTAACAACTGAATGTTTTGATTGTAAACAATAATAGTTATTATAAATGAAGGTAATAACAAAATACCAAACGACATTCATGGTCATTATAGGCCAATAAATAATTTTGGTAGAACTACAGTTGAGTCCAATCCGAAATCTTTGTTCTTAATCTCACTTATGAGAGTCAACTATTAGCATTTTTATAACATATGTTTTGATATATAAAAAATATATCTGGTTTATGATTTCTAAGTCATCAATGTTAAAATGACGGCAATTACAAAATACCGAACACAAATAAAACTGTTAAAAAAGACAATTCACCAAACAAATTGTATGCCAATTCATTTCAATCAAGAAGCCCATAATATCAATGACTTTTAAATCATTGGAGGTGTGAAAATAACAAATCATGAAATTATTGCAAAAAGAAAGAAACATTTTGGATGAAAAAATTTGAACATCTGATCAAATGAACAAGGATTGAAAAAAAAGGGTAACACTTTTACAATTAAAACTATATTATTGTCTATGTTGGCATTTTATTACCCTTTATGACGTCATTGTATTGTAACTTTTTTTTTAATAAACACCACCCACATCTATATTTATCTCTTTATATTACCGCATAATTTCACCTTTTACCTAACTTTCCCTTTTATGACGTCATTGTATTGTAACGTTGTTGTTGTTATTGACGTTCACATGTACATATTATTGTCATTTGTGTATATTCCTTAAATAAAGACGGCAGTGGACATTGAAATGTCTGCAAAATATGGAGTTTTTATTTTTATTATTAAACAAGTCCAAAAAAAGCGACAAATTTAAGAATCAACAATAAAACATATAGCAACTACAGCAAAGGTCCTGATTTGGTACAGGCATTTTAAATGAAATGGTGGGTTGAACTAGGTTTTATGGTATCCCAAACCTCGCTTTTCCATTTAATGTCAGTTGGTTTGTTGATGACATGGGTTGAGTATCAGACAGCTATCGTCAGTAGTAAGTGTATCAAATGCATACTTGATGTTGTACATATAGTACCTATTACTAATTGTTTGGTTGGGATTTGCTAAGTTTTATTCACGGAATTGAACTAATATCATAAAAATAGCGTAAAATGGAGAAAGAAAATTCAAGTTAAAAAAATGTATACATAACCTTCCCAACACAGCTTATTATCGACATTGCAAAATAATTAGCAGCCAACGATGTGTCAACATTCTCTCAAATGGCAAATTAAACACTATCATAAGTTTTTCAACTATATCATGGCGTGCAGTTTTATGTAGGGATGAGCTAAAATCCCTCTATTTTTGGCAGAAAACTGGCAAATAGGTGTATGTACCGATCAATTTCTAAATTCCACGCTAAATACACATAACTTTTATATTCATCAATAGTCTTCTTATATTGTCTTTTTCCACAATGAACAGTTGGAAATATTACTTAAATCAAGTTAAACTAATGTATTTTTTGTTAGAAATTGATTGTGTAACAAAACAATGAAAGTTTATCCTCCATGTGGGCCCCTTGCATTTTGCTTAGCAAAATGAGTTGCAAAATAAAATAAAAACAAATTAATTGTAGATTTAACTGCAAGTAAGAGGAGAAAAAATATCGATCCCATAATTGTGCACGTCAGCAAAAAAATCAACGTTTTACAGGCAGTGTCCTACACAAATGTCTGTGAATATATAAAAGTTAAACTGTGGAAAGGCAGTCCTAACACACACGTTGTGAAATCAAAAGGCAGCCAGACTTAAAATGTAAACACGCGATGTCTTCCCCTTGATAAGGAACGTATAGAAGGCGGTATAGAACTAGAAAGTTTCCGATGACACCTATAATCAAATAGGCTAATGGTATCAGAGCTATCGCTTTGGTGCTTGTTTGTTTTTGCCACAAATAGTTGTAATAATTTGAATTATTCATTTAAATCTGTGGTTGCTTCATATTGTATGTATCCATCTCAACAGACGTAGTGGATAAAGCCGCAACCCTTTGTGATTCAAAGATCTGATTTATCATTCATAGTGAAGTTATTTGAATTGTATCGATGGTAATGAATTTAAGTACAATGATATTCCATCACTGATGCTATTGTTATGTTTGCTGACATGTTATTGATAGATGAATCAGGTGTGTTGTGTCTAGTCTGGCGTTTAAGTAGTCATCTTAATGTTGGGGGTGTTATAAGGTTTCAAATGTAACCCACTCGATAGTAAAAAAACTATTGCTGGCGTCATTATAAACTTTTATATTGACTATTGGAAACAAACAAAGCTATGGCTCTTACATACATTCAATAAAACGTGCAGACATTTGTTGTATATACATATCATAGAGACTAGTTGAAAACAGTATGCGCTTATAAAAGTATAATAGATCCAAAGGTGAGACATTGCCTAAACCCAGAAAAAAGTACCAAAGACATAGCTGCTATTACCAGTGTAGACAACTACATTGAAAATTTACTTTTTATACTCAATTGTAAAACAATGGTTCCAGATACTTTTGTTATTGATTTTGTTTTTTAAATTAAATAAACAAGACAAAGTAAACTGACTTGTTTACATTTATTTCTGATAACTTACATGGACGTATTAGTATTGCTTGTTCCAAAAATAGCTTATTTTTTAACTATAATTTCTTCATTTGGTCAGCAAATTTATTTTCCATGTAAATTCATAGTTCAAAATCTGTAACATGCCTGAGTGTAACTCAAGAACACCTGCCCAAAAATAAATCGGCGAACACAATATTCTTTGGAATACTAAAAAGTTAATAATATTATATAATTATTGTCTTATTGTTTTCAATCCAGAACTTGTCACCGTCACTGTGGTTTACGATTCGTGTTGACTGATGACGTTTTCGAAGTAGGTTGTGTTGCAGGTGAGGATTGTACATGCAAATTCCAAAGACAGACGGTAAATGTCAACACATAATTCCTTGGATTTGGTATTAATAATGTCAATGCATTATTCATCACGTTTGTATCTGATAGATCGCAAGAAAAATTAAGATAAATATTCTTCCAGTGCTGACCACCTTTACCGCAAAGTAACTGTTCAATTTAATATCCCAGCATGCAGTACAAGTCATTAAAAGGTATAAGCTATTTTTTGTGCTGTTCTAATGTCTTTTTGTATTGTTCTTTTACACATTTGTATTTGCACTTTATTAATATTGTGACATATTATCTGTAGGGCTCTGGATCTGTATAGCCTGTCAAAAATAATAATGTACATATATTGATACGAGTGGACTACAACTTGTAAAGCAGGTTTTTTGCGCTGAAGACTTTTGCTTCTAAACTTGTGACCATTCAAGTTATAAAAATTACTACTTGCTAAAATTTCTTAAGTGCTCAAATGCAACGCAAAGTACGAAAGATGTTCAAACAAATTATTGATTACTGAATCTATGGATAGGTTCAAATGTTTACAACTAAACAAGCTGAAATGGGTAAGACTCCTCGATCCTTTAAAATTATTTAACTCATGGAGTTGAAGTTAAAGTAAACACCCAAGTACCTTCGAGCTAAGTTAAATGTTAAGCAAATTACCTTTCGAAGGAGAAATACATATAGTAACGAAATAATATCGCTTTATTTTACTTCATGCAAAAATGCTTGTTTTTTATTGTACGGTACCCATGTGTTAATTTCTACTGATTCCGATTTAAGCCACGCCAACTATAGCAACGGGTGTTAATTCCTCGTGCTTTCCTCCCAACGGGTGATGTAAAAAAATTAACACCCGCTCAGACCGGAGATATCCGAACCGGAAAATTATCACCCGCTCCAGTCGAAGATTACGAGTGATAAAAAAATATCACTCGCTCAGAAGGAAAATTGCCAACCTGGAAAATGATCAGCCACATTAGCTGAAATTTACTAACAGGTCGACTTTATGTCTTTTTTGTTTGTTTTTTGTCGTTTATTTTTTTTTTTTGGTTTCTAGTTTTACAGTTCTCATTTTAACATTCGTAGATTTTGGTTTGATGTTAAACATTTTTAGTTTTGCTTTTGAGATTTACAGTTCCTAGTCAAACATTGGCAAACACTTGTCAACCGTTGTAGATTGATATGTTGGTAACATATATCAACTAGAAAAACGATATTGGTTTTATTCAATATACAGTATTAAGAAGGATATGTAACATTATTAATATACACAATACATGGAAAATATAGTCAGCTAAGTGATTAAGTTAGGCATCTACAACTGATCACTTGCCAGTCAACATAAAGCTGCGGGTTCGAGCACTAATGGAAGCGTATACACGATTCCAACATTATTTGACAATCATCGCCAGATTTCCTACCGAGGTCGGAGTTTTTACCTGCTACATCGGCTTTCTCCACCAAATAATGGTGCAATGGACGTAGTGATTTACATGTAGCTGAAAATTGCCGAAAGCGGCATCATTTCCCATGCAAAGAAACAAACAAATCAAAACATGCATAAAATGATTAGATAAAATGCACTTCGTATCGGTGTCATGGTGAAACAACATCAACACCAGACATATTTTAATAAAATCACCAGCATGATGTAGATTTCACCGATACGAGCTGTTCTTGCTATGAAAGGTGCTTCTATAAATTATTCTTTTAAATAAAACGCTATTAAACAAAACTTTTCCATAAAAAATATCCAAGAAATCACGTCGATCGGAAGCGTTGTGTGGAGCACCTCAATACTCTCACGTTAGATGATTATATGCAAGTTGACATGTCCATGTAGGTTAACGCAAATATGACTGTAAACTTATTGTTGTCTTACCCCTTTTCTTTACTCATCAATATTACCTGAACACTGCATAAATAATTCAAAAACTGACCCATTTCATAATCAACGTTAGCACACCCTATCGTTTAATTTTAACCAATTGTCTTATTAATACCAATTTAGGTCACTGTAGTTTACACGTTCTTTTGAACTGCATCCCGCTTGTACATGTATTTAAGACTATCGACGTTAGCTTTCAGAAAGATACTTCTGTTTGAACGAATGCCATACAATATTTAGTACCGAAGAGAGCCTCTATTCGTGCTCAATTCTTTTTAAATTTGATTATGCTTTCCAATATATTGTGATGAAAAAAACAGCGGGATAGAATTCTTATTTTAGCACTAAATTTTTTTTTTGTTTTTGTTTTGTTCGTGTTAACAACATAAAAAGCTGATGATAGTTTACTTTTTATTTACTAACTACGCAAATACATTCTTGCACAAAGTACTTACTAGATAGAATATGAGATTAATAATCAGTGGTGGATAAAGCACTGTCTTTAAAGCAATATTGTTTCTCAACAAACGATAGTATTCTAGACAAAACTGAGTCTGTTTAGGATTGTTAAATGTAATTTTCAAGCGGATCCTTAAGATAATATTTGGCATCCGCATGCATTGCAAATTCATTGCTACAATTGAAAAATACTAGTCGGTAATAATATTCATCGTCTATTGTGTATGTTGATCAATGTACAGATATGTCAGTTTGAAGTGTTTAAGTTTAAAACCGTTTTTGTAAGGGTTTATGGACAGTGTGGTGTTTTTTTAGGAGCTTTAAGTTCCATTACTTAAAAAATATTAATATTAATCAAGTCTTGGATCAGAAACTGTGGAACTAATCCCTACGAATGTTTAACCAGAAATTTCGAATGTGTTAAACAAGAACCGCCAATGTTAAATAAGAAGTGTACTAGAAACTGAATGTTGATGGAAAAATTAAAGATTTTAAATATTGAACGAGAGAATTCGTTTAATGAATTAGGAAGTAAGAAATCGAATGTTGAACTTGGAACTGCGAATGTCGAAAGAGTAACTAAAATGCTGGACACTAAAGGAAGAGCTGCGATTGTTCAATTAAGAAATGATAAATCAAATATTACACGAGGAACTGTTAATATTGAAGTATCAACTGATGCATATAATTTTGAACTAAGACTATGAATATTGAACTAAAACTTAAATTTTGACAATTGACTCAAAAGAAACGAATGACTAGTATCGTCAGTGAGGATTATATTCAAGAAGCATTTTCACACATTGCTTGAGTAGATCTTAATCAAAAAGAAAAATTCTTGTCATATCTGCCGGGGTGGCAGAGAAGCATATTGTAGTAGCTTCATTTATTTGTTTTTGCATGGAAGATTTAAAATGAAGTTCATAACAAATTGTATTGGCTTGCGCTATGTTACCACGGAAAAAAATTTCAAAAGCAAAATAGAAATAATACAAATAAAGAATTTTGTTAGTTGTTACATGTATTTTAACATTCATTACTTTTTGCAGTTCTAGCATAAAAATGATAAAATCCACAAGTGCTTCCTTTTGGATGTCTATTGTATTCGTGGAGAAATATATTGAGTTACAAATCAAGAAGTATATGTTTGCTGAAAGTGTTTTTTCCAATCGCATTGCCTAATGTTGTTGTAAAGTATCTGTACTTTCTGTTTAAAGCTTTTGTCTAAAAACCAATAAACAATAGGATGAATCATGCTATTTATGAAATACGATCTGAGTGAGAGATTATAAAAAAATAACTTCCCAATTACTTTTGTTGCTTCAAAAGTTTTCTTCTAGACCATTCATGATAGAAATAATAAGGTACGGTAGAAAACTGATAATAAAAATAAGAGTTACTATAAATAGCATAGTAGTCATCTCCTTGGACATCATTTGGTTTTTCCACATGACTTTGGATTTTTCAAAACTAACAACTGATCCTGATTCATTGCTTGTGAGGCTTGCCATTCCAATCATAGTATGCTTGCTGCGCTTAAGATGAAACTCTTCAGCTTTTTTTTAAATTTGTTGCTTTTGGTTTTTGATTTTTCTATGTCTTTCGAATTCGCTTTTTCCGGTTATTGCCGTAGAGTTATAAAGTTGATCAGCAATTTGTTCTTGGTTGTTTTCATTCTCGTGGACTGAATCGAGTGTGCTTACCTCACATTCGTCATTAATTATATTTATCTGGCTATTAGTTGTTTCTGTAGTACTAGTTTTAGACGCTGGACATTTTGGTTGGTTCTGTTTTTTTTCATGCATTTTTCTGAGTTTCCATAAAACGATCCAAATTTCAATATACATTCCTGTCAGGACGAAAACGGAAAGTATGATAATTAAAAGGATGGATCCGTGGTATATGATTGATCAGTCAGATCCGACATAATCATTAGAAATATAACAGTCCTTTCCAGTTACATTGAGGATATTTGTATCGATATCTACTGATCCGTAGATAAAAATCATAAGAATGGAAACAACTGTTGAAACTATTACAGTTGTCCAACATGTTAATGTGTTGGTAGAAGAAAACTGTTTCTCAAATGGTATGCATATTTTTCTGTATCGTTCAACCGCAAGTAAGAGAAGGAAAAAATAGATCCCATTATTGTGAACGTCATCGAAAAAATAAACGCTTTACAGATATGGTTCCATAAAAAGGTAAGAGGATATACAAGAGTTAAAATGTTAAAAGGCAATCCTACCACACACGTTGCTAAATCAAAGGCAGCTAGACTCAAAATGTAAACACGTGGTGTACTCCGCTTGATGCGGAACATGTTTGTGTAAAGAACCAGAAAGTTTCCGATGACACCTATTATAAGAAGGCTGATGTAGAGTATCGCTACTAGAATCGGTGTTATCGCCATTTTCTTGTTTTCAATTTGCAGAAGATAATTGTAGTCCTTTGAGATATTTAATTCTGTTTTAGATGCTTAATATCGTATGTAGTCATTCCAACATTATTTTTTACAAACCTTTTTGATTTAAACAACTGATTTATTATCTACAATGAAGCTGTTTTATCTGTATCGATGATAATGTAGTCCGCTAGAATTCCATATATGATGATATTGTCATGTTGTTGCTTTATATAGAATTTCCTAATTAAACAAATTAAACACTATACTTTCTGTTTGCACTTCAATGAACAACACCAAGTCTTGAATAACTATGTGAACTATTTCTGTTGTGAGTCATAGTCCTAAATATGGCTCAATAGTTAGTTAATTATAGTTTAGGTGTTAATTGAAAGAATAATTTCCTTTGATATGATAAAGTAAACTTCTTCCTTTATATACATTATTGCGTACTATTTTGGGACATGGAAAGTGCGGTGTCTTGATTAAATTTCAAATATTTCAATTAAATAATTAATGAGGAAGATTTTTTGACCTAATTTTAACAATAGGACAATACAATATGATTAAAATGTTTTTCATTTTCAATTTTATTTTCGATGTTTCTAATCAGATGCACACATAAAAAAAACATGAAAGCTACGGGTAATTATTTTTTCATCAGATCTTACTGGAGAGAAGCGGCATGAATTCTGGCTCAGCTTTACTAATATTTTATTCTGTATTTCGGTATTTATGGACAATCACTCTGTTGTAATATGTTATGTTCTCATATAGAGGAAAAGAAAAGTTAAGATAAGGAAAAAAGGATTTTCCATAACTCAAAGGATTGGGTTCATTACATAATCATTTTTGACTGACAATAAAAAGCAATTTTTTACGTGTAAAACGTCGTTTTCGCTTAATTATGTATCTAGATGTTGCTGTACAAATGTGTAAACGAATATATTATTATTTTAGTCCGTAGAGTATCGTTATCTACCGTAACGAACCAACATCATGTACGAACAATTGTTGACTGTTTCTTTAGACGAATATACATATATATAATTGTTTCCCGTATACCATAATTATTTAATGTGATAATTATTATGCAATCAAATTCCGCTGAGGAAGGCCGTGAGGCCGAAACGTTAGGAAATTAAACAAGAGTTTATATATATATATATTAGTCATATTAAATTGAGTTTTTTTCCCGCATACCATAATTATTTAATGTTAGGACTTAAAGGTATTCTAAAGATACGACTACCGCAATACATTAGACATTCGACATTAGGGCATATTTGTAAAATTGTAATGTTATTGTTTTGTTTTCACTGATTTCATGGCGTCAGATTTTTATTGGGAGAAAAAGCCGGAGTACTCGATAAAAACCAACAAAACTTGGGCACAAAAGCTAACAATTCCTGTTAAGGTTGGATTCGAGCACAACCTGTAAGACTCAAAACCCCCATTGTGAACTTCCCGTTCACTGATGACAACATTCCAGCAACTCAGGCGTATGGTGTGTAAATTTCACTCGTAAGGTTAGATCCTGAGATCGGTATTTCGATTTACAAGATCGCTGACTGCTGCTGAACGCTACGCTACTCAAACAAGATTTGATGTACATAGGTTGATGTTATCCCTTCATTTCTATGCCCATCATCATTACTTTATTGATTGTTACGTGAAATCCACCACTCAAATACGACCAAATATTTTTGCTTAGTCATAAATAGTCTTTCCTTAAACATATAGCAACTTATTATACATATTCCTGCAATAACAGAAAATAATCAGCAACATTGTTGTCGATTAAAAACATCCAAGATAACTGTCACTAACAGACGCAGTATTGTAAGGACCATTACGTAATGTTCTAATCAGTGCTATTGCTGCCTTTGCAGTATGCCTGGCTTATATGGTATTTTTGTAGTTCCGCCTTATTCTCTGTGTCTGCGGATACAACCGACTAACACTGACCTTGTTGTTTTAACACTAAACAATATTAAATATTCTTCATCACCACTAGAATGCCTCAGTGGCCAATTGGTCGAGGCAGTCAGTCTACTATTAATCACGTGGTTTGTCAGCACTGGGGTTGCGTTTTGAGTCTCACTGCAGGCAGGGCTCAATTCGACTCCAACCTTAATTGACAAGGATTGCAAGTTTTCACACCTACGGTAGGGGGTTTTCTCCTGTAACTCTCTCAATTAAAACTACACATGATGATATAAATGACAAAATGCTGAAATTGGCATTAAACACAATTCAAACAAACAGGCACAATCGTCACCATTAACACGATCTTTAACACTAAGGTTAAAAATGAATTTATTCATGTCAAAAATCCAGAGCCGCAGAAGAGTAGATTACACAAATTTGAGTATTCAATAGACTATTCGTATCAATCTGTAATCGTCTTGCGTATTACTGAAATAGTGCTAACCGGGTGTCAACTAATTAACACAGTAAAGATAATTATAACGATAAAGCTCATATTGCACTGTCAAGGGCGAGAAGGTAATTAAACGTCCGCAGCAGTATGTGTAGATATAACCCAAACGACACCGTCAAATCTAATTAACTGATAAGGACCGAGAAGTGATAAAAGTGTCTCGTTAGCAGCATGTTTGTGGGGAAATGGCATATCTGTTGACAAGAAGATAAAACAGGTTAAACATGGATTATAATATTTATTAAAGATTCAATACAATATTGGCCTGGGAATCACCTAAGCCATTTATAAATTTAGAGCGACACAAACGTCAATTCAAGGCAACCTAGCATGGTTCCGAGAGAGCACATCATGGCTCTCTATTGCTCTACGCAGCGCAGCATGGCTGTGGAACGAGTTGAACTGACGTTTGTCGTGCGACATCTGAATTCTTGCGAAAATATAGATGAAATTTGGTTTAAAGATGCAGACAATAAAAATTTCATAAATGTCCTTCGAGGGCAACCGTCAATTCAAGGGAACCTAGCATGGTTCCGAGAGAGCACAGCATGGCTCTCTATTTCTGTACACAGCGCAGCATGGCTGTGGAACGACTTGTCCGTCACAGACATTTTTTCCGTTGGCGCAGTCATTTTATGTCTGTTACAACGGCATATCCGTTGTATCAGTCAAAAAATGCCTGTCGCAGTCATTTTTTCCGTTGACTCAGTCGAAAATCGTCTGTTACAACGGCGTTACCGTTGTATCAGTCAAAAAATGTCTGTCACAGACATTTTCTCCGTTATATCAGACAAAATACGACTGTCACAACGCCTGGTAATTATTATTGTTAATTTATTAACAGCGGCCGATTTATATTTTAAATTTTTATTTCTTTTATGAAAATATTCGGAATTAAACAAAAAAAAATCTCTATTTGGAAATTGATCTCTCGCACACTTTACGATTACAAATTTTTTAACGCCTGGTAATTATTATTTGTATTGTTGTTAACCCGTCGATTAATTTTCTAAATGTCAAGTTATTGTATGAAAATGTTCGGAATTCAACAAAAAACATCTATTGGAAATTTGATCATCTTCTACATTTTTATAATAATATTTTCTACAAACAAAGTTAAACAAAATATGATGACATTGCTTATTTATTAAGTTATGTCGAAAATTATTTTACAATTATAGTTAGTATAAATATGTTTAGCTATTTTAAATATAATATTTAATAAAAAAAATCAAATCATATTTGTTTTCTATTGTTTAAAATATCAGGTAATTCAGTAAACATTATAAAGTTGTTGATGTCCACGGGGCGCTTCCCACATGTGGTTAATTATGTTACAGGTAATCCCGCCTCACTGATCAAAGTTCACGTTTATGAAAAATTGGGCTGCATCATGTGAAAACATTACACAGGTGACCGGTAATTAACGATACTAAAATCGGCACGTGCAGATAAATATGCAAATATCTCTAAAACTACAAAATAAAAAAAAATTGGTAAAAATTATACTAAACTATACTGTAATAAATTTACAGTTGTAGATTGTACGGTTATCTTGTAAGTAAACTTCAACACCTTTTGTTCTACAGACAAACACTAAATTTTTAAAGGTGTTTATTTTAATTGTCTACATTGACTCTAAAATCATACCATAGAAAGGCAAAGTGCCACAGAACAAATAACGGACACACACTTTATCGAATGAAACTGAATCGAGTGCGCCGTTTCGTACAAAGTTGACAGTTATTCGAGAAAAATCATTCGATATATGTCCAGTGAGCAGTTGTAAGTATAATATATAGTATATACAAATATAACTGTGTCTGACAGTTTCGGTGTCTCTGTAAAAAGAAAACGGATTTTAGGCAACACACAGTTAAAGTTTATGGTTTCTAAAATAAATATACAAATCGTCTCCTTTGCAAAAGCTTTCCCCAAATGTTGTACGATTTTATTTGCAAATTTGAGTGCTAACATAAGTTAAGGATGTTATCGTTCGTACACCGGGCATTTATCGTTCGTACGACGTTCGTGCATCGTTCGTACATCGTTAGTATATGGTTAAACGTAAATCGTTTTTCTATCGTAGAACATATATCATTAAATAATACGTAAAATCGGCCCTAATTTATTAATATAGGGATGATTAATATTTGATCACTGTACTAATATAAAAAGGTTAATAACTTTTTATCGTTCAAACCGCAGGGCCACACGGAAAGTTGTATTACCCGATACTATCTCACCTCCGATCTTCTGGACCAGTAAGCTATATGGTGACTACTTCCAGCATATGATAGATTGGCTAGTCATACGGACTGTTCATACAGGCTAGCGAAACGACTTTTACTTTATTTAATTAGAATTGTTACGAAGTGGCGTCTGTATTGGCTTTTTATCGATTATCGGTCAGTCGTATTGGCCCTGGACCCTACGGGTCTCGGGACCTATAGATCCAACCTAGAAGCAATACAAGGGCCAATACATATTCAGCCAGTTAGTAACACTGAAGCATGGTTTCTCCAGCTTGCATGGTAGTGTCCTTTATTCTATCGAGAAGTGTATACGGTTTTTACATCATAAAACGAAATAAACCATTATAAATTTGAATAAAGAAATTTGAAAATCATACTTCTTTTAGTTTTTACTGGTTCAAGTACACCACGAACATTGTCCCTGCGCATATGTACACAAGTAATAAATACACTTCAAAGACATATACTCGACCTGTGAAAATGGCTTCCTTCTCTTCAACACATCTGACCGAGTTGCTGCAACCTTAACCTTAACCTCCGGCTTGTAAAAACACCAATAGAGTCGCTCCATTATCCACGTGGTTTTTAACATGAATAAACAACGCCAAATTTACATATAAGCTAAGACTATTATGCTTCAACAGACAATAGACGATACCTTTAATTCTTACAAACAGATTTCCAAGACCCAATTTTGTATCTTTGACTCGTTCTTGGTTCAACTAATGCTAAAATATTTTGGTTAATTTGTCATGCTTTTTGGATATTATGGATTCTGCAGAAATATTTATTAATTTAATATAATATTTAAATATAATTTACAACTTGTCTCTGCTGGAATCCTTTATTTACAGTCGGTTTTCTTCATGTTTTAAAGAGCATCTCAGAAGTTTAATAAAGGAGCTTCGTTTGCTTCAGTAGTTACAAGTTTTGCAATATTATGAATATTAAGATATTTTCGTGTGGTTTTAAAAGATAAGAGACCTTAACGTGACTGCCTTTATTACACATTTGCCTACTATTATGTTAGGTATCTTTTGAGTGTAGTTACAAACTCATTTAAGAAGGTCTATGAGTACTAAAGCATCATCAATCTTTAGAAATCTTGATGCTCTTAAGACTTTGTCCAAAATTCATGGCAAAAATAGTGTTGTGCCAGCAGATAAAGCCTCTAACAACATTGTTTTTATCTGCAAAAAAATTACATAGAGTGTTTAATTAATGAGTTAGGCATGGACATTTCACTTGGCAATCCTACTTACACATTCACTGCGCTTTCAAAAGAAAGAAAAAGATTATTGAAAATCACAAATCGGTAATGGCATCCTTTGGTCTCAAAATCGAAGTCGAAGATTGTGATTTTCCTTTATTGTATTGGATTCCAAAACTTTACAAAAATCCATACAAACAGTATTTCATAGCAGGATCGTCTAAGTGTAATAACTAAAACACTATTGCCACTCCTGACCACTATTTATAAAACAGTAAAAACGGTACTTCCAAAATACAGTGACACTTACTACTCCAGGAGTGGAATAAATGAAATGTGGATATTAAAAATTTCAAAAGAACTGATGGACAACTTGAGGTCTGGATCTCTTTCCCATTGTTACAGCATTAAAACATTTGATTTTTCGACACTCTTTACGGCCATCCCTCATACGCAGCTTAAAACCAGGCTTAAAGATCTTATAAAAACGCTGCTTTTTCAAGAAAAACGGAAAGAGACGATATAAATACCTGGTAATTAGTCATGACAAGACTTACTTCGTCATCAAGGACTCTAAATCTAATACTAAATATACGATTTTTTGATTGACAACATAATCGTCATGTTTGGAGGACATTTTTTTGAACAGATTGTTGGTATTCCAATGGGTACTAATTGTGCTCCTCTCCTCGCCGACCTGTTTTTGTACTCTTATGAGGCTGAGTTCCTAGAAGGCCTGGTGAAGAAGAAAGAAAAGACACTGGACCTTTAATTTAACATTCCGCTATAATGATGATGTTTTGTCTCTCAACAATGTTAAATTTGGTGACTATTTACATTCAATTTACCCTAGCGAGTTTGAAATTAATGACACCACCAATACACTAAGGTCAGTTTCTTTGATATTTTTTTTAAATAACTAAAGCGTTTCACGGATCCTCACGTCATGTTGAAACTGTTCGTGTTGCTGCGGTTAACATAACATTTTGAAATAGCAAATAAAAAGTAAACAGAACTGCAAATATGCTTTTTGCATGTGCCCAGATTTTAGTTAAATAAATAACGATAATTCGTAAGCATGAACAGTTCTGCATGATAAATATTGTGCAGTATAGGCATTCGTTATAGAATGTAGTGTTAGTGAAGTTTGATTGATTGATTGCTTTTTTATTTATTCAGTCGCAGTCTATAAATATGCGTTTATTTCCTGATATATATATGTTTTTTAATATAATTTGAATACTTTGCTATTTATTGTATTGATTTCGTTTTTTCTTAAATTATTTCTTAAATAATGTTTTGTGGTTATAAATAAATCTAATCAACTATAAATTATATAATACTTTCGACTTACTCAAATTTACGTTTGTTACCTCTCAATGAGGTAATTGCGGTTTTTTTTTCCATTATTTGAAATAAGAGTTTCATTTCATACATTTCAACTCCTGAGTGCATGACAAGTCTCTAAGTTCAACAAATTAATGGTTCTTGTAAAAGATAAGAGAGGCAGTTATTCTCATAGTCCTCATCTGCTTCTTAAATGCAAATTTTGATTTTCCAAAACATTCTCCAGTCGTCGACTCATCGCCTCTAACGATTGATAATTCGGACATAAGACCATGATGCGCTTGAGTTGTATTTTTTTTTCTGTGTCCGTTAATTACGGAAAATAGTTGGAAGAAGCAGAGTTTTGGTTCTTTACTGGACTTTTTACTAAAGGAGACGTAAAGTTTAAAAGTTGGACAGCATTACCATCTTTGTTGCTTTTATTGAAATGCACCGATGCAACTGTTCTTCTGTTGCCGTCAGTGTTAATTGTATTCAGCTGACTTACGGATGTATCTGTTATACTCGTTCCAGAATTTGAACGTTTCGACAGGTTTCGAGTAGTGTCGTGAATATGCCGCCGTTTCCATACTACGATGCCAACCAATGTAAAGTCCTATTAGAAGAAAAACAGAAGTTACGTACACCAAAATGTTAAATCTTCAGAGCCAATATATTCATTTGAAATATAGCATTCCTTTCCAGTTACGTTCCGAGTTATAGTATCGATGTCTACAGATCCATAGATAAAAATCATAGGGACAGCAAACACCACTGAAACCAAATACAGTTATCCAACATGATATTTTGGTTGCGGTAGTAGATAACTATTTCTTAAATGGTTTACATATTTTTCTGTATCGGTCAATTGCTATTAAGTCCAGAACAAAGATAGAAGCCAAAATCGTGACCATAAGCAAAAAACTCAGCGCTTTACAAACATCATCCTAGACAAATGTCAGTCGATATATAAGGTCTACCACGTGGAAGGGCAACCCTAATAAACACGTTGTAAGATCAAAATCAGCTAGACTCAAAATGAACACGTGCGAACTACTCCATTTAAACAGAAACATGTAAATGTACAGAACAAGAAGATTTCCGAACACACCTATTATCATAAGAATAATTAGGTATATTGTCACTGGGATCAAAGCTGTCGCTTCAGTGCTGTTTTCCAACTGCAAGAGATAGTAGTAGTCATTTGATTCATTATTAAATTCAAAGTTTTGATGTTTTATATCAAGTGTAGCCACGATAATGGACATAACAGCTGTGTTGGTAACAATACTTGTTGCTTTAAACATGTCCGTTGTCATCCATGATGATGTTGTTATGTTCATATCTCTGCTAGTAATGTTAGATAAAACAGCAGCTTGTTCACTGTCTACAGCTGGTGTTGTCATGTTATTATACTGTGCAGAACTGTTTGAATTCAGCTTCATATATTCCGCTACGTTAAACAACTACTGTATTCAAATCTAGCCTAGCAAATAATGTTAAGTGTATATCACCAGTCTTGCTTATGATTAAAATTGATGCGGAAATATTTTTTGTTGACTAAGTACAGTTTACGTTTAATCAGGATGCACCTGTCCTGTTGCGTCTTCTGTATCAAAATCTTTCCTTTATTATTTTTCGGTAATTAGATAGATCATACGATTAACAGCACCATGCTTTGTTTAAAAATTTCTCGCTAACTTTTTAAAACATCTAATTGATCTATAAGTTATCACGGAGTAAGTAGTTGTTTTTTGTTACTGTATAGCTAAAAATGTATGGAACGCAGTTAGTAACAATATTTACCGGTTTCTACGGAAAATTTTCTAATTTTTTCAAACTTGAAGTAATTCGATTTAAAAGCTACTTTTTCTTATTTAAAGAGTTGTATTTATTTTGGTATATATTTCCATTTGGCAATTTTTTATATTTTAGCTATATACAAATAATTATTGATGTGAAAACAACTGGATTTTAAAGTGTTTATGTCTTGCATCAATTCAGTGTAAGATGTTTATTAAACTTTGTTTTGTATTTTGTATATGTTCTACAGGTAAACACATTACTGTTTAATTTGGCAAGAATAGAATAAATTCTTTGTAATCTAAATATAGTGTGTTTTGGTTAAATTACTGCTAACCCAAAGGCAGGACAGTAAAAGATCCCTAACTTAACAGACAAAAATATTTGACGAAGACACTCAGGGGGATCGATCAAGGATTTTGTCAGAGAAAGGGCAAAATTATTTTGACGAAGAATATGCTCGTCACACCACTCGTATAAAAAAGACTTATGATGGAATGGCAAACCTCCTGCTCTACTGTAGAGGAATGAAAGTTGGTACGGATTACTTGAAACTTGCACAAAATCTAATGCAAAGGTATGTAAGACTTAATTCAATATTGTGAAAGAACAAAAACAATAAGCGGTTTGGAAGTAGCACAGTCTCAAATAGTAACATTACAAGAATGTAAATTGTTAATTAACACTGCATTGCAGCAGATTGATAACAGAATAGAAGAGTTGTCTTTCGATAAAAATTCATCTGTGTCACATAGTTCTACAAATACGAGAAGTAGTAGTTCCAAACTTTCAAATCACTCTTCTAAGTTCAGTGATATTAGTTCAGAAATAATAAGATCGAAAACGAAAGCCGAAGCAGCTGAGACAGGGTTAACACTTGTTAAAATAGCAGTTGATATGGAAAAGAATCAGACAGAACTTGCAGCTGGATTGGAGTTGTTAGAATCCGAACAGGACGCTGCAATCGCTGTAGCAAAAGCATAGGCACTTGAAACGTCACAAGGAGGATCAAAGATTTCTACTAAATATGACGTGAATTCTATAAAACTTGTCGATACAGTGAAACGTACTAAAGAAAATGTAGATGACTTTGTCGACAGAAAATCAGCCTCCCCTTGATCTAAATAACAACCAAGATCTAAAAACGCGAATAACACTGCATTACTAGCTGACACTGCGAACAAATTGTCTTTAAACCGTTAAGCTGGCATATTGTTTCATACACAGTCTGTTGCAACTGACTTCATAAAATATTTACTAAAGAAGGACTTGCTCTTGACAAGGTTATCTCTCTTTGATGACCGACCAGAATCTTATGTTGCATGGAAAGTTTCCTTTTATACACTGATGGCTGAACTGCATGTAACAGTTCTTGTAGAGCTATATCTTCTTATGAAGTACACAAAATCAGAGTCAAAGAGACAGATAATCAGTATTATATCATCAAATGTATCCGAGCCTGTAAAAGGATTAAGGGGGTGTAGAGAAAAGACTAGAGGAGCGTTATGAATACCATGAAATGCTGAAAATTGTCCCAGGCAATAATGATTGTAAACGTTTAAATCGAGGAACAACAAATTTGCTATTTTTCAAACAAAACGTGGTTCATTATACAGAACTGAAAAAAGTGGACATATAGTTATATAAATGGACATTTTTGTGCGGATTTGTTTAATCATCCACTTTTATCACCGCTGCATGAGATTGCGAGTTCGTGCATGTCTATTGGCAATGTGTGCTCAACTCCTACTTTCATTATCAGTTTTCTTGTTAAGTGTTGGGGTATTCTCCATGGTATAGGCAACAACCAACATATTTCGTTTGAGCATGTTTTTGGTTATTGTAACAAACCTGGTAAGAAAAATGAGCCGATAGTAAAGAGATAAACATACACAATAGAAAACAAAAACCAAAAACAAAACATAAAGTGAGAAACCCAAACCCAATAAAAAAACATGGGTGCACTCAGGTGCTCAGGACGAGTTAGCAGTGACTGTTTCTAATTAGACCCTTGTCGATTCGCTCATTGTCATGTCTAGGAAAAAGTCAAATCTAGGAAAATGAAAGACTATCTATAACTCAGGGAAAATGTATCTGAGAAATGGATTTCCCATGACGATCAATAAAGTCGTGTTGACGACCATAGATTAAGATTTAGATTGATTGATGATAGAGTTAGTTCTTTCATTGCTAATTACACGGTATGTATATCGTCGCATACCGTTTTTCATGACAAAGCAGCGTTTAATATCTTTAAGACTGGTTTTAAACAGCATATCGTGGATGGCCATGTAGTCTGTCGCAAGATCAAAGGTATTGACATTGTTTCATTAGGGAAAACCGAAATTGTTTTTAACAGTTTTTCCAGTAAAACTATCGAAGATAGAAGTTGTAGAAAATACAGCGATGAAAAATCCCGAAACACTTAAATTGATAAAGTTTTTCATTTCGTTTTACATGTTAATTGTTTGCATTGTCAAAATAGATTTGGTCAACAACCTGGTTTATTTTATGAATTATGACTGTTAGAAATTTCTTTATCTTGTGTTGTACGTTTACTCTTTAGACACAATTAATATCACACTTGTGTTTAAAAGGTTCGCTCACATGTTTGTTTTATGTTTGAATGTTTATTGAATTCTATATTCGTGGGCTTTGTGTTAGCCCAGGTATTTAATTTCATACTTGGATTTCACACTTTGATTATGTTTATATGCTTCAGTATCTTAAGAATACAATTCTTAATTCTAAGAAAATGTAATGAATTATAACATATGTAATACGTTCTTTGTTTATGAAAACACAAGTTTTAACGTAAATCTATCTCATAAAAAATTTTCAATACTTACAGTATCTAGGTCTTTTTTGACAAATTCTTAAAGTTTTGTGATAAACATGTCATCAAAATAATTTTCTTTCACAGAAACTCTTACAGTATTTTAGAAGTCGTTCATTACTTATTCAAAGCGTAAATGTGGACCCTGCCTCATTTGTTCAATATAGTTCTGATAACCATGCTCGAATTCTCTAATTCAACGTAAAAATATGTACGAGATATTCCTATGTTTATTTGGGTAAATGGGTTTAACGACGTTTTTTAGCTATATCATGGCGTGATGTTTCTATAGGCAGAGCCGGTGAAAGCCCCGACATTTTGTAGGAAAACTGGCAATCCATGTAAATAAAGATTTGAGTCCGCTAGCTTGGAGTAAGTATCAAAAGCGCAATCTTAGTGGCTCCTGATTCTAATATACAAAATTATCTTCATAGCAATTAAAGCAACTTGATTTGTTTGCTTTCACTTAAAATATACTTATTAGTAATACAAATAAATTGCAACAGTATTCTAAAAATAGTCACCACAATTTAAATCATGGAGCAGTACTGTTTAAAAAAGGATTTTATAGAAATTAAATTCTAATTAGGTATTATATGTAATGGCATGATGCCTGCCGAATTGAAAGATAGTCGATATCATAATGTTTGTAGATGCAGCTTCCACGACTACCGCGATACATTAGACAGTTGACATTAGGGCATCTTTGTAAATTTGCAAGGTTATTGTTTTTGTTTTTTCAGTGATTTCATTGCATCAGATTTTTAGTGTTAGAGGAAGTCGAGGTTCTTGTTAAAAACCACCAAAACTTAGGCAGGAAAACTAACAGATCTTGTTAAGTTTGGAGTCGAGCACAACCTGTGAGACTCGCAACTCCGATTGTCACCTTCCCGTTCACTCAAACAACATTTCAGCAGCTCCGGCGTATAGTGTAAATTTCAGAACTAATCTTATACTTTAGGCAAGATCCTGAGATCTGTATTCCGATTGTCTAGACCGCTCACTGCTGTTGACCACTACGCTATTCAAGGATTTAATGTAATCCCTTCCGTTCTATGCCCATCATCATGACTTTACTGATTGTTATGTGAAATCCTGCAATAATAAAAAAATCAGCAATATTGCTGTAGATTAAAAACGTCCAAGATAACTGTCACTACATGACACAGTATTGGAAGGAATATTACGTATTGTTGCTATAGTTGTCTTTGCTGAATGCTTGGCTTATAAAGTTTTCTCGGTCTTTTTGTAATTTCGCCTTATTCTCTGTTTCTGCGGTTACATCCGACGAACACTAACCTTGTTGTTTTAACACTCAACAATGTTAAATATTCTTTGTCAACACTAGGGGCCTCGGTGGCCGTATGGTTGAGGTAATTAGTTTACTACAAGTATTAATCACATGGTCTGTCAATACTAACGTTGCGGGTTCGAGTCTCCCTGCAGGCAGGGTTTAACTCGACTCCAATCTAAATACACAAGGATTGCCAGTTTTCCTACATGTACCTACAATAGGTTCTTCACTAGTAACTCCGACTTTCTGCCTCAATAAAAACTGGACACCACGATACAGTTGAAAATTGTTAAAACTGGTGTTAAACACCATTCAAACAAACAACAAACAAAATCGTCACCACTAACCCGATCTTTAACTCTAAGATTAACAGTAAACATGGCTATTATACTTTAGCAGACAATAGGCGATATTCGAGCGCAAAAAACATATTTACGAATAGAACATCCGGGTTGACAATAGTTAAAGTGTTAGGAAATAAGATCTTTATCTTTAATAAATTTAGAAAAAAAACAAGCAAGTCCTGTCACGCAAACTATGTAAAGTCTTTTTATATGATACAGTAGTCAAGAAGATGTATTTTTTGTTGGTTAATAAAGAGTTCCTTGTCACTTTTTAAAGATGTCCTTTTTTGCATATTATATATATTTCCTTTTTGTGATCTTTTTAAAGATAGTATTATATAATCATTAACTCTCCCCTGAAGTGTATACGACCACATTTTGTATCTTCGAGTTAACTCGTTCTGGGTAATGTTCAACCAACGCTAAAATATTATGTTATTTTGTCATGTTTTTTTCCTGTAGTGATACATGTTAGTTACAAATATAGAAATTTACAACTTCGCTCTGTTGTTCATTCTGTTTGTCCAAATCCGAATAAATAATCCTCCGTTTAGTTTAGGCTTTTGTGGTTTAGTCGTTTTTATTTCTAGTTTTCTTAAAGAGCGTCTCAGAAGTTTAAATAGGAAGCTTTGTTCACTTCAGTAGTCCTACAAGTTTTGCAATATTATGAATATTAACATATTTTGAAGTGGCTTTAAAAGATTATAGAACTGAACGTGACTGCTTTTATTACATAATTTATTAATATTATGTTAGGTCAATAAAAGGAACAAAGGAATGACAGTATATTTCTGGTTTATAAATTCTGTCAAAATGATATGAACATACTTAAAATCAGAGTTATGATGGGTATATATGTCAATTTTGCAATAATGAATGTGTGGTATTTTGTTATTTCTGTGCATACAGGTATTGCTATATTGTATTATGTAATAGAATTCGAGAAAATAATGTGATGCATGTGTTGCATTGTAGTATTGCTAATCTAACAAGCCTGTTGTACTCTTATTGACATACAGAATTCGACATTCGAGATAGATAACATGCTATTACTATTATTATTGTTGTTATTATCATTTTATTTTATTTTATTTTTTATTTTTTTATTTTTATTTACTATGACAAGTAAAAATATAATTAACATATGCACTCCAAATGTAAAAGGAATGCACAACAGAGGAAAAATATAAAAGTAAAGTTTTAAAAAGGAATAAATGTTCAATAGCTTTTTTAAAAGAGACCCATCTAGATAATAATTTACAAAAAGAAATTAAAAATGACTCTGAATTCGATATATTCTGCAGTCACGGAGCATCAGCAAGTATGGGCATAGCCATTCTGTTAAATTCAAAAATAATTTTGAAATTTTAGATACATTTGCGGACACAGAAGGTAAGCTTCTACTTTTAAATATAAAAATGAACGATTTACTTTCTTTACTTTTATGTTTATATGCACCAAATGATAAAGCATCAAGTAATTCATTTTTTTTAAAGAAAGCAAAGACATTTTTTTAAAGAAAATGGAACCAGAATCAATTTTCTATGTAGACTTTAATGAACATAAAAACTATAGAAACTGTGGGTAGTTTAAAAAAACGTAATTAAATAAAGAAACAATTAGTTGATATTTGGACAAAAATGAACCAAGGGTAATAACAGTGTACTCAAAGAGGAAAAGACAGATTACAAGTCGGTCGAATTGATTACATCCTAATTAGCAAAGATTTTCAATTATTTATTCACCCGTGAAAAATTAAATCAGCATTCATTCAGACCACTGATCATTAAGGTATATTTCTAACCTTTCGACTTGGAGTATCAGAAATGGGTAATAGGGTTTGGAAAAATCATAATTCAGTTTTAAAATAAGAAAAGTATAAGCATTTAATAAACAAATTATTAGATAAGTACACCTGTTTAAGGAATAAAAATTGTAATTTAGGTATTCAGTTATTATTGGATATGCTAAAAATAGAAATCAAGAAAAAAAGTTAAATGAAGCGAAAGTAGTGAATTAAAGCTTAAACTAGAACAACATTTAGAAGACAGAGAGAAACTCGGAGATTCTCTTTCTCAGGACAATGAACTTTGTACAAATTGAAACAAAATTACACTATATTTATAATGTTGCAGCAAAAAGTGCATAAATTAGGGGAAAAACAATTCTTATATCTTAGGCTTAAAAAACAAAAACAATAAATAAATCAATTACTAAATTAAAAAACTATTATGATGACTAATTAATGAACAGTCAAAATATTAGAAATGATTCAAAATTATTACAAATCATTATATACAACCGGGAACACAGATGAAAATTTAATAGGAACTTTAAAGCATGACATTAAAAGGGAGGACTTAAAAAGGTGTAATTGTAAACTAACATTAAATGAATGCAACTTAGCAATAAAAATGATCAAATTAAACAGATCTCGTGGTTAGATGGATTAAAGGTAGAATTTTATCAAACATTTTGGGACAAAATTTAAACGTTATCAGTTGTTGTCTTAAACAAAGGTTACGACAAAAAACTACTTTCATTTTTTCACCTCGCACTAGTGTTTTGTCTTAAATTTTATAAAAGATTACCCTTTTTTGTTCAATAATTATCAAAAAAATATCTTATGTTCTATCGCAACGTTCAAAAGTTTTTCCAGATATCATACATGAAGACCAAACAGGTTACATTAAAACAGATTTGGTTTAAATTATTGGTTTAAATCTTCGACAAATTAAGGACATTGTAGACTATGCAGAAAAGTATAAAATCGAAGGAGCCATAATTTCAGTATATTTTACAAAAACTTTCGATTCACTAGAATTGGATTTATTGTTTAATACACTAAAACATTTTGGATTCAACGAATCATTTATTAGATGGGTACAGACACTATATAACAATATTCAAACATGTGTTTTGAATAATCGGAGGGTATCAGAATGAGTCTTTTTATTTGATTGCGCTATATTAAGAATTAACCACGCAAAAATTACTTCCGAAACCAAATAAGTATTAATACACAAGATGAAATGTGTTAATTGTTATTTTCAGACTTAATACTGTTTACAGTTTTGGCATACATTGATATAATCCCCATGTGTTCATTTGGGGTGTCTATTGTATTCGTGGCTAAATATATTCTGTTTAAAATCAATAAGTATATGTTTGTTTAAGTATTTTGTCCAATCGCATTGCCTAATGTTTTTGTAAAATCTCCGTACTTCCTGTTTAAAGCCTGTGTCTAGGAACCAATAAACAATAGGATTAATCATGCTATTTATTAAATACGATCTTAGGGACAGATTATAAATAATAACTTCCCAATTACTTTTGTTGCTCCAAAATTTTCATTCTATACCATTCATGATCGAAATAATAAGGTACGGTAGAAAACTGATAATAAAAATAAGAGTTACTATAAATAGCATAACAGTTATCTCCTTGGACTTCGTTTGTTTTTTTTCACGGGAATTTGAATTTTCCAAAACTTACAACTGATGTGGATCCATCGCAAGCATCGAGTGTGCTTACCTTACATTCATTGTTAGTTATATTTATCTTTCTAATAGTGGTTTCTGTTGTACTCTTTCCTGACGGTGAAAACTTATCGAGTTTTTATTTTGTTCCGTGTATTTTTCGGCGTTTCCATAAAACGATCCCAATTTTAATATAAAGTCCTGCTAGTATGAAAAAGGAAAGTATGATAATCAGAAGGATAAATCCATGGTATATGATTGACAGTCCGAGCCAACATAATCATTAGAAATATAAGTCTTTACCAGTTACATTGAGGATATTTGTATCGACATCTACAGATCCGTAGAAACAAATCATAGGAATAGCAAAAACTGTTGAGACTATGACAGCTGTCCAACATGTTATTTTTGTTTTGGTAACAGAAAACTGTTTCTTCCGTAAATGGCCGATTTCTTGTACAGATGACCCAGTACAGATGAGCTCACGCGCACACATTTGTACTTGCTGTGTCATCCAATCAAAACGCCAGAAACAAGAACGTTGTCATTGAAGCATAACAACGTTCTTGTTTGACGTTCTTGTTTCCGGACGTCAGAGACAATGGAGTCTGAAACAATGGAGAGTCTATAGGTTATAGCGATGTGAAAGTTGCTGGTTTACGGAAGAAATAGGTACTTTTATACGTTTTTGTGAAAGTCTGTGTAATCTTTCACTCGTGATAGAAATTTTATTTCTTTTGGCTCGTTCCGCTGCGCTCCACTCGCAAAAAGACATAAAATTTCCATCACTCGTGAAAGATCAACCGGTCTTTCACAAAAACGTATGAATGATACTATTATTCTCCAATGGTTTGCATATTTTTCTGTATCGTTCAACAGCAAGTAAGAGGAGAAAAAAGATAGATCCTATAATTGTGAACGTCATCGAAAAAATCAACACTTTACAGGCATGGTCCCAGACAAAGTTTAGTGGATATACTAGTGTTAAAATGTTGAAAGGCAATCCTAACACACACGTTGTTAAATCAAATGAAGCTAGACTCAATATGTAAACACGTGATGTATTCTGTTTTACGGAACGATTTCGCGTATAGAACGAGGATGTTTCCGATGACACCTATTATCAGAAGGCTGCTGAAAAGTATCGTCACTGGGATCAGTGTTATCGCCATGGCGTTATTTTAAATTTGCAAATAAGAATTGAAGTCCTCAGAAATGTTTATTTCCGGTCTTAACTGTTTTAAATCGTGTGCAGTCATTTCAACTTACAAATATTTGTT
This sequence comes from Limnoperna fortunei, assembly GCA_944474755.1. Lineage (NCBI taxonomy): Eukaryota > Metazoa > Mollusca > Bivalvia > Mytilida > Modiolidae > Limnoperna > Limnoperna fortunei. Next base: position 38,129,474 of record OX104124.1, on the reverse strand, counting down.
ACAACATTTGTTTTAATTTAAACGTCCGATTTATAATCCATAGAATTATTGTTACATGTATATCTGAAATTGATGTTAATGTCAAGTTGTGGTTCTGTTCTGTGTAGAAATTTCAAGATTCAAGACTATATTTTATACAATTGTTCATCTTCATTCTTACGAGAATAGACAAGCTAACTGTGTAAATAGTATATATTGTCACGGAAACCTTTTTCTATTCGTGACGTAAAGCTCGCGTTCAGGATGCACAGTTTCCTAGAAAAATAATATCGTGTTTCTATGAAATGGTAAATATTTTAACGAACAGAGGTCAAGAAGTTAGTTTTTGATTGACGCACGTTCAACTAAAGAACAGTTCACAATTAGAAAACTTGTTTATGTTATCTTATTTCTTTATGATTTTTTTAATATGCTAATTTAAATTAATAAATTAAAAACTTCTCAAAACATAAAGTCGGATAAGTTTTATAATCTAGTGTAAATGTCACAACTTAAACAAAGGACTACTTCAAAATTTCATCATATATAAAGTGATAATGTATTAACACTTAGATTTAAAGAAAATAATAAAAATTGTATTATATCTGATTAGCATTGTTGCCTAGCAACCAATTTATATTGACTGCCAAAGATGAATAAACTGTACAGTACATTTAAATTTTATTATTGAAATTTAGATTTTTCAGTTTAAGATGACAAATAGTACTTAGCAACTAAGTCAACCCCATAGCAACCATATATATTAGTAATCTAAGCTGTATTTGTTTGCTAATTTATTAAGATAATCATTATTTACATACATATTATTCATTATATTCATAACTTTTTACATGTATATAAATTACTTACAGTGACTTTTATGACAAGTAACTTTGTCATCCTATATAATATATACAAAAATGCTGAATTAGATTACTGTCAATTTAATAGTCCTTTCAATTAACAAGCCTTTATTTGCTGACCGGCTTCCTTCAGAACTAGAAATTCAAGAAACCACAGACAGCTTCATCATTTGTAGACCTACACCGTGGATATGACACCAACGGTCATCTTAGCACAAGAATTTACGACAAACGAGACGATTTTAATTTCAAAATTCTAAACTTTCCTCACTTATGAAGCAATATTAATAAGTTTTACTCGTTAGAAAATATAATTGCAGATAGTATTCCTAATTTTGAATTTAGTGTAGAGTGAATGTGCTACGATGATTGTTGGATACACCTATAAGTGCTTAGTGGTATAAGATACCCATCTTACATTCTATAGTAATGGAAGCGGAGATTTGTCATAAATAAAACCTGGTTTAACCCCACCATTTCTTTTGAAATGTCTGTAGCAAGTCAGGGCCATTGATGTTGTTGCTGTATTTTTGGTTGTTGATTCTGGAATTTGCCAGTTTTTCAGACTTTGAAATTATGGATTTTCTTATTTAGTTTAATCGGTGTTCAGTATTTTGTTATTGCCTTCCTTTACAACCGACTTAAAATGACCTTCCTGTTTTAATACAAAACAATTTAAATAATCTTCATCACCAACGAACACGATGTTTAACACCATGGACTATTATACATTAACCGACAATATATGATTATCTTAAAAAAACGACAAATTTCACAACCATACTTGACTTGGCTGGTTTCCAGAGCCTCATCCTACAATAGAAAAAACTTAACGACCTTAAATAGCTGGAACACGTGCTGAAATAGCTGAAACACGTGCTAAGCCTTAAACAAAAACAAAATAACGAAATAGACGGAAAAACTTCGACGACAAAAAGTGCTACGAAAACGTTATTTAGGCCTAAAATTCAGAATATTTAAAATCGTTTTGAATAAAACAACAAAGTCGGATGTAAGAAACAGAGAATAGGGTTGAAATACAAAATACCAAGCACAGTTTTTTATGCCTATTATTAAATATCGACAAATATAGTTAATATTACGTAATGGTTCTTCCAATATTGCGTCCTGTAGTGAAAGGTCCCTTCGATGTTTTTAATCGACATTAATGTTGCTGATTTCATCTTATTGCTGGAAAATGTATCAAAAGTTACTATATGTATAATAACAGGCAATCAGCATCAGGATGAAGATAAAAAATTTAAAGCCCATATTTTGAAAAACTGCAAGGAAAAACATAACAAGGAAACCGAACTTATAACAAAAAATTAAAGTCAACAAACGATTAAAGATCCGGATCCAGATAGACATAAATGACACGAAACAATACGAAAGAAAGACAAATAATCAAATAAATAATTCGAACTCACTAAAAACCATTGGTGGATACGTTTTTCTGGACAAATAAGCAGTGTCAGTCTCTAATTACACACCCATTGAATTACCCAATGTCATATTTAGGAAAAGGTCAACTAAAGGATAGAAAAGAATACCCATGTCTCATCGAAAATGTCAAATCGTATTAGAGAGATGGATTTCCCATTACAATCAATTAAGTCATGGTTTTAGCCATGAAACTTGATGGGATTACATAAACCTAGGTTCAAAAAGCATTCGTGTGAATAGCGTAGTAATCAGCAGCAGTAAGCGCATTGAAAATCTGAATACCGATCACAGGATCTAGCATAACGCATGAGTCGTAAAATGTACATATCATACGGCAGAGCTGCTGCAATGTTGCTATCGGTGAACAGGAAGTTGAAAATCGGAAGTTAAAATCATCATGTTTGTCGTAGTAAGCTCTGAAGACAACAGGTATTAAATGGTGACAAGTCTTAAAACTCGTTCATTGGAAGCTACGTCAGAAATGTATTTGTAGTAAATACATTTATATTAATCAAGCAGCAGCAAAATCTTGAAAAGACAATGATGCCCAAGATATTTATACTGGAGTGATTCATAAAGTTAGTCATACATCATTGTGTCAAGTTGCTGTTAACACTATGAAAGGAAACGCTGAAAGTTGTGTTTATCTCATTCAGAAAGAAAAACAATCTTTCTAAATGCAACGTATATTGAAGGAACTAATATTCACCATCTGTGACAACAATAACAATAACCTTTCATATTTAAAAATAAAACTTAATATGGATGACTTAATTCAATTGTTTAATGGTTAGCGGTAGTCGTGGTAGATTCATCTAAAAAGATTATGATATTGACTAACATTCAAGTCGGCAGGAATCATTACCATTCCATACAACATTTTATTAAAATTAAACTTTAAGTTATTTCAAAACGATCGTTTGTTACTGCGCCATGATTTAAAGGGTGGCGACACTACTGTAAGGATACTGTCGCAATTTAATTATATTGCTAATAATTAAGTACATTATAAATAACTGATAAACAAATCAAATTGATTTATTGTTATGAAGATCATTGTGTACAGTAGAACCAAAAGCCTCTAGGACGGGGCTTTCACCGGCTACCACGAATTACTTAACTAATAAAAACTGCACGCTATGATAATGCTGAAAAACAGCGTTAAACACATTCACCCAAACAAACAAACAAAAGAACAAGACGAAAGTTATGTTTAATAACAGGGATGGAACTTTGGAATGTTTCAAAAAAATAGTTCTTTTAAAATATATACTAAAAATTGCTTCACAAGAACAATTTTCTTATCTAGAATATATACATTATAAATTTGGGAAATAAAATCTAAGAATATTATCTACAGTTATTTGTATATAGTTTGGCAATCCAACAAGTTTTTATGTTAGCATATTAATAAAACCATAAAAAAGAAAAAAGATAACATAAGCAAGTTTTCTAATGGGGAATTGTGAAATGTCCTATAGTTGAACGTGCGTCAATCACATACTAACCTCTTGACCTCTGTTCGTTGAAAATATTTACCATTTCATAGAGACACGATATTATTATTCAAGGAAACTGTGCATCCTGACCGCGATCTGTACTTCACGAATAGAAAAATAGTCCTTGACTATATATATTATGTACACAGTTAGCTTGTTTATACTCTGTGTTATCCTAGTAAGAATGAACATCAACAATTGTATAAAGTATAGTGTTGAATCACAAAATTTCTACACAAAACCACAACTTTACACTAACTTCAAATACAGGTATAACAATTATACTATGGATTATAAATTGGACGTTTAAATTCAAACAAATGTTGAAATGACTGCACACGATATAAAACCATTAAGACCCGACATAAACATTTCTGAGGACTTCAATTCTTTTTTGCTAATTGAAAATAACGCCAAGGCGATAACACTGATCCCAGTGACGATACTTTTCAGCAGCCTTCTGATAATAGGTGTCATCGGAAACTTTCTAGTTCTATACGCGAATACGTTTTTCATCAAGCGGAGTACAGCGCGTGTTTACATATTGTGTCTGGCTGCCTTTGATTTAACAACATGTGTGTTAGGACTACCTTTCAACAGTTTAACTTTGATATATCCACTGACTTTTGTGTGGGACCATGCCTGTAAAACGTTGATTTTTTTGCTGACGTGCACAATTATGGGATCAATATTTTTTCTCCTCTTACTTGCAGTTGAACGATACAGAAAAGTATGTAAACCATTGGAGAAACAGTTTTCTCGTTCGAAAACCAAAATTACATGTTGGACAACTGTCGTAGTATCGACAGTCTTTGCTATTCCTATGATATTTATCTATGGATCTCGAGATATCCAAACAAATATCCCGAACGTAACTGGAAAGGGATGTGATGTTACTAAGGATTATATTAGCTCGAACATTTCATTAAGTTACCACGGATTTCTCCTTATTTTTTTTATATTTTCCGTTTTCATTCTAACAGGACTTTATATTAAAATTGGGATAGTTTTGTGGAAACGACGACATATACATGACACATCACGGAACATTCGAGTGTGTTCAGTGTCTGAAACAGACATCACAAAAACAACTGTTAGCCAGTTGAACACAAATAACGAAAAATGCGAGAAAAGCACATCCGATAGAGCTCAATTTGATAATTGCAACACAGACAGTATTGCTGTCCAACCATTAAACTCTACGTCAGCCACAAGCAAAAGTCACAGAAATAACCAAAATCAAGCAATGACCGACCATTCGAAAATAGAGAAAGAGTTATCCCGGAAGAGCATCGGGCGTCTAATATCTGAACTGACAAGCGTTAGTTCTGACGAATTGGCATCAGTAGTACGTTTTCAAAAATCCAAATGTACCCGGAGAAATCAAATTAAGATGGACCGAATTACTGCTATGTTATTTTTAGTAACTCTAATTTTTATAATCTGTTTCCTACCATACCTTATTATTTCGATCATGGGCGGTGTAAATAAAAACTTCTTGGAAAACAAAAGTAAAGGCGAGGTTGTCATTGTTAATCTGTTAATGAGAACATATTTTATCAATAACATGATTAATCCAGTTGTGTATTGGTTCCTTGATAGAAGCTTTAATCAGGCATTGAACAGAATTTTCAAAGATATTAGACAATGCGATTGGTCTCAAATTCTTCGATTTAAGCAAACATACAGTGCATAATGTACTTGAATGGTTCCCATACAAGAGATTTAACCTGGAATATAAGCAAAAGCGATTACACATGAGGTGAATGTAGATTTAGGTTTCATTCTGATGCTAGAACTGTGTAGTCCATCAGTCTACCCAATAAAACTAGATTTAATGATATAAATCAAACATACTAAAAACCTTTTTTGTTTACAGCAACACGTAATTTGCCTTGGAGGTAATGGAGAAGCAACATTTTTTGTTAATGCGTTTTTCAAAAAACATAAAATGCATTTTAAAGTTTAAAAAACATTATATGTAAATTTAACTAAAAATGAAAGAATGACAGCTAGAATCATTGGTCTTCTCTGCTCGAAAACAATTTAAAAACTGATAAATTGTGCTTGTATTAAAACGGCCGAAACAGAGGTAACACACCAACATTAATCAAGATAAATATAACATTTTGTACTTATATAAGCTAACACTTTTGTATTTCTCTGACGTATCTGGTGACTAAATCTCACGCCGTGTATGCAGTTTAAAAGGCGAGTGTTATACTATTAACTTTAACAGTTCTGTTCTATACAAGAAAAGCATGAATTTTTAATTGACTTCTTTTCTTATCAAAAATGGTATACAGATTTGTTATATTTGTCAGATTTATATCATTGTTATACCTGTTAGTAATTTATATAGTGTACGTTAATGCTCGATACTGTTAATATAAAAACAATCCAAATAAAAAAATGATAGAGGCAATATGTTTCAATCAATAACAAATTGATGGATACAACATTAAATGTGGAAACTAACAATGACATTGACATAAAATCGGGCATATTCGAACTGCTGTCAAACGGATGATATTTTTTTTCTATATATAAGTTTTTCAATCTCTCACATAAAATGTTTAACCTGTAATTAAATGGTTTGTGAATTGAATTTGTTTAATATTGCGCTTTATTTTGCTCATTAAAAAGGTGTTTTTTCAGTTGTTAATTGTACACTAAATGTTTATCTGGCCGAGTAATTAAGGTCACGTTGTCTGTCAACACTGAGGTTGCGAGCAAGGTTCGCTCGACTCCAATCTTAATTGCCAGTTTTCCTACCGAATGTCCGGGTTTAATCCGGATACTCCGGCGTCCTAACTGAATATATACCTAATTATACCCGAAACATTGCTGAAAGTGGCGTAAAACACCATACAAACAAACAAACATAACTAATCATTCTGAAACATAAAATGTAAAGTTAATCTCTAATTAAATGGTTTGTTAAGATGGTACACTTTCATTGTTTTGGTATTCAATCAATTTCTTATAGACATGAGAGTTTAACGTGACGAAAGTAATTTTTCTGGCTGTATAGCTTAAAAGACTGATAAGAGTTGCTCGTTAATTTGCCATATTGGAGAAAGTTGACACATCTTTGGCTAGTAATTATCTCGTAATCGATTATAAGCTGTGTAGAAAGGGTAGTTCATCATTATATATATATATGCACATTTTGATTCTTAAACTACTCCATACATACAAATACCAATTATACTTTTTACGCAAAAAGTTATCGTCTTATTAATAAGTTCAACTATTTCACTCACCGTTAACCTTGATATACATGAAACTCATTTGTTAAGTTTGTTTTGCGAATGTGTTTAAAACTTAAAATATTGAGCTAAAATCTGTATGATATTAAACGGGACTGCAAGGACTGTACTAGTTATGACGATGATTCGGTCCTACAATTCTTGGTTTAACTTTTTCATAGATGTGACATTTAGTAACTCGCTAGGTGTCTTATTAGAGACACGCACTGCTTTCTGTCATGCAAACCTGATTGCATATGTAATACATTCTTTATTCTTGAAAAAACAAGTTTCAACGTATCTATCTCATAAAAAATTTCAATACTAACAGTATTCCGGTCTTTGTTAACAAATTCTTAAAATTTTGTGATGCACATGTCACCAAAACAAATTTCTTTCACAGAAACTCTTACAGTATTTAAGTATTCGTTCAGTACTTGTTCGTAAATATGCACCCGGCCTCACATGTTCAATATAGTTCTGATAAACAGGCTAGAATTTCGTTTTTCTCTAATTCAACGTAAACAATTTGTACGAGATATTCCCATGTTTATTTGAATAAATGCGTTTAACGCAGTTTGTTAGCTATATCATGGCGTGATGTTTCTATAGGTAGAGCCATTGCAAGCCCCGATATTTTGCATGAAAACTGGCAATACATGTAAATTTAAATTATGGCCCAGTACTGTTAAATAAAGGATTTGATAGAAATAACAAACAGTTAAATTCTAATTAATTATTATATGTAATTGTATGATTCCGACTTAGATGTTAGTCGACATCATAATCTTTGTAGATGCAGCTGCCACGACTACCGCGATACATAAAACAGTTGACATTAGGACATCTTTGTAAATTTGCAAGGTTATTGGTTTTTTTTTTCAGTGATATCATGGCGTCAGATTTTATTGGGAGAGGAAACCAGAGTACTTGGTAAAAGCCTGTAAGGTTCAAAACCCATATTGTCACCTTCCCGTTCGCTCATAACAACATTCCAGCAGCTTCGGCTTATGGTATGTAAATTTCACAACTTATCTTATAAGTTAGGCTGGGTCCTGAAATCGGTATTCCGATTTTCAAAACCGCTCACTGCTGTTGACCGCTACGCTACTCAAACAAGGATCTGATGTACATAGGTTGATGTTATCCCTTACTTTCTATGCCCATCATCATTTTTTTATGGCTATGTGAAATCCATCTCTCAAATACGACCGGATATTTTTGCAAAATCATAGGTAGTCTTTCCTGAGTGCCTGTTTTTATATACATACTAAATGTTATACATATTTCTTCAATAACAGAAAATCAGCAACATTGCTGTCGATTGAAAACATCCAAGATAACTGTCACTACATGACTTTGCTAAATGCTTGGCTTATAAAATGTGCTTGGTATTTGTGCAATTCCGCCTTTTTCTCTGTTTATTGGGCTACAACGGATTAACACTGACCTTGCTGTTTTAACACTAAACAATGATAATATTCATCGTCACCACTAAGGGGCTTCGTCGGGCAAGTGGTTATGGTAGGTAATAAGTCGACTATTAATCACGTTGTCTGTCAACACTGATGTTGCAAGTTCGCGTCTCACTGCAGGCAGGTTGCACTCGACTCCAATCTGAATTTACTAGGATTGCCAGTTTGTCTACCGACTGTCGGAGTTTTCTCTGGGCTTCTTCCCTTAATAAAAACTGGATACTATGATATAGCTGAAAAATTTCTGAAAGTGGCGTTAAACACCATTCAAACAAACAGACACAATCATCACCACTAATAAGATCTTTCACACTAAGTTTAAAAGTAAATATGGACAATTATACTTAAACTGACAAAAGACGATACATGTATTCTTTAAAACAGATTTCCAACCGAGATTGAAATAAGTTGATTGGTTTCCTTTTGTACTCCAGCCTTATCCCACAACAGAAAAAACTGCGCGCCATGAATTAGCTTGCGTCAAATAAAAATTTAAGAAAAGGCGGAAAGACATTGAATGCAAGAACTTTTATAAAAACGTTATATACTTATAAAACGTCAGGTTTGAACAAAAGTTCAAGTGTTCGGAAATAAAATCTTAAAAAAAACCAGTCAAGTCTTTTAATATAATACAGCAGTCAAAACAATGTTTTTTTGTTGGTTAATAAGAGTCCATTGTTATTTTATAAGATGTATTATTTCGTAAAAAAATAGATTTCCTTTCCTTGTACGTAACCTTTATGTTTTAAAACATAGTATTATATAATCGTTATAAGACCTAATTTTGTATCTTTGAGTTAACTCGTTCTTGGATCTGTTCAATCAATGCTTAGATATTTTGTTAATTTGTCATATTTTTTGGCTATTGTGGGTTCTGCAATGTTAAATAATAGGTTGTTTATATTTGTCCAAATCCTGGCTGTTAATCCTTAATTTACTTTCCGCTTTGTGGTTCAGTCGGTCTTTCTAAGAGCAGCTCAGGTGTTTAATTAGGAAGCTTTGTTTGCTTCAGTACTGGTACAAGTTTGCAATATTATGAATATTAAGATATTTTCGTGTGGTTTTAAAAGATAAGAGACCTTAACGTGACTGCCGTATTACAGATTTACCTCATATTATGTGAGTTGTATCTTTTGAGTGTAGTCACGAACTCTTAAAAGACTAAAGCGTTTCACGGATCCTCACGTAATTAAGAACTTGCTCGTATAACATTTTTGAAATAGCGACTCAAAAGTAGACAGAACTAAAAATATGCTTTTGTCTGTGCGTAGGTTTTAGTTAAATAGATAACGATAATTAGTAAGCATGAACAGTTCTGCATGATACATATTGTGCAGTACAGACATTCGTTATAGAATGTAGTATTAGTGAAGATTGATCGATTGATTTCTTTTTTGTTTATTCAGTCGCAGTGTATAAATATTCGTTTATTTCCTAATATTTATATTTTTAATTGAATTTTTAATAGTTTGCTATTTATTCTATTGATTTCGTTTTTTCTTAAATTATCTCTAAAATAATGTTTTGTGAATATAAATAAATCTAATCAAATATAAATATTTGATACCTTCGACTTACTCAAACTAACTTTCGTTACCCCGCAATGCTGTAATTGCGTCTTTTTTTCCATTCAAATAAGATTTTCATTTCATACAAATGACATGAGTGCATGACAATTCTCTAAGTTCAACAAATAAATGGTTCATGTAAAAGATAAAATATTTTTGTAGACACTACACATGCCTCGATCGCGTTGATAGTTCTAATGTCTCCGATCATAAAACCAAGATAACAAAGTTTTATGGAAAACAAAGTCATCAAAGATAAGCATTATGTCGTTTCGTGGTATACTTCATGTATAGTGCGTATATAGTGTGTTACCTTTCTTTGTTCACATTGTTACGTGTTGACCTATTTTCTTTTGCTAATATGATTTTAAACGTGCATGTTTGTTTAGAGTGTTTTTTTTATATTTTCAGTGGATATCATTTAGTCACCATTTTCCAGATTGAAACATTTTTAATCAGTGACGATGTATCTGTAGTTTATAATATTTCTTGATTCTCTTAAGAAGACAAGAACCCCTTCATAATGGTTGAGAATAAATTACAACATTCACATAAAACAGTGAATATAATTAAAGTAATAAAATAGAATTTGGCATTTGTCAACTTCAAAAACCCTTTTTAAACATTGGTAAATCAGATGACTTAACGACTTGATCAAGTAAACAGAATCCAAATACGATATTACACAGCCACAGATAATAGACAAATTTTCAAGAAACGAATGTCACATATAATTCAATAACTGACATATACATAACGATCCTGGCGTTTGTAGACATTCTTCGTGGGTAAAATATAATGTACCTTCATACGATTGTATTCGAACACGTTGATGATTCTGGATTAACAACTTTAAACTTGAGTCGGTATGTGAAATCTATACCCACGAAGTTTATAAACCAGTTTCCTATTATACCTTTTCACCAGCTCAGTCAACTCGTTTAATTAAAATCATAAACAATTATTGTTTCCTTTCTTTTCTCCTCATCCATTTTCTCTGGTCTCTCCACGACTAATGACAAAATGATTTTTTTTTCATATTTAATTTTTTCTAATATTTAATATATTTGTATGTATTTTGTAACTTTGATGAAGATATTTGTGTTCGCGGTAATTTAATTTCATAATATATTAAGTGATCATAGTGGTGAACAGAGATCTTTTAGTAAAGTTAACAATTATGTTACTCAGTAAATTCAGCAGAAATTAAAATAACGTTTGTGTGTACGTTATTAGTAATCCTTGATTGGCTAACGATTTTAACACTATTCGATGTACGATTGACTTGTTCATTTAAATTGACAATCGTCATATTAACAAAACTTTTAATGTCGTTAACGATGAGTTAATTGTGTTTGTTTATTAAAATATAGAAGTTGTATTTCTGCATGACATTACTGTTATGTTTAAAACAGTTTTTTGCATCAAAACCAATAAATATTGAATAAGTAACTGCGAATGTTGACAAAACTTCGAATATATTAAACAAAAACAGGACAGGTTGAACTCTGAGCTTTAAAGTCATAGAATGATCTAGAAATTTGGATATTAAGCCAAGAGGTGTTGAGCTAGAAACACAAAATCGAGTATCGAACCAAAAACACAGAATGTTGAAGTAGCAATTGATACATTGAATATTGAACGTTGAAACAGGAAGTAACGAATGACCGGGATTGTCAGTGAAAAACTGGCAATCATGGTTAAGATAAACACACGTTGCGCATATCGTTCTAGTTATTTATCAATTTTTAAAGATATATGCATAATTCACAGAGAAGGATTTCATAATTTTTTCCTCTTGCATTGAAGTTCATAATAAGGATTATCTTCATTAGAATTTGGTATATTCAAATTTAGAATGCTAAAGTAATGTTTTAAACAAAACAGTGTCAATACAAATTACTAAAAACTTTATTTTTTTAATTATTGATATACAGTTCTTTTCAACAAAGTAGGTTTTTGTTTTGGTAGACGAAAACAGTTTCTCCAATAATTGGCATATTTTTCTGCATCGTTCAACTGGTAGTAAGAGAATAAAAAAAATCTCTCCCAGTTGTGAACGTCAACAATGAAATCAACTCTTTACAGGCATAATCCGAAATAAAGTTTAGTGGATATATTAATGTTAAAATGCTGAAAGGCAATCGTAACACACACGTTGTTAAGCAAAGGCAGCCAAACTCAATATGTCAACACGTGATGTAATTCGCTTGATTCGAAAGGTTTTTAGCGTATAGAACTTTCCAATGACACCTAATACTAGAAGGATGATGTAGAGTATCGCCACTGCGAGTAATGTATTTGCAATGGCGCTCCATCCAATTGTAATGTTGAAGTGCTGTGTAAAGTTTCACAAATACAACGCTATACTTTCTACAATGGTTAATTCATGTTTCCATACGAATAACACTCAGCTATGTAATATGTACGGAAGCCGTAAGGGGACATGAAAAATAAGAAGAATTTTTTTTAATTCGTTATCTCGATAAAACAGTCTATCGTTATCTCGAGAAAACGATACTGTTATATCGTGATCTCAATATAAAATATATCGTTATTTCGAGAAAACGATACTGTTATCTCGAGAAAACCATATTGTTAAATCGTGATCTCGAAAAACAAGTGTATCGTTATCTCGAGAAAACGATCTGGATATTGTTATATTGAGATCTCGATAAAAATAGATTGTTATCTCGAGAAAACAATATTGTTATATCGTGATCTCAATATAAAATATATCGTTATATCGAGAAAACGATACTGTTATCTCGAGAAAACGATATTGTTATCTCGAGAAAACAGTATTGTTATATTGTGATCTCGATATAACAATATCGTTTTCTCGAGATAACGATATCTTTACATCGAGATCACGATATAACAATTTCGTTTTCTCGAGATAACGAAATCTTTATATTGAGATCACGATATAACAGTATCGTTTTCTCGAAATAACGATAGACTGTTTTATCGAGATCTCGATATAACAATTTTTTTATCGTGATAACGAATTAAAAAATTTTTTTTTTTAATTTTTCATGTCCCTTTACGGCTTCCGTAAATATGTATATGATAAAAATTCACTGACACTTTTATATTCGTAAGCTTCGTTTTATCATGGTACAATTTCAGTGAGCGATAATACCATGTCTTTATAGACATTATTTATAAGACATTGTGTGTGAAATATCTATTTTAATTATTAAATGTTTTCAAGAATCACACTGTTTTTTTTTATCTTTATTTTATCAATTGACACACGGTCTATAATAGGACAGTTTATCGCCGTTATAACACATTTGATATATAGTCTTTTTTATCCTGAATATATATATGCACCATTAGGAGATTGCATGAAACTATTTGCAATTTCGTGTATATTTCAAAATAGATGTCATATTTATGGTTAAATTAATAATAATTTCTTTCATAATTAAATCTTCATTTTCATAAATTAAAACTAATAATGAAAGAAATATACCTGTACCATGACTTAAAATGAAGCGGTGTCAACACATCGTTTTCTCTTAAGCGAGATCTCTATAGTCAAAAACAATGAAAATGAAATGTTTATCAACGAAAGCATTTTTGACCTATAAAATACCATTGTTTAATACTTTGTGATCAGTTATTTTCCAACAGACATCAATTAAACTCAGAGACATCAAAATTATTTCAAACATTTCAAATCATTCAGAAGACTTCATTTCATTAGACAGTATTTTGTAAATCAATTATTTTAGTGCTTTTTATTGTGTGTTATGTTGATTCATGTTAGAAATTTTGAAATGTCAGTGTTTACAAATGTTACGCCTCGAGAATAAGCCAAATTTGTTTTATTTTGAATAATTATATACTCATATACAAAACTAACAATCTGGCACTTGAACGAAAAATCAATAACAAATTAATTTCAGTATAAGTAATTTTTTAAAATTGTTAACTTGGAAAAGCGTGCGAATCTAGTTAAAATGTCAAAATGCGGCAAACGAATGAAAAAACATAAAGACTATTTCTGTATATATCTGTTGGTATGACTATGTATAGACGTATACGGATTGTTAACCTTTAACCAGATTTTCCTTAATTTAGAATGTATATTTTTAAAATAAGAAAAAATGTTTCTTGTGCAACATTTTTAGTTATTTCAGAAGGCCTGTTGCGACGTTTGAATGATACACTTACATTTTATTTATGACTAATAGTATATGATATCATTCATTTTCATTAACAAACCCACCTCGCATAATACAGCAATGAAAGCGCGAGGTTTGGCATGCCATCAAACCTGGTTAAACGCACCATTTCTTTTGAAATGCCTGTACCATGTCAGTAGTATTGCTGTAGTTTATATTTTTGGTTTTGGTGCTGAAGTTTGCAAGGTTAAAACTAACTCAACGTAAACATAATTTGCTTATGTTTGTTTGTTTGTTTTTTTGAATGAAAATTAGCAATATTTTTTTCTTATCATGATGTCCATTTTTATTAAAGGAAAATACTAAGTACCCAGTAAAATCCTTCAACCATTGGCAGGAAAACGAAATACAGCACACCCTTTCGCTGTTAAGCCCAAAAAAGCAACCTATGTATCAACCTATGTTTTACAAACATTTGAATAATAACACAGCAAACACTTTTCAACAAAGTATTTTATGAGAATAATATACTAATAAATTGTAATTAAATGTTAAAGAAATTGGTATAATTTCTGCAGAATCTAATATAAAACAATATCATAATCGTTTTGCATGCAACTATCACGCCTACCGTCATAGATGACACAGTTTACATATCATCCGTATTTTCATTTAAGTCTTATTGTCAAGAACTTTTGCTATATACAGCTTGTGTAAAGATTGTTTGTTTAAATTGGGTTTAGCGTCACGTTCAGCGGCGTCTATTTTTTATTTGGGTAGAAAAAACGAGTACCCTTTGAAACCCCTAAATTTTGGCAGAAAAACTTGCAATATTAATTAGGATGGGTTGATTCTAGCACGCTCTTGTCTCAGTAACTCTCGTTAAACACTGGATTTTAGAAAATTATCAATGTGTAAACTCCGGCGACTCACTCACAAAGTAAATAAAGTCCGAAGGACTTTATGTCAAGTTTGTGAGGGAGTCGCCGGAGTTTACACATTGACAATTTCCTAAAGCCCAGTGTTTAATCGTTATAATTCTGTGAAATAATCGTTGAGATTTTTAAAACAGCAAAAACAGTTACAAAAACCCCTCTAGACCTCAAAACGCACCTAGGCCGGAAAGCGTAGGGATATGCAAAACATAGTACCAAAGGAATCGCGGTTCTGTAGATATTGATAGGGACAAAAACAAAATGAAACACTAAATTGTATTTATATTATATATTTTTTTGAAATCTCAATCGATTTAATTGGAAATCATTGGGGCAGAGAAAACATTGTCCCCTCTCCCTGAGGATACGCTAGGAGGACGCCATCTTGTTTACATTGGATACTGAAAGTAGTCCGCTCAGAGGAAATATCGATAGATAAATTATCTGAGAAGACGCCATTTAAGTGTTTTTATCCAATCAAAGCACTTAATATAAATAAATTACAGCATGAATAGAATTATTAGTAAGTAAATAGGCCAGACGCGCGTTTAGTCTTATGAAGACTCATCCATAACACAAAACTGAGTAGCTTCCAATTGGCTATGCCATATTTGTGTCTTAAGTTGACGCCTCTATTTCAGCACTGCTTGCAATTTTTGCAATGTACATTATTTTAAAAATGTCGTCTTGATGTCGTGTGTTTGCTAACAGACAATTTGTAACTTGTTATATTTATTTCTGCAATAACATAAAATCATCAATATTGCTATGGATTTAAAAAAATTCAAGGCGACTGTCACCGCTGGGCGAAGTTTTTAAGGACCATAACGTTCTAGTTACAATCTTTGTATAACTGTTTCTACATAAGAAAATAATCAGCACAAAAAATGTTATTTTTGCATTTCAAGCTTATTCTCATACTATGTCTGTTTCCTTGCGATAAGAAATACAATATATTTATTAAAGATTTTCGTTGTAAAGCATCACTTTAAACAGACAACAGACTACAACCAATCTTACTAGTTTAACACAAAATGGACGATTTCAAATATTCTCCGCCACCTACTAAAAATAGATTTTAAAGTAATGGACTTTTAAAATTTAAAGTAAATGTATAAATAAATAGCATATGATATTCTTTAAACAAACAGAATAACACACTTTACAACATTAATTGGAATTTGTTGGATGTTTTCAATCTGAAAGTTTATTTTTCAGATGTTACTCCACCTTTCTTTCCCAATAAAATCTGGTCGCCATATATAGCTAATCAATTTTTGAAATGGGAGGTAAACCTTAAACAAAAACAAAATAAAGGAATACAGATAGAAAATATCGAATGCAGGAACTTCGAGTGATATACTACTCACGTATCTACATTGTGCACATAACACAAGTTCGAGTGTAAGGAAACAAGATTTTTTTATTTTAAAATATTGTTACATGTACAGAAATTTCACGTTTTAATAGAGCTAAGTACATACGTATTGATAGTTCACATGGTTCACATGGTATCCATACTTACACCTTCTACGATATTAGGAAGGAGGTCATTGACAACAACGATTCTCTTGCCTTTTCATTAACCGCCTGGTGTTTCTGGATCTTCCCTGTAACTATTGGATACATGTACCACAACATGATTCAATATATACAACGCTGTATAATGACAGCCAGATGATTATTGAAACAATTCTTCGCAAAACATAAAACATCTATCTTACAATCTGTCAAAATTGGGCTATAGACATACCATAAATAGATCGTTTTGAATTCTTAAATTCTCAATCGTTTAGTTTTGTAAAAGCGCGTAACTTTTTTCTCTATGATTTCACCGATATTGCCAAATCTACGTTAGAAACGTTTCGATAATTAGCGTAGGCAGAGCAGACGAGATGAAAAAACTGAAACAGTTATACATTTTTTTTTCTTTTTTTATCTATATCAACAAGGACAACATATTAAACTAAAATTTTAACGACCGGCAAAAAGATTTAAGATTTTCAATGTTCAAATGCATGTTTTTGTTCGGTATAGTCTTTCACTGTTCGGCGGCTAAATACCATATTGTTATTCTTACAGGTACACGATACACTAGACAAAAGATTTTTTTTTTGCTTTAGATATAGCTCCTGTTTGCAGTCGACTACTGAATATTGTGTTGTATTCTGTTAGCTATGGCCTTTAAAAATCGAATGATTAATTGTTTATTATTCATTCTTTTACTTTCTATTTCGCTATTTTGAAATAAAACATTCACAACTATAAATCAATGTTTACAGTAATTGTTAAATACATTTCTCATTATCTTAAATAAAGTTTATAATATATAGCATACGATAAGCAATTGATATCTTTCTAAATGAAAGCCACAATCCATGGCTTTGTGTTCCAAGCTAAATATTTGAAATAGAAATGCCAGCAAGTTAAATTCAAGTCACTTTCTGGCAAAGAAAACATAACTGGTTCCCAGGTCTAACCTCTGCCACACGTTATCCCCGTTTACTGCGGGACTACATTCGTCGTTTGCCCGTGATGTTTGTAAACAAAGACCAATGTTTGTGAAAAAATGCATGTTATCTCGTTATTTTATATAGTTTATTTATACACTTTTTATACGTTTGACATGAGGCTTATCCTCCATCTGAGATATATCTCATGGCGTCATCCACAGGCGATTAGGGTTGACGTTGCATACACATAATCCTTTGCGTGGAGATTAAAATTAATTAGGACGTATATGTTTTGTCCCATCGGAAGGTTTTTGACCAATTGCATTTTCTAATGTCTGTGAAAAGTCTTTGCACTTCCTGTTTAAATTTGTTGTCCAGGAACCAATAAACTAAAGGATTTATCATGTTATTGATGAAGTACGTTCTCAGTAAAAAATTGATCAAGACGAACTCCCCGGTACTCATGTTATTCCAGAAGGTTTCATCCAAACCGTTCATAATAGAAATAATAAGATATGGTAGAAAACTGATTATAAAAATAAGAGTTATGATAAACAACATGGCAGTGATTCTCATAGTCCTCATCTGCTTCTTAGATGTAAATTTTGATTTTCCAAAACCTTCTCCAGACGTCGACTCATCGCCACTAACGCTTGATAATTCTGACATAAGTCGCTTGATTCGCTTGCGTTGTAACTTTTTTTCTTTTTCCGTTAATTGCGGAGAATTGTTAGAAGAACCAGAGTTTTGGTTCTTTACGGGACTTTTAACTATAGGAGACGTTAAGTTTAAAAGTTAGACAGCATTACCGTCTTTGTAGCTTTTATTGAAATGCACTGAAGCAACTGTTCTTCCTTTGCCGTCAGAGCTGATCGTATTCAGCTGACTTACGGCTGTATCTGGTGTACTCGTTCCAGAATTTGAACGTTTTGACAGGTTTCGAGTAGTGTCGTGAATATGCCGCCGTTTCCATACTACGATTCCAACCTTAATGTAAAGTCCTGTTAGAAGAAAAACAGAAGTTACGAACACCAAAATGTTAAATCCGTCGTATATCATTGGAACTTCAGAGCCAATATACTCATTTGAAATATAGCATTCCTTTCCAGTTATGTTCGGGATTCCAGTATCGATGTCTGCAGATCCATAGATAAAAATCATAGGTACAGCGAACACCACTGAAACTAATACAGTTATCCAACATGATATTTTGGTTCCAGTAGAAGAGAACTGTTTTAAATGGCTTACAAATTTTTCTGTATCGGTCAATTGCGATTAAGTCCAGAACAAAGATAGAAGCCCAAATCGTGAACATGAGCGCAAAACTCAGCGCTTTACAAACATCATCCCAGACAAATGTCAGTGGATATATAAGGTCTAACACGTGGAAGGGCAACCCTAATAAACACGTTGTTAGATCAAAAGCAGCTAGACTCAAAATGAACACGCGCGAACTACTCCGTTTAAACCGAAACATGTAAATGTAAAGAACAACGAAATTTCCGAACACTCCTATTATCATAAGAATAATTAGGTATATTGTCACTGGGATCAAAGCTGTCGCTTCAGTGCTGTTTTCCATCTGCAAGAGATTATAGAAGTCATTTGATATATTAAATTCAAAGTTTTGATGTTTTATGTCAAGTGTAGCCACTGTGATAGACATACCAGTGTTGGTAACAATACTTGTTGCTTTAAACGTGTCCGTTGTCATCCATGATGATGTTGTTATGCTCATATCTCTGCTTATAATATTAGATAAAAGAGCAGCTTGTTCACTGTCTTCAGCTGGTGTTGTGATGTTATTATACTGAGAACTGTCTGAACTCAGCTCTATATATTGCGCTACGTTTCGTTGTGTTAATTAATTTACTACAGCATTCAAGTCTAGTCTAGCAAATAATGTTAAGTGTGTATCACGAGTCTTGCATATGATTATAATTGTTGCGGAAACATTTTTTGTTGACTAAGTACAGTTTACGTTTAATCAGGATGCACCTTGCATATAATATTTATATTGTATATTATATTGTTCTCAAGATGACGTTAATACATGGGTAGTCGATATACAGAATGTAATAATAAATTGTATCTCAAAACAGGAACTTGTATCCACCATTTGGTGCTGTAAACCAACTTTAACGTGTCTGATAATCATCCGAAATTTAGTTTCGACATTTATCTCCAATTTATAGATTTTCATTGTTGAAGATCCAGGTTTGTCAGTTCATATCCTAATAAATGTAACTTAAAAATCTTCAAATGATTGTATTGTATTTTTCATGCTATAATTTTAATAAAGAATAATTGATAAGTAGGACACCATTAGCGGTTTATCCGCTGTTAATGTCATTTTGCGACTTGTGATTAAACGATGCTACATTTTACTTTATGGTCATAACGTTTTATGTTATACTGAGGTGATCTCAAACTTATGGATCAACCCGTGTGCATTACAAGAGATGTGAAGATGTAAATTGATTTTTTGTGAACACAATTATTCAAGAAAGGTTTATAGAACCTGTAACAAAAGAACTTAAAAACCCATATTCTGTAATGAAAACGATATTTTAACCCTACAATATTAAAGAGTAATTTAAAAAGCGGAAAATACTACTCTAGGATTTAAAACACCAAAATTTCTTCTGTATTAAAAATAATTTGGTAAGATATGATAAAAAGAAATAAGTATAAATGCAAACGCTAATTGAACACAAAACACAGAAAACTAAACATGAGAATCATGAATCTTTTCAATACAGGCGAAAATGTTTTCTCGACGCGCCTATAATGGATACAATTTCCTAACCGATTGAAAAAAAGACACGTGTGTATTCAAGGTTTATTTACATGCAACGCACACAAAACACGAACCATAACTAAGAAGCTAATTTTCTACCGGTGGTCTAAGTTTTTCGATGGTACTCTGGCTTCTTCCCCAATACTTCACGCCAGCATATGGCCAACAATTTCTGAAAGTAGCGTAAAACACCATTCAAATAAACAAAACAATAACCTATAACGTTTAGGGTACTTTATATAACACCTGCTTGCTTCCTATAGTCAGAAATGGTGTGAGCTGTGGTACGGAATGAAGGGCTTGAAGGTTTAAAATGAATATCAGTTTGTGACTAAGATTGCGACAAAATGACCTCAAATTATAAGTTTAACATCCTTTCTTAGTTGGGGCCTCGGTGGCCGAGTGGTTAAGGTAGTTCGTGTACTATTGATCACGTGGTGTGTCAACACTGAGATTGCGGGTTCGATTCTCACTGCAGGCAGGGTGTACTTGACTCCAATCTTAATTGACATAAAAACTGGACGCCAAGATATAGCTGAAAAATTGCTAAAAGTGGCGTTAAAACACCATCCAAACAAAGAAATTCTTTCTTAGTTGACTGTTATATCTGCTATCTTATTTTTAACTGGTCATACATGTCATTAAAACAATTATTGTTGCTGGTTGGTATCAAAACTATAGGGGGGCCTCGGTGGCCGAGTGGTCAAGGTAGTTCGTTTACTATTGACCACGTGGTCTGTCAACACTGAGATTGCGGGTTCGATTCTCACTGCAGGCAGGGTGTACTCGACTCCAATCTTAATTGACAAGGATTGCCAGTTTTCCTACCGCAGGTCGGGGGTTTTCTCCGGGTACTCTGGCTTCCTCCCCCAATAAAAACTGGATGCCATGATATAGCTGAAAAATTGCTGAAAGTGGCGTTAAACACCATAAAACAAACAAACAAACAATCAAAACTATAGGATGGTCACCATTTTAGAAACCTAAATTCGACGCTTATATTATAGATACAACCAAGAATTATTCGATAAAAACAATACAGCTGAAGGTGCGCTAAATACTTGTGTAAAGGCGCTGTTCTTCTGACAAAACAAAATAAAACGTTTCATGATCAATCAAGTTTAATGTTAAACAAAAACTGCTGGCGTCGTAATTCGTACAAGTAAAACTAATTTAGCAAGGTGCTAAAAGACAAAAGATATACCATATATACATGTTTCTACTTATTACCATTAAAATAATTAAATATATAGGTCAACAACAATATTAATTATTGATTGATTTATTATTCGATATTTGATGCTGGGTATAAATATTTTAATTCAATAAAGAATCATTTCTTTTGAAAATCACTATTGCACGTGACATTGTTTATAAAATTAAGCATGGGTTTACTTAAGAACCATCCACATTTAATGTTATCGTACATAAACAAGAAAATTGAAGGGTTGTTTTAGTATATTGTGTTGGTTATTTGAGATATCTTGCTCAAAGTAAGATTGTGTTGTAGATCAAAGATTTAAACACATTTGACAAATTTAAAGAGCGTTGTACTGATCAATTTTGCCTAGTAAAAACCAAAAGACGAAGTATTTATTTTTTTTTTTGTCTAATTTAATTTTAAAACAAACATTCTTTAAAACTTTCTGAGTTTGTTATTAAACAAGAATCGCACTCCACCCATCGTTCTGGATTTTAAGAAATAACAGTCCTAAACGATAAAAATTAATCAAAATATAAACCTTCTTAAGGACGACCTTTTGTTTCTTGACAAAACCTGCTTCATATTGTTTTTACACACAGCCTTATGACAACAATTCAAGAAATCAGTTTGCTCATCGCATTAACTAGGAATATCTAAACTTTTCAGCTAGATCGACCTACTTGAAAGTGTGACAGAACCACGTCATTATTAAGTTTGTCGCAACTTACATTGAAAAAAGTGTTGCTCTAACATTTGCGACATATTTAAACCCCTGACTGGTGCGAAAAAATACTTCCTGTCAATAGTGAATATGTGGTTCTCAACTGATTGGTTTGAAATAATAAAGCCATAAACAATAATAATGGCGTCATTAACAAAACAACTTACATATATTATTAAATTGGGGTCGAGAAAATCTTGATTTGATTTAACAAAACTACTTCTGTTTATTAACGAAACAGTACCTTACATTAGTACTCTATGATTATTGGATTTCTTTAATCTAGATAGTTTACTTATGAAATAAAATGAACCAAGGCTCGGACTTAATGTTTTCATAATTAAACTATATAACAATGTGAGATCCTTTGTTTCCGTTCTATTCCAATTGTCGAAGAAAACGTTAAAGTTAACATTATTATAATTCTGACGTTATGTTCACTATTATTAATATAATAAATAAAATCAAATAAGGCTTAATTAAAATTTACGAAGTAAACGATTTTCAAGTCTGAAAGTTTTAGAACACTGGCACTTCCGAATGTCTCTGAAAAATTTCTTCACTTCCTGTTTAAATTTTTTGTCGAGAAACCAGTACACGATTGGATTGATCATATTGTTAATAAAATATGTCCTCATTAGCAGGTTAATCATCACTAGCTGCCCGTCACTCATGCCTACCCAAAACTCTGCATCCAGGCCATTCATAATTGAAATAATTAGGTATGGTAGAAAGCTGACTACGAAGATCAAGGTGATAATGAAAAGCATAGAGGTAACGCGCAAGGTTCTCATTTGCTTCTTTGACGAATATTTCGAATTACCATGACCTCGTTCTAGAGTAGATTCGTCCTCACTCGCGCTTGATAACTCAGACATCAGTCGTTTTAAACGCTTTTGGTGAAGGCTACGCTCCTTCTTGGATAACTTTGGAGAATGGTAAGATGCTCCTGATACAGTTTTACAAATTGGAGACTTTGTATTGAACAGTTGGACAGAGTCATTTTCATGGTCTGCCTTGAAACGGACTGAACCAGTTGGTCCAACTTTTGTGTTTTCATTTACCTGGCTAACGATTGTATCTGGAGTACTTGTTCCAGAATTTGATCTCTTAGACCCGTTCCTAATTGTATCATGAAAGTTTCTGCGTTTCCAAACAACAATTCCAACTTTAATGTACAGTCCAGTCAAAATAAAAACAGAAATACCAAACACTAAAATGTGAAACGCATCGTACACCATCGGTAGCTCTGTGTCTTTCATTTCATTCGAAATATAACATTCTTTTCCTGTAACATTCGGAATCCGCGTTTCCACATCCGCGGAAGCGTAAATAAAAATAATAGGCAATGCAAGAAGTAAAGAAATCAAAACAACTACCCAGCACGTAATTTTAGTTCCAGCTGCCGACAACTGTTTCTCAAATGGTGTGACGATTTTCCTATATCGGTCAATTGCAATTAAGTCAAGAACAAGTATAGACGCTAGAATCGTAAATGTTAATGAAAAGCTAAATGTCTTACAGATTTCACTCCAGACAAATTTTAAAGGAAACCGAAGGTCTAGAATATGGTAAGGCATTCCAAGTATGCAAGTCACAAGATCAAAAGCAGCCAGGCTGAGAATAAACACTCTTGAGGTGCTCCGTTTGAAACGAAACTTATACACATAGAGTACCAGAAGGTTTCCGAAAACACCAATTATCATCAGAATAATTAGATAGGCTGTAACAGGTGTCAAAAGTTCAGCTTCATAACTATTTGCAGAATCTAACAGAGATGCAAAATCTGTTGAAGAATTAGTATTCATATTTACTTTCTCTGTTTCGTCAACAGTAGTATTGGTCGTCACACGTGTAATTCCAAAGTTTCCTACGCTTGCCGAAAAGACAAATGTTGTAGAAGTATTCATTTCTGTTGTTGTTGCTGTTGATGTAATATCAACATTTGTTGGCGACGTGATGATCGATGTGCTTGTATATTCTGCAGTTGTACTATCACGGTTTAGTGTCATTTTGAGTAGTATTGTTTGTTTCCATCAATAGCTAATATTCGCATTACATCTTATACCTATATAAAAGTCGCTTTTTACCGTTACGCAACAAGTTTGTTTACAGACATAGCTAGAGGAGTGACAACTAACGGAAACAACAGGATGCTGGCAAACATAATATAACATATTTCAAACAATACTTCAACATATCCGGATGTTGTGAATTTGTGGTTTTAATGATATACCCGATGATACATTACACTTGTAACGCATGACATGAAAATACTGCTATACTGTTCGAAATGACAAAATAGATAAACTAGTGTTCATGGGAAGAGTTAACGAAACTTTGAGGAAGTCAAAGTTCTCTGTATAAACTCCCCCGATCGTTGTCGGCAGAAAAAATGGAATTATTTGTATATTATGGATACATTCGAGCACAATTTGTCCACATTAAAGTTATAACCTGCAACCACAGTGTGGACAGGTTCGTAATCAATACTAAATAATAAGTACAAATCCCCCCATTAAAATCTACTAAAGAAGAATATAGATTTCTTGTAATTACTTGTGTTGGTTTTCTAGAGTAAGCCCCAGTGATTTCATAATCATACGGCCTTTTGTTTGCTTTTCTAGAGTCCCTTAGATTCAATTCAAATGTAGTAGTACTGAGTTTTCATCCGCTAGTTATTTTACTCTAGCAAACGATCACAATATTGTTTTAATTATGTACAGGTAAATCTTAAAGATCCAACTGAGAACATATAAGGATATAACGTACAATGATCACTTGTCATAAAAAATTAATAATTGCAGTATACGGCAATTTGTATCTTCATCGAACTATTCTAGAAGTCGTAGCTTGTATACGATATATGCTTGTTTGTTTGTTTGTTTGAATGGTGTTTTAACGCCACTTTCAGCAATTTTTCAGCTATTTCATGGCGTCCAGTTTTTATTGGGGGAGGAAGCCGGAGTACCCGGAGAGAACCCCCGACCTGTGGTAGGAAAACTGCCAATCCTTGTCAATTAAGATTGGAGTCGAATACACCCTGTCTGCAGTGAGAATCGAACCCGCAATCTCAGTGTTGACAGACCACGTGATCAATAGTAGACGAACTACCTTGACTACTCGGCCACCGAGGCCCCTATACGATATATGTAGTAAAAAGAAAAGGTAACACATTGTAAATGGAAAGACAGATAACTGGCCACAAAAAGACAACAGAAAACTAAGTTTGAGGCAAAATCACAACCTGTATCGCATTCCATATATTACACCCTATACAGAATGACAGCACAATTATAAATGCACCTAAAATTATTTTTTGGAATGTATAAATCGTGTAGTTAGGCCATTTACGCGGTTTGTCAGCTTTTAGTTACATTATTGTGCGTGAGCGAGATGTATAAATCAAAGGCAGTCAGCTTGTAGTAAATATTAAATGTTAGGGTGCAAAAGTGTAGCATGTAAGCTACATGTAAGCATGTAAAAATGTTTGGTTTTAAAATAGCAAACACATAGAACAAAGCCAAGTAAAATGACTATTACAAATTATAATTATACAAGCATATGCCACAAGAAACAAAAAAAAAACAAAAAACAAAAATCAGGAACACCCAAAACAACAGTGCGTAACCCAAACACAATAAATCATAGGTACACTAAGGTCTGTGAGGTCAACGTCTCGAATTTTCATTCTGTATCTTGCCATTTTTGATATGATAACATGCCTTCTTTGAATGGCGTACTGTATAATGAACATGTAATATCCATACATGTTTGTATGGAATACAAGTTGTGTTGTGAGATAATGAGTTTTTACGTTGACATTTATGATTCTATCGTCAATATGTATACTTAATATAATAACAATTGATAAGTTCCGGAAAATCTGTTAGCCTTTTGAACAAAAAAGAGGGAAGGAAACCGACCGAACAACAAGAGCCGAAAGGCAAGCAACAATTACAAATCCGGATATAGACAAACATATACAATGAAAAAAACACACACAAAAACAAACAGAAAGGGAGTAACCCGAACCCAATAAAAACCATGGGTGCACTCAGGTGCTCCGGACCTCTAATTTGACACCTGTCAAGTAACTCATAGTCATGTCTAGGAAAAAGTAAAATCCAGAAATTTGAAAGACTACCCATAACTCAGCGAAATGTCCAATCTTAATAAAACTAGCAATTATCATCAATTAAGATTGGAGTAGAACACATCCTGTATGCCGTGGATCTCGAACCCGAAACCTCAATGTTGACCGTCACGTTAATTGTAGATGACTTACTACCTCAACTACATTGGCACCAAGCCCCTATTAAACAATTTTATTTAAAACATAAAATAGATTTCTCTACCTGTCGGCATTGTTATTTTACACACACTCCAATTGGTGGATTTAATGATACAAATCTTAAGCGCACTAAGATTTTGCTTAACAATTTGGTTATATTGGTGATTTTCACTATGGGGAATAATTATCAGTTTTCATCAACCTCAAGTTTTCAAATAATTTAGTGCTGCACTTAGACATGGGCAGCGCTTGACCGATTTGCATATTTTGTGAATGTATGTTTGATTATGTGAACAGCATATATTTTGTTACATTAATGATTGATTGATTAATGGTGTTTAACGCCCGAGCAGCAATATTTCAGCTATATTCAGGCGAATTACATTAATGTAGACGATGTCTATTAAATAATAATTATATATGTTCGTTCTACTAGCGATGTATTTGAACTAGCTACCGCCAAGATTCGCGTGACTTGCCTGAGCGTGTGCATTTTTCTGTCTTCTGTACATTATAAGTGAAGATAATATTTTCCAAATTTAAATATTTTGTTGTCTTAAAATGATACGAAATAACGGAAAAAACACTATATTTCCACTTTTGAGCTCATTTCCACTTCTACCTCGCCGATGACATGGCTGTACATGAACATTTGATTTCTTCCGATTAACAAGAGGAAACATAATTCAGGTAACAACAAAACGTTGGGCAAGAAGAAGTATTTTATATCGACTTGAAATCTTTGCAAACCACGATAAGATATTTTTGTTGACAAAAAAAAACGTGACGGCAATTACTGGTACACATCGATGTCAAAAACCCCGCGAAAACCAGCACATGTGCTAAGTAAATTTCAATACGCATGCGCACTGAAATTCTTAACTGACACAATTATAGCTGTGTCTAGGGGGTCATCATAAATAATATATGGCCCTACTGCGTACTTATTTCCACTTTAAGAAAATATTACGAAAAATGGCGATAACTGGTACACTGGCAGTAAAGTGTTCATTTTAATTGTTTTATTTTAAAATCCCTAAATTTAAGATTTATCCTGCATCATCGTTTTATTAAACAAATACAGTCAACCTATCAATATGAATTGTCCATATAAAATGGACCGAACATAGTATTAAAAATATTGACCAATCAGACGAGTTTGATCGTCCACCTTTGAGGTTGCAATATATAACAAAACAATTTCCTGAAATCTAACTATTTAATTGGTCAATATATTAGTTGAGGATAGGTTGGATTACTTTTAAAATTTCAGACGTAGTATTAAACCGGTCCCTAAATAGACGTATATGCTTAACTAGATAAGGAAAACTTTTGACAAGAAGCAAGAACGCCGATGTTTTAAAAGTCATGTAGAATAACACAAATGTATATTATATCATACACTATTTATTAGTATAAAAATTTGTATTAAATTCAGGTCATTACCTCGAATATCCCTCATAGACTAGATACCTATTGATGTCGATAACATACTTACTTTTGTTTGCTTGAGGTTCAAACAGTAAAAATAATAAGTCTATTGCTTATATTAGCTAGTTTTTAACTGAAGCATAAACGGTTTTGTAATTATGCCAAGTTAAATCTATATAGTTAAAACTTTGAAATGACACCTAAAAATCAATGCATATCATGGCTGTCATTGTGTAATGTAAAAAGATATAAAAAGGACAGAAAGGTGCAATATATTAAAAGTTTGTATATTCGTCTATAAACTTTAAAAGGTGCAGCTTCGGTGGCCGAGTGGTTACGGTAGTTTATCTACTATTGATCACGTGGTCTGTCAACACTGCGATTGCGGGTTCGAGACTCACTGCGGCAAGGGTCCCTAGACTCCAATCTTAATTAACAAGGCTTGTCAATTTTTTCGAGGTCGGGGTTTTATCCGGATACTGCGGCTTTCTTCTCCAATAAAAACTGGACGCCGTTATAGAGCTGAAAAATGAAAGCGCCGTTAAACAACACTCAAAACAAACAAACAAACAATCAACCAAATTTTAAAACTAATAACTCAATTGATATATTTAAAAATGAAAAAAAATGTGTAGAAAATTAACAAGATTACAAACTACAAGTTTATATGCAGAGACAAACAGCCGGCCAATAAAAACCAATACAAAATAAACCAGTCATTGAGAAAAGTACATATTACTAAAAGCAAAGCAAACCCCACTAAAACCTAAAATAAACTTCAAAAGCTTTAAGCATTTAATCATCCCCATGTAATGTCGTGAAGCAGGATCTGGTGCCAATATTATATTATAGTAAGCGATTTGTAAAGACACTAGGGCATATTTGCCATTTAGTTTTTGAATTAAATAATAAATGTTACACGAGACATTTTCAATACAAATACGACAACACGTTTACAAAAGGTTTACCGATTGATTTGATTGCTTAATTAATCGATTGACTGATTGCCTAATTAATCGATTGACTGATTGCTTAATTAATCGATTGACTGATTGCTTTTGTTTAATTAATCGATTGATCGTTTGATTGGTTATTGATTGATTGATTGGTTATTGATTGATTGATTGATTGATTGATTGATTGATTGATTGATTGATTGATTGATTGATTGACAACTCTTGTATCAATTTTGTATGTATACAAAGTGAATTTAACTGTAATTTTTTTATTTCTGATAACGTGAAGTTCCATTTCATGTTCGCCCAATACCGGCTCAGTAGTTGTTTGTTTAACATGCCCTTATTCCAACATTTTACCATTCACCATTCATTGATGGGGAAAGTCGTCGACAGTTCCATCTATCATTTCACTACGAGAAATTGGTAATTAAAAAGTGGAAGTAATCACGTTTATCGTAGTGTTTAGATCGCGATTTTACGACAAAAGATCTAGCGCATCAGTATTGTCTTCAATTTAAGCTTGCTAACGTAGTTAAAACGTAATGGTAACTAATCATAGAGAGGAGAGTATTATTTAAAGTTTGTTCAAATGTCGTTTGTGTCTTCTTAAATAGGCCTTCAACAATTTATTATACATTATTATCATTTTGACACAATTTATCAGTAGTGTATTTGTTTTAATTAGGAATGTTGAAAGAAAATGCAAGCCCAAGCTGTGGCAAATTACATGGTATTTTATATTCTTATTCCGTTTTCTTGAACAATCATATGATGGTGCCATAAAGTGCGATAAAATCGTTTTAATGCTGCAAATGGGAACTGAATCTGCTATGTTATCTGAATTGTTACAATAGCTGTATTTTCGTTATGCCATATATATAAAGGCAAGCGTCACTGTAGTCTTGGTTGCCTCTTTTAGCTTTTCATAGATGATGACGTTTTGGTCAATATAGGTTCTTTTCCAACCTTAAGTAGGTGCTGCTTTGAAACGCTTAATTTACGAATTCTTGTGTGGTTTTTATATTCCGTACAAGGATTGAAATTCTCTACCCTTTCTACTTTGATAAGGACATCAAAATTCGATTTGTGATCTGGCAACATTTGGTCTTATATTCTATACAACTAAGGATTTAGAACTCATATACAAGATATAAAAAGTGAATAATTCTTCATAATATACAACATATGTCGGTATTACGTTTGAATGAACTTTTAGGTAATGTGGTGCATTCAGGTCATAATAATAAGGGCGTAGAACAAGACTGTTAAATGTAATTTAAGGTGTCCGACCCATAATAGAAGTCTACGTTTAATTTTTTTTTTCGACCAAGAAATACAGCTTTATTAAATAAATATATGGCTAATGTTTTACATTGAGTCAATGTTAACAATTTTGATCAAAAAATGTTAGTTACTCAAATAGTATTTCCGATGTTTGCCGAACATGACAGACGTCTGCTCCATTTAAAAACAATGGACATCCGGGACACCAAATATGATGACATGGTCAATTGTGGTCCGGATACCATAAAATAAATTCGATCATTTTAAGCGGTAAAAAACCCCGCCGACTGTCATAATAATTAGTGTTTAGGTAATGCAAACGGTAGTAAAATGAAGCCGGAGTACCTGGAGAAAAACCCGGACCTTCGGTAGAAAAACTGGCAATCCTTGTCAATTAAGATTGGAGTCAAGCGGGTGTTAGACCAGGATTCTCTTCTTATATTTAGAATAAAGTATTATGGTGCTATGAATCTGGTAAAAATATTAAATAATGACAGTCGGCTAAAAGTTAAAATAACATTCAGAGACTGTTGGCTTTTGGTACGAATAATGTACTAGGGTCATATGAAAAAGGTAACAACAGGGAACGAAGCCTTTTGGTTACCATAGCACTATATGAAAACAATGTAAATATGCTCCCTGCGTGATTCAACCTCGAAAATCGCTGAAATCATGTAATACAATACTTCTGATATGTTGTGTCATTGCCATTCCGAATTTGTCCTAGATAAAGGATATTACATGAATTGGCATTCAGCCTTAAATTTGCATTTGAAAGTTGACCAAAGAGAAAATAAACCGACAAATGTTTTCCTTGTAGACAGAACATTGACCGCCTTTACGTCATCCTAACTTCCTGTCAAAGATCAAAGTAAAAACAAGATTAAAACACGCAAATCCTCATGAAAATGACACAAGATAATACATGTACAATAGAAAGGTGTGAATATTGTTTAGACCAACAAAATTATACGTAAAAATCTTCAAGCCTGTTATTTAATACATTTGTGTAACTATTGATAGTATCATCACAGTATGGAAGCTAATGCTACAACTGATCCCAGGATTGAAACAACTTTACATACACTGTCAAGAGATACAACAGTTTTCTGAAAAGAAATATCTACAATAGAATTTGAATTTAAAGCTTCAATGTTGTTTACAAATTTATCAAAAACATTTGAAAACGTGACTAATATTTTTAACACTTCAATCGTGGACATGCCGAATGAATCCCTTCTAAAGAGAGAAAATGCAAACGAAGCTAAAGCTTTGGTACCAGTTACCGTGTATCTCGTTATGCTAATGATCATTGGTGTGATAGGCAATTAATGCTATCGTATTATACGTTGATAAATATCGGTTCAGGAGATCAACTTCCGGGATTTTTAATCTGTGTCTTGCCATTTTTGATATGATAACATGCTTGCTTGGAATGCCGTATCATATCATCGACATGTTATATCCATACATGTTTGTTTGGTATACGACTTGTAAGGTAATGAGTTTTTCGTTGACATTTACGATTCTATCGTCAATATTTATACTTAATTTGATAGCTATAGATAGGTACCGGAAAATCTGCAAACCTTTTGAAAAGCAACTTTCGGGAATGGGTTCCAAGATATTAAGTTATGTTATTGTTTTGGTGGCACTTATATGTGCAATTCCTATGCTGTTTATGTACGTTAGTGCGGACATTTCCACACGAATTACGGATTTAACTGGCAAGGAATGTTACATTTCTGACGATTACGTTGAAACATATTTTCCAATGATATACAGTGGGTTTATATTTTTGATTTTCATAATATCTGTTTGCATTTTTATTGGATTATACACCAAAGTTGGAATAACAGTTTGGAAGCGCAGAAAATTCACGGAGTCGTCGATAGAATCTAAAAGATCAGTATCAAGTCAGAGTACACCCAGCACGTCTGTTATGCATTTAAATGCCATAGCAGATGACGTTAAAGTTGAGCACGCGGCTGTGTTGAGCGTGCACTTTAAAAAATGTAAAAATCACAGCGCGGTACAAGTATTGGGATCTAATGCTTATGTTGTGGGCCAAGAGGATAGTTCACCATACAAACCAACGAAAACTGCCGTTACAAAAGAGAAGAAAAAGAAATTACATAATGTCTGAAAATTCTAGTGGGGAACATGACTCGTCAATGTCAGATCCCGGGTCTTTCATAACCCGTATTCCAAAGAGCAACTTTGCCACGAAGAAACAAAAACGAACATTAGGAATAACAATCATGTTGTTCATCGTTACCGTGATTTTCATTATCAGTTTTCTTCCTTATCTGGTCATCTCCATCGTAGATGCCATAGACGTTGAATTCTGGGATAGAATGACGATTGGCGAAGTCGTCGTTTTCAATTTTTTATTGAGAACGTATTTCATAAACAATATGATAAACCCAATAATCTACTGGTTTCTCGATCATAAATTTAAGGAAGAGGTAACCAGATTATTTCGTGATATAAGAAGGTGCCACAGGGGTACTGTAGGATTTCATGGAAGTCAGAAAGATTTTCATTCCTAACTATTATTATGGATAAGTGTCGGACAGGAGATAATTTGTGGCTAAACAAGCATTCCTATTTATACATATTTTAAACAGGTAACAAGTTTGATAATCAGTAACTGAAACAAATACATTACAGAGTCGATCGATACTGTATTTTGTTACATTTTCGGCAAAATGTGAAAAAATCTATTGGACATGTCTGTTTATTTTTACCATGAAGCAACATTATAACTAGGTTTGCATGATTATTAGATATTGCTGTTATTGTGATCATTTTCATATAGACCAAATTTTTAAAAAATATATATAAAGTATATCTGCAATTTGGTGCAAATATAATAAGCATTCATGCAATTAACATTAAAATTATGAAATTTAACTTTTAGCTTACTGAACTAGCTGAAATATTGCTCTCTGGACGTTAAGCATAAATCAATCAATATTTACAATATAATATGTTTAATGTAAACAATTTTAGCTATGTTTGTAATTAGGGGCCTCGGGGGCCGATTGGTTATGGCTGAGGTTGTGGGTGCGAGTCTCACTGCGGGCAAGGTGTACTCGACTTCAATCTTAAATGCCAAGAATTGCCAGTTTTCCTACTGAAAGTCCGGGGTTTTCTCCGGGTACTCCGCTGCCGCCCCCAAATAAAAACTGAACGCCATGAAATTGCTGAAAGTGGCGTTAAACAAAAATCAAACAAACCAACCAATATGTGTGTCATTCAGTCACATTAAATATAAATTAATATGTCTTTACACACATTTAAACAGCTATAGAAATGTCAATAAATGTGTGTGGGTTAGAAATGCGACTTAAGCATTAAATAGAGCATGTTACAGCCGACATGGTTTAGTAGACATGCATTTAAGGAATTGAAAAAAAACAATTTTCTGACACAATTTGTTGCTATCAATTATGTAATATTTTCCTTATTGTGTCGCATATTTAACTGATTATTGTATTCCTTCTATTAAATATTAAGTATAGTTATCTGGTGGAGAAGAAAGGAATTTATTGGTGTATAAACGAAAGGCTTTCTGTAATGTTTGTGAGTTAGTTGGCGAGTTCATACATTCATACACGAACTAATACCATAAATACAGCTTTGTTCATTATAATACCCCATTTAAGAATAATTGTTATTTTATGCCTTTTGTTTATTTAAACGAATGAACTATTTTATTGCAAAACTTGAACGACTAATAAAAACCCAATGACTATTGGAACTTCAAGTTTTCAAATTATTTAGATACAGCTTATGTGTTATAGCATAAATGGTGGTGTTGTTTTTATAAAATAAATGTTTTATCAATAAACATCACATAAAACCTCTTGTTCAATTCGTTCATATCTAAAATGCTCGATTGTTTTGGAGGTTTTGTTCATTTTAATGCGAGTTACCACTTTTTAAAAATGAAATGAAATGGTTGTGTTCAAAAACGAATCTAGACATATACTAAATTAAATGCACCAATCCTTTTATACAATACCTATAACATTTTAGTTATTTGTTATCCGCAATTCTGACAAAATGAAGAAAAACTAAGCGCTAAGGGCTAAGTTGTTATTGGCAACTAAGTTTCGTCCGACTTGTGCTACTTGTCCAGTTGTTTCTTGCGGGGCCACTTTCACTTTTAATTGCGTATTTTTATTTTGTAACCCTTGACCTTTATACCTAGAAAAACTAATTTCTGGGGGTAGTATGCATTTAACTAACTGAAAGACGTTTATACATAGGTACATAGTCTCTTAGGCTACCATATATCTTTACGATCTACAATAAGCACATGTGATAATATTTCTTTTAATGAACACCTTTATACTTTCATATGTCAGAATATGTAAAACTAAAACAGCACACTATACTGCTTTGGTAGGAATACTTAAGCTAATAAATAACCAAAACAAATATGTTACAAGGAAGGAAAAAAACAAAGATAAAGAGGAGTATTCATGAAACGATGTGTCAAGTACAGGCAAAATCATTGTTAAACTAAAGAAGGGACAACAACAAACATAGCGTACTGTTCAACTCAGTCATTATAGCAACCAAAAAGTTTGCTATCTTGCCATTGTGAACCCTTTGGTTAATTGGATTTTCTGTCAGCAGAACCCTCTAACAAGGAAACTGTATAGGAAATACAATTTTACTTGATCATAATATATTTTTGGTCACGGTTGTTTTCTGATATAGTGATTCTGATCACTTATAGTTTCGTGTAAATGTTGACATGATAGTTTCGTGTAAATGTTGACATTATAGTTTCGTGTAAATGTTGACATATTAGTTTCGTGTAAATGTTGTATGTAATTTACTTACTGTATGACAAGTAAATTTGTCATCCTATATAACATATACAAAAATGCTGACAGAATTAGATTACTGTTTACGAAAATTCCATCGGCAGTTGTCACGCTAGTACAAATGTACTATGTCTATGTCTACATTTAACCTCGCTTAACGAATCTATATTTTTATAAAGCGTATTTGGCCGAGTGGTCTAGACCGCTGGACATAATGCAGGCGAATGGGTGCCTCAGTGTCACAACGGTGTGAGTTCGAATCCCATTTTTGTTGAATCATATGTAGTGTTTCCTTAAAGATATAGCAACTTATCATACATATTTCTGCAATAACAGAAAATAATCATAATAAAACATTGTTGTCTATTAAAAACATCCAAGATAAATGTCACTACAGGACGCAGTATTGTAAGGACCATTACGTAATGTTGTAATCAGTGCTGTTGTTGCCTTTGCCGAATGCTTGGCTTATAAAATGTGCTTTGTATTTTTGTAGTTCCGACTTATTCTCTGTGTCTGCGGATACAACCGACAAACACTGACCTTGTTGTTTTAACACTAAACATTATTAAATATTCTTGGTCACCACTAATAGGGCTCAGTGGCCAATTGGTTGAATTAGCTAGTCTACTATTGATCACGTGGTCTGTCATCTCTGAGGTTGCTTTTTGTGTCTCACTGCAGGCACGGTTCGACTCCAACCTTAATTGACAATGATTGCCAGTTTTCCCAACTACGGTCGGGGTTTTTCTCCTATAACTCCGTCAGCCACTCTCTCAAAAACTAGACATGATTATACAGGTGACAAAATGCTGAAAGAAGTGATGTTAAACACAATTCAAACAAACAGACACAATCGTCACCCTTAACATATTAACACGATCTTTAACACTACGGTTAGCATTAAAAATGAACTATTATGCTTCAACAGACAATAGACGATGCATTTAATTCTTTCAAACAGATTTCCAAGAACTTATTTTGTTACAGTATCTGACTCGTTCTTGGTTCTGTTCAACTAATGCTAAAATATTTTGGTTAATTTGTCTTTTTTTTTATATTATGGGTTCTGCAGTGATATTTATTACAGATATATAATTTACAACTTGTCTGTGCTGGAATCCTATATTTACTTTCAGCTTTTGTGGTTCAGTATGTTTTCTTCATGTTTTACATAACATCTCAGAAGTTTAATTAGGAAGCTTTGTTTGCTTCAGAACTTACAAGTTTTGCAATATTATGAATATTAAGATATTTTCGTGTGGTTTTAAAAGATAATAGACCTTAACGCGACTTCCCTTATATTACACATTTGCCTACTATTATGTTAGGTATCTTTTGAGTGTAGTTACGGACATTCATGACAAAAATATTGTTGTGCCAGCAGATAAAGCCCATAACAACATTGTTTTTATCTGCAAAAAATTTACATAGAGTGTTTAACTTATGAGTTAGGCATGGACAGTTCACTTGGCAATCCTACTTACACATTCACTGCGCTTTCAAAACAAGAGATTGTTGAAAATCACAAAATCGGTATTGGCATCCTTTGATCTTAAAATCAAAGTCGAAGATTGTGATTTCCCCTTATTGTATTGAATTCCAAAACTTTACAAAAATCCATACAACAGCGTTTCATATCAGGATCGTCCAAGTGCAATAACCAAAACACTATCGCAACTCCTGACCACTATTTATACAACAGTAAAAATGGTACGTCAAAAATACAGTGACACTTTCATATCCAGGAGTGGAATAAATGAAATGTGGATATGAAAAAATTCTAAAGACCTGATAGACATCTTGAGGTCTGGATCTCTTTCCCATTGTTACAGCATTAAAACATTTGATTTTTCGACACTCTATCCGGCCATCCCGCATACGCAGCTTAAAACCAGGCTTACAGATCTTATAAAACGCTGCTTTTTCAAGAAAAACGGAAAGAGACGATAAAAATACCTGGTAATTAGTCATGACAGGACTTACATCGTCATCAATGACTCTAAATCTAATACTAGATATACGATTGTTTTATTGTCAACATAATCGTCATGTTTGGAGGACATGTTTTTCATCAGACTGTTGTTATTCCATTGGGCACTCCTCTCCTCGACTACCTGTTTTGTTGTAGTCTTATGAGGCTGAGTTCCTAGAAGGCCTGGTGAAGAAGAAAGAAAAGACACTGGACCTTTAATTTAACATTCCGCTATAATGATGATGTTTTGTCTCTCAACAATGTTAAATTTGGTAACTATTTACATTCAATTTACCCTAGCGAGTTTGAAATTAATGACACCACTAATACACTAAGGTCAGTTTCTTTGATATTTTCTTAAAATAACTAAAGCGTTTTACGGATCCTCACGTAATGTAGAAACTGTTCTTAGTGCTGCGGTTAACATAACATTTTTGAAA
Source organism: Limnoperna fortunei (assembly GCA_944474755.1). Taxonomy (NCBI): domain Eukaryota; kingdom Metazoa; phylum Mollusca; class Bivalvia; order Mytilida; family Modiolidae; genus Limnoperna; species Limnoperna fortunei. The sequence continues at coordinate 38,091,917 of OX104124.1, read as the reverse complement.
TAGCCAATAAAAAGTAAACAGAACTGCAAATATGCTTTATGTATGTGCCCAGGTTTTAGTTAAATAAATAACCATAATTCGTAGGCATGAACAGTTCTGCATGATAAATATTGTGCAGTATATAGGCATTCGTTATAGAATGTAGTGTTAGTGAAGATTGATCGATTGATTGCTTTTTTATTTATCAGTCGAAGTCTATAAATATGCGTTTATTTCCTGATATTTATATTTTAATTTTTGAATAATTTGCTATTTCTTGTACTGATTTTGTTTTTTCTTAAATTGTGGGTATAAATAAATCTAATCAACTATCAATTATTTAACACCTTCGACTTACTCAAATTAACGTTTATTACCTCTCAATGTGGTAATTGTGGTTTTTTGTTTTTCCATTATTTAAAATAAAAGGTTCATTTCATACAAACTCCTGAATACATGACAAGTCTCTAAGTTCAACAAATAAATGGTTCTTGTAAAAGATAAGAGATTTTGTATAGCCGCTTCACCTGTCTCGATCGCGTTGATCGTTGTAATGTCTCCGATCATAAAACCAGGATAACATAGTGTTATGGAAAACAATGTCATCAAAGATAATCATTATGTCGTTTCGTGGTAATCGTGTATAGCATATGCGTATATAGTGTGTAACCAATCTTTGTTCACATTCTTACATGTTGACATATTTTCTTTTGCTAATATGATTTTAAATGTGCATGCTTGTTTAGAGTGTCTTTTATATTTTCAGTGGCTATCATTTACTGGCTTCGCTTTAGTCACCCTTTTCTAAACATGTTTTATCAATGACAATGTATCTATAGTTCATAATATTTCATGATTCTCCTTAGAAGGCAATAACCCTTTTATAATGGTTGAGAATTCAACATTTACATAAAACAGTGTAGATAATCAAAGTAATAAAAAATACTAGGATTTTTATCTGTCAACGGTAAAAACTCTTTTAAACCATTGGTAAATCAGGTGACTTCACGACGTGATATAGTAAACAGAATCCAAATACAAAATTACACACAGCCACAGCTAATAGACAAATTTTCAAGATCTTTTATTTTAAAATATTGTTACAGTTTTAGAAATTAGACATTTCATTAGAGCTAAGTACATATGTATTGTACGCAAACCAACAAAACAATCAAGTTTTGTAATAAAAAATATATTAATTCAATATTTGTTTAACTTCCATCCAGAAATATTTCAGCAATATTGAGGAAGAGAACTAAACAAACAATTCATCGACCGGAATAGTGGTGAGATATTGAGAACAGGACTTTTTCAGTGGCAGTCAAAATTGTGTTTTCGATGCCTCACTACGTTTTCCAGCGAACAATTGAGCCTAATTACAGGCATGTTGTTGATGAAGCTAACGCTGACCCAGTAACAGTATGTACACAAATATCTACTTATTGTTTGATAATAAACATATTTGTTAATAGGTCACATGGTATCCATACGTACACATACTACACCTACTACGATATCAAGAATTAGAGCTTTGACAACAACGATTCTCTTGCCTTTCCATTCACAGCCAGGTGTTTCTGGATCTCTCCTATTGGATACATGTACCACAACAACTGGACTCCATGTACGCAAAGCTGTATAACAATGGCAGCCAGATCATTAATAAAACAATTCTTCACAAAACATAACACATTTATTTAAAAAGCTGTTAAAGTTGGGCTATAGACATACTATAAAACTAGATACTATAAAAATTGTATAGATTGAATGTTCCAAAGATCGTTCTGATTTCTTAAACTCTTTATTGTTTAGTTTTGTAACAGCGCGTAACTTTTTTCTCTATTGTTCCACCTAAGTTGCTAAATTGACATTAGTTATTTTAAACTGATGTAAGGTTCGATTATTAGCTCAGAGAGAAAGAGAGAGAGAAAGAGAGCAGACGAGATTAAATCGACAAGGAAAGCACATTGAATTTAATTTCAACGACAAACAAAAAGACTTAAGATTTTCAATGTTTAAACGCATGGTTTTGTTCAGGTTAGTCTTTACTGTTCAGCGGCCAAATGCCATATTGTTACTCTTACAAGTATACGATACACTAAAAAAATGAATATTTTTTTGGCAAAGAAATAGCTCCTGTTTGCAGTCGACTACACAATATTGTGTTGTACATGTATTCTGTTGCAATTGCCTTTAAAAATCGAATGATGATTTGTTTATTATTTATCTTTTTACTTTCTATTACGATATTTGAAATAAAACATTCGCATAAAACTATACCATTACAACAATATTTACAGTAATTGTAAAATACATTTCTTATTATCTTAAACAAAGTTTATAATATAGAGCATACGATAAGCAATTGATATCTTTCTGAATGAAAGCCGCAATCCATGGCTTTGTGTTCCAAGCTAAATATTTGAAATAGAAATACCAGCAAGTCTAATTCAAGGCGCTCTCGGGCACAGAAAACATAACTGGGACCCAGATTTAACCTCTGCCATACGTTATCCCCGTTTACTGCGGGACTACATTTGTCGCCTGCCCGTGAGGTTTGTAGACAAAGACCAATGTATGTAAAAAAATACATGTTATCTCGTTTATTTTATATGGTTTATTTATACACTTTTTATATGGTTTTACATAAAATACTGCGTTTGTACATAAGGCTTATCTGCCATCTGAGATATTTCTCATGGCGTCGTCCACAGGTGTAGCAGAGGCGATTGTGGTTGACGTTGGATACCCATAATCCTTTGCGTGGAGATTAAAATTAATTAGGACGTACATGTTTTGTCCCATTTGAAGGTTTTGACGAATTGCATTTTCTAATGTCTTTGAAAAGTCTATGCACTTCTTGTTTAAATTTGTTTTCCAGTAAACAATATACTAAAGGATTTATCATGTTATTGATGAAGTACGTTCACAGTAAAAAATTGATTAAGACAAACTCCCCGTTACTAATGTTATTCCAGAAGGTTTCATCCAAACCGTTCATAATAGAGATAAAAAGATATGGTAGGAAATTGATTATAAAAATAAGAGTAATGATAATGATAAACAACATGGCAGTTATTTTAATAGTCCTCATCTGCTTCTTAGATGCAAATTTTGATTTTCCAAAACATTCTCCAGTAGTCGACTCATCGCCACTAACGCTTGATAATTCGGACATAAGACACTTGATGCGCTTGCGTTGTATCTTTTTTCTTTTCTCTCATGACGTCATTGTATTGGAGCGTTATTTTTGTTGTTATTGACGTTCACGTGTACATATTTTTGTCATTTTTGTATATTCCTTAAATAAAGACGGCAGTGGTCATTGAAACGTCTGCAAAATGTGGAGTTTTTTTTTATTATTAAACAAGTCCAAAATAAAACGACAAATTTTACAATCAACATTAAAACATATAGCAAATACAGCAAACTTCCTGATTTGGTACAGACATTTTAAATAAAATGGTGGGTTAAACTAGGTTCTATGGTATCCCGAACCTCGCGCTTCCATTTAATGTCAGTTGGTTTGTTGATGACATTGATTGAGTATCAGACAGCAGTCGTCAGTAGTAGGTGTATCCAATGCATACTTGATGTTGTACATATAGTACCTATTGCTAATTGTTTGGTTGGGATTTGCTAAGTTTTATTCCCTAAATTGAACTAATATCATAAAAATAGCGTAAAATGGAGAATTGGCGTATGTATGTACCGATCAATTTCTAAATTCCACGCTAAATACACATAACTTTTATATTCATCAACAGTCTTCTTATATTGTCTTTTTCCACAATGAATAGCTGGAAATATTACTTAATTGAAGTTAAACTGATATATTTCTTGTCAGAAATTGATTGTATGACAAAACAGTGAAAGTTTATCCTCCTGTGGGCCCCTTGCATTTTGCTTTGCAAAATGAGTTGAAAAATAAAAAAAAAAATGAGTAACAAACCAAATAATTACTGATTTAATTAATATTGTAACGATTGATTTCGAATAAAGCTTAACATACAAATATGTATTGAAAATATAATTTTCGTTTGACAATTCGATTCACAAAGCATTAATTACAGATTAAATAAAAATTTAATGTTAAAGATTCATTTGAAATAATTATGTTGGCTTTGGTAGGAGACAGATGTTGCTCTTATAGTTTACCTACTTTTCTGTATTGCTCAGCTGCAAGTAAGAGGAGACAAAATATCGATCCCGTAATTGTTAACGTCAACAAAACATCAACGTTTTACAAGCAGTGTCCCACATAAATGTCTTTGAATATATCAAAGTTAAAATGTGGAAAAGTAGTCCTAACACACACGTTGTGAAATAAAAATGCAACCAGAATCAAAATGTAAACATGTATTATTATTATTTATTTATTTATTTCTTATAAATAACAATGAACAAAAACGAGTGCCTACTCCCGTCAATTTAAATTTAAAAAAAAATGATGTAGATTTGTGTTAATAGTCTCTTTTCAGATTCGATATTCTTTTTATGTAGCTTCATGTGTCTACATGTGTAATACGCGATGAAACTTAAGACCAACCCCGCGTTCTGTTCGAATGATATAATATTGTCATTTAGTGACTACATGTCTAACACGTTTTCCTTTTCAGTTTTTTTGTAAAATATAACTGGGGAAATACTTGTAACCGATAATGTTTCAAATAAATAGACATATTCAGAGTAAAGATAATTCTCATTTGTACTCTTATTCACTATTTACATTTTAGAGCTGTGTCTTTATTATAAATTTTTAACAGCCCAAGTTTGCCTAAATTCATACATTATACTTGTAATGAAAAGTTTACAAAAATATATTGGTCTGCCCAAAAGATGTATATGTTCGTATTGTTTCGCACTTATAGTATTTAATGTTGGCATAGTATGAAATATTTGTAAAATTTCATGGCTAGTTATGTTATTATTTGTTAATAGCTTCAAGCTCACAGGTAGCGGGTAAAGCGTTATCGACATTTAACAAAGATTTCCACTAAAGCCCGCTTCTAGGATTGTCGTAATTAGAGCATTTATTCTATGTTTAATGTCTCACTATGGTTTAAAGATGAATAAAGCTCCGTTGCTTATTACTTTTTTTCTATATGTATTGATTTTGTGTATAGAATTTATACACCAAGGTCCTGTTGTAGTATCAATTGTGGACTTTTTGTAAAATATGTAAAGATATACAGACATTAGTTGTACAAAGTTATTGAAATGCCCCATTTGTAAGTATACGACTAATTACCTAAGAAATAAGCGGCAGCATTAAATCTTGTCAAGGACCTTTTATTAATCGTATGAAAACATGAGCTGTTTTTTCCGTATCACTTTTTCCGTAAATACGTAACAAAACTGATACAAACTCTTTAAACCTGGAATGAGCAGAAAATTTTGGCATCAAATAAAGTTAGATAAATGTTCTTTTAAATAAAAACACTTGATATAGAAATATAGTGTGCACAAGGGTATATTTTACATTTATTTGTTCAAATTTGTTATCTAAGTACAATTGTAACGGATTTTCAGATTTAAAAAAAATATTAGTTAAAACAATTGAATATGCTAATAGACAAATATATGCTAAATACTTTCTTTTAACTAAACTGTATTTACTAATAGTGAGCTTTTAAAGTTCGAAACAGGTCATCTGTATACTAATAGCTCTTAACTTGTTTAGATTTTTATTCATCGTGTCATACTACTTTTCACCAAAATGATGTAAGTCGGTTGATCTGTGTGGTCATGGTAAACGAAGAAATAACCGTTTTAAAAATGTTATAAAAGATTTTAAATCTACAACTTTTTATGATACATAAAATATTGAAGATATGACGGAAAAGTACATTTTGTGAATATGCTTAAGCAGAACATGTTTTCTGTATAACAGGAGTATGCACATCAGCAAACCTCCATTATTGGTATGTTGTTCAGATGACGATGACCACAATAACATTTTAAATGCATGCAAATATCGCTTCATTTAATATTCTATAAAAGAACCAAATATTGCTAGTTTACCTGGTATCCATACCACGGTCTCAAGAAGGATACACTTATTGGCTTTTAACTGATGCCAGTCAACTGGAGTAGCCTTCCTATCTCCAGTTAATTCTAAAATAACGCAACTACATAACTCTATGTACATTAAATTTAAAAAAACTTACAAAAATGTCTGTATAATTCTAAATTTTTTATCTTTATAGCTTTTTAAATTCATGTATTATTATTTCTATAAAAAGCTTTAAAAGGACTTGTGGAATTGTTTCTATATGCATTCAAGGCAGATTTCAACTATCACTATATTTAGATCAATAATATACGTTTTGGTGATAATATGGATTGTATTTAAATCTTAATGAGATTGCGATGAAGGCACTATAAACAGTTATATGACTTTTTAGTTTTTATATCTATATCTTGAAATCGACGAAGAAAAACAATTAAACAACCAAAAAAGACTTATTTTTCAATCTTAAGTTTTCCTTTATGTATTTGTTTAATTTCTGCAGCTCCTGCTTATATATATTTTAGCACCTGCTGCTTCTGTAGTGAATGCCTTTACATTGAATTGTTGCTTATTGTTTTTTATTATTTTTAAATGGGGTTTAACGGAGGTTTCAGTATGTTTTCAGCCGTATCATGACGTTTAGCTGTTATTAAAAGAAAACCCGAACTTCGGCAAAAAAACTGTCTTCAGTCTTGACTGAAATAGATCCTAGCTGATTATTGTAAGGAATCTATCGCACAGATGATGACGGATGTTCTGGATTTAGTTACCAGTCTCTGAACGTCATCTTACCCCGAATCTAACCATTATTAACACAACAGGTGACACCAAGGAAACAGGATATGATGCTCACCCTTCCGGAATACCTGATATCACTTATAAGGTGCTCTCTATTGTGTGTTTAATATTGAATTTTTTTTTTTTTTTGCTTATTGTTAAGGCAAGTTTTTCATGACTGTGTTATTTTGTACTTGGAACTTGGATATTGTTCTTTTAAATTACACTTCGTTAACTGATGGTTGGTTAAATGAAATATAAATAAACAACTATATAGTACAAGTGAAAAGTGTAGAATCATTTAACGTCTGATTTGGTTTGACTAGATAAATCAATTCGAATCTTTTGTTTCGTGTCATTTTTCGTAACACAAGAATTTTTCAGCAGCAACAAATCGAAACATATGGTTTAAATGTTAAAAGATTGCAATGGTGATGATGACGAATCCGTAAACAACACCACACCGATGTCTTTCCGATGTATTTAAGTAATACCCGTACACTATTGGTGCATTCCTTGTAACGTTTATAGCAATCTGCATATAAATTCAACTAAAACGATATGACGAAATTTAGGTAATTTTATTTGAAAGGATGACTTAGAAAAATAATTTTGTAAAGAAACCACAGAAACTGCTTCATCTTAATCATTTTTAGACTTACATCTAGAATAGGACATCAATGGTCATCTTAGCACAAGAATTAACGACAAACAATTTTATTTTCAAAATTGTAAATTGCTCACTAATGCTGCAATACTCCATCTTCCGTAGTAAACGGTGTCTAAAGTTGTCAATTTATTATTTTATTTTCTAAGCCGCTATTTTAAATGCAACATTTGCATAAAGAACAAATTATACCATTGGAACAATTCCTACAATAATTGGAAAATACACTAATTTTAAATAAAGCAAAAAGTTCTCCAGCATACAACAAGCATAAAATTGTCTTCTGAATGAAAGCCGCATGTTCTAGATCTAGCGTGTCCATGGCTAGGTATTCCAGGCTAAGTATAGATCAATAAAAAAATTAGAAGTATATCTTTGTACTCATGTTGTGCTAGAAGGTTTAAACCGCACCGTTCGTCATAGAAATAGGTACGGAAGAAAACTGATAATAATAAGACTTATGATAAACAACATGGCAGGGATTTTCATATTCAACTGACTAACGGCTGTATCTGGTGTAATCTTTTCAGAATTTAAACGTTTTTAAGGGTTTTAACTTCCGGTAGAAGATAACTGTTTCTTAAATGGTTTACATATTTTATTTGTCAATTGTGATTAACAACAAAGATGGAAGCGATTGTCGCGAAAGTGAGCGAAAAACCCAACGCTTAAAACATAATCTCACAAGAACCGTTTAATAAATCTAAAATATGAAAGGTAAATCTAACACAAACAAGTTGCAAGATTAAACGCAGCCAAACACAAAATGAAAATGCGCGAGATACTTAGTTTTTACCTGGAAATGTAAACATAGAAAACCAGGAGGTTTCCAAACACACAAATTAGGAGATAACTGTATTGTATTTATTCTCCATTCTAATGCTACGGTGGTAAAAAACTAAATTACCCAATTAAAATGATAATTTTTTATTTACCGGAAATAACGTCTGCGCTTGCGTTAATTTCTGACGGCATCAGTCGTGGAATTGATGCCATGAAATTATTCACGTTGTCTAATCAAAATGACGTTACATCAAGAATTACATTAGAATTATCATTATTATTACTAGATGTAAAGTCATTGAGATCAGTTATATTGCCTTTGCGCTGTTTCCACTTGTAAAAGATAATACTAGTCCTTGGACATATTGATGTATATTTTTAGTCTGTTATTGATTAAAGATTCCAAAACAGGCATGGTTGTATCGAATAAAAACCTTTCTGCGTCCGACGCCACATTTGTCAGCATATCCATGTTGCTTTGTCACTGCTACTGCTGGAAATACATGTATTAGTCAAAATAGAAGTTGAAACTTTCCATAAAGAATACCTTTTCATGTAACTGTGTTGTCTAACTAAATTTAACATACATTAAAATCCCTTTTATAAGATTTGTACATAAAGTGACATTATGTTTTTTATTATGTTAGGTAAAGTACATGTATATATATTCTCCCAAAAAGGAAACACAACAGAATTTTTAATTTTAAGGGGATACTAGACACCATCTGCCATTTTGTGTGAAAATTTCAAAATAGATAAAACATTTATGGTAAATTTAATTATAATTTCTTTCATTATTAACTCTTAATTTCCATAACATTTTCGAATAATTATGAAAGTCTTATACCATTATTATTAATGCAATTTATTGATGGTTGAAATAAACATAAATGAGTTCGATATTGGCAAATATACTGAAAATGAAATTTTTAACAAGGGAGGTAATTTTGACCAACAAATACCATTTTTTAGCACTTTTTGACCAGTTTTTTGTCCAATGGACAAACATTTAACTCGGAGACCCCTATTTTTCTTTCCATCAGTAAAATGTATACCAATTGGTTGACATTATATAAAAAATTTAGAAAAATTTCACTGGACAGAATTTTTGTAATCTTTTATTTTAGTCCTTTTTTATTCTCCTCTCTGTATCATCTATTAGAAAATTTAAAATTTCAGTGCTCAACCACTCGAAAATAAGCTCTGAAACCCCTATTTATTTTGAATTATTCTAATTTGTACAAAAAACTAACTATATGGCGAATTTAAAGAAAATTCATTGACAAATTATTTTAAGTGAAAGTGTCCTGCATCCCCTTAAAAAGATTTTCTTTCTTAAATATAAATTGGCTAACTGAAAAAATTTCGGTGATTACATTTAAACCCCATATGACTGCATTTAATTTCAATCAAGCGTTAAGCGTGAAAACGCACATTTTGGAAACATGCCATTAATAGAGGTTTCACAAAAGTCAGTTAGGGGCCTAGGTGACCGAGTGGTCTAGGTAGTTCGTCTACCATTGATCACGTGGTCTGTCAACACTGAGATTGCGGGTTCGATTTTTCACTGCAGGCAGGGTGTACTCGACTCCAATCTTAATTGACAAGGATTGCCAGTTTTCCTACCGCAGGTCGGGGGTTCTCTCCGGGTACTCCGGCTTCCTCCACCAATAAAAACTGGACGCCATGAAATAGCTGAAAAATTGCTGAAAGTAGCGTTAAAACAACATTCAAACAAACAAACAAACAAAAGTCAGTTTGCTTTGCACGTGGATTGGTGATTTGTTAGCGGGTACTGCTGGTATAAAAACTCGGTACTTCTTGTTTCTAACGCAGTAGTCTAATTGACATCTGACGAGGAAACGCTATTGCTTTCGGTCGACTCCAGGTTGGTGAATCTCAGACTGAGTTTGAGAGACCCTTTTGTGTTCACCGCAGCACGATTTCTCGTCTGTGGGAGCTATACAAGCAGCATGACACTACACAAGACAGAACTCGCACAGGGCGCCCACGCAACACTTACTAACGCCTAGGATCTCTATATCAGGCTGTTTTATTCACGCCACATCACCGTTCCTGCAAACATTTATGCCAATAACATATCTGACATGCGGCGAATGTCTGACCAGATCATCGTAATCGATTGCGCGCCAGATGACCATACTTTGGAGCGACTATGAGACGCCAACATCGCCAGGCATGGATACGATGGTGTAATATTATTTGAGGTTTCGATCTGCAGAACTGGAGAAGGTTTTGGTTCAGCGAATAATCGAGCTTTTCGCTAGAAAAGAGAGAAGGCCAAATTTGGTCGGTTCTACAGACGACGAAAAGAACGATTTGCACACGATTGTGTCATTGATGTCAACAATTTCGGTGGAGGCAGCGTGATGATGTGGGCTGGCATCTCTTACGCCAGAAAACACGCTCGGTTCATATTCAAGGATACTTGAATGCAGTTCGCTATAGCGATTCTATAGCGTCACTTATTTCCCGCAATGATCGTTCTTTACTTTTTGGAGCAGCAGAACGTTAATGTTATGGGTTAGCCTTTACGGTCACCAGATCTAAACCGGATTCAGAATCTGTTGGATGAACTTGACCGCCCCATACGTAAATATCAAACACTGCAGGAATTACAGTATGCACTTCAGACAAGTTGAATGCAAATAATTTCTTGTTCTCGAGTACAGAGATTAATTCAGTCTATGCCCAGACGTATAAGAGCTGTTCTGCAGGCAAACGGAGGACATATATTGACTGTTCTGCAAAATATTGCATCCCGATGGACAAAATTAATATTTTTCGTAAAAGTGACCCTTTGATAACATTTGTGTAAAATGTTAGTGTTCAGTGTGTTTTTTTCTGTTGTAATTTATAATTGAAATTTATGAAGCTCACTGTAAAACATAATTTTTCTTAGGTAACGTTTCTTTTTTTAGATAGTATATGTCAAGTATTCAAATGTGATCATCTTGGCAACTTTTATTTTTATTGGTTAATTGTTGCTTTTGTTTATCAGAATGCACAATTTTTTCAAGTTGAACTGTTCTTGTCACGAATATTTTATTCTCATGATTGTTTGACCAAAATAAATCTGCTTTAATAGTTTTTACGTTCATAGTAAATCTTAATTTAAAGGAACCACAGGACCGCTTCTTCTAAATTATACTTAGACCTAGAAAAACCTAGAATATGACGCCAATAGTGAGACGATTTTAATTTCAAAAATTTGTGTGAAATGTTAGTGTTCTGTGTGTTTTATTTCTGTTGTAATTTATAACCCCAATAGTGAGACGATCTTCATTTCAAAATTATAAATTTATTTTCCTCACTTATGCTGCAATATTCCACATTTTCCTGTATACGGTGTCTATATTTCTCAGTTGATAATGTATGAAAGAGCTTGCAATGACTACACTGGATGTATACTTCAAGAAAAAGCTACTCGTCCGCGTTTTTACTGTAGATACCATTTTCTTGTTGATAAATATTCTCGTTTGATATTATGACCATGGCAGATAATTTTCCGCGAAATTGTTAAAAGCTATCAGTTTTGAAGAGTGAAACTCTACGTGTACGTTAAAGAAACATGTTCTAGATTTCAAAACAAAATTATGCTCATATATGTCAATACCAAGATAGAACCCTACGTCCCTACCAAACTTCTCAGACTTTGCCAACGCTGGTTTATCTCCACTTTTCCCACTGATTTTTTTAAACTTTAGTCTTTCACATAGAATAAGTAATGCTGGCTGAAAGCTTATCAAGCTTTTATTCAATGACCCTCTCTTATCAATTTTTTGTTTGTAATTTTAAAGTAACAATAGTTTTAAGCCATAACATCCTTTTATAGTTACACATTTCCTTATATTTTTAACACATCTTATGTTAAAAAGATTTATTTACACATTTACAGTGCTAGTTATAAAGGTACGCACGTTACCAGAACACTAAAAATATAATGGCTATTATTGTGTTGGTGGTAATAAAACTGTAAATTTAAAATTATAATTTTCAAAATTCTAAATTATTATTCAACAAAAGACAACAAGGTTTAATTTAAGAGTCTGCTAACTTAAACTTGAAATATTCATCTTTTGTAAAAAAAAAATACAGTATCTTCTTAGCTACCTTTCCAGATAAAACACATATACTTTTCAATGAGTTGGTATAATATATGTACAAATATTTGGGATATGCACTTCCTATTATGGATACAGTAGAAATTTTTCTTTTTTAAGGCGAAAACATAGCACAGTGCCAATCAAAATTTCAGACCGCATAACACTAATACGAAGTCATTGAATAAACAAGAACTGACACAGAATAAAACAACACACGCACACACACAAAGACCAGCGACACTATAAAAAATACACCAATGTTAGTTAACGTGTTGAGTTGTATTTGACGTTAGTACATTTACCTTTTATCATGCGAACTTATAATAGTTGTTTCAGAATTAAGATTTCTTTTTTGTCACCAACTCGACAAAACTCCATAGGAAAGAAGATATCGTTTATCTTGGGTGTCTGAGACTTTCACCCACTGGTATTTGATACTTTATTTCTCTTTTTTAGCTCATACGTTGTGCTGCAGGGCAACACGGTTTATATAAAATAAGTTATATCATGTAAATCCATTTTTATAGAATTATATATAAATAATGTCAAGCAACAATTCATCCCGTTTCTGTAGTTAGTTTGCTTAAAGAAAGTAAATGTTCAATAAATATACCATATCTATTGAAAAGTAACAGTTCGATTTCAGCATGAAGATCACATCAATAATAGTTTAAGAAATAGTTAAAATGTGCATAACACTACACAACTCCATGCATTAATAGGTGTATTGATGTGATGAATTGAAACTCCTAATTTAAACTGAATCGACGATATTAACAAAATACTTAGCATTACGAAAATTGTCAAAGAGCCAATTCGCAGATCAAAGTCCAATAAACAAACCTATAGTAGTTATATTAGGTATTTTTGTTCAACTGAGTTAATCTTATTTGTAACAGTTTGTGTGCATTCTGAATTTTGTTTAAGAAATGTTCCTGTTTTTACGCAATTATGTACGAAGCTAATCAGATCATATTGTAGTGCTATTCAAAGCATATTATGACAATACCATGAATTGTTCTTGATGTCATTTTATCCCTTTTGATCTTGTGACTAAGGTCTGTTGGGGAGGCGCTTAAACTATACATGATGCCAAAAACACACATACAATGATTCTAGTTTTAAAACAATATTTAAAAATACGGTACTACATTTTACAGACCTATTTCTTTTATTCTGGAGAGTTTTGATTTGAACTTATGCTTTACTTCAAATAACAACAATTTCAAATAACTTAAAGTTTTTCAAAGTTTACAGTCGTAAAGTTCTTTATTGTAATAGATAGTTCTTATAATTTCCGATTTATTTATTGGTACAAAATGTTTGTCTGAACAGAAGAATTAAACTGAGCACGTCATTGATATCAATTAAACTCAGTTTTTTTTCTTGTAATATCTCTTTTGGTTTAATTCCACGAAAAAATGTTAATGCAATGCTTTAAGAATAAGGCTTTAGAAACAATTAGAAATTAACAGAAAACATCTGAATTTCATGTATTATCTAGGAGATTATGAAGCGATACAAATGACGATTTTTTCGTTAAAATTAAAGACACAGTATGTTTATTTAAGGATTGTTTTCAATTGTTGGTTGGATTATTGGATATAAACGACTTTGGGTAGATTTACGCTGAATAAACCACAAAGCGGTTTATGTTGCATCGTAAATCGATCAAAAGTCGTTTATATCCAATAATCTAACCAACAATTGAAAACAAACCTTATATTTTAAATTCTATGGTAAAAATTTAGTAACAAGAACAATATTTTACAATTAATCAAATAATATTTGCAATTCACAATTTTTAGTGTCGTCACTTGTTGTTTGTGGAAGAATTCATGTATAGTCAACGTCATCAAGACATCTTATTATGACGTAACAATCAGTCACGTGCTGAAAAACCAAGATAGGTTATATGAAATAACCAACTTTGCTCATGTGTTGAGTATTTAAACGAAATTAAAATATTTAAGGATTGTTTTCAATTGTTGGTCAGATTATTGGATATAAACGACTTTGGGTTGACTTACGCTGAATAAACTGCGAAGCGTTTTATGTTGCAGCGTAAATCATGCCGAAGTCGCTTAAATCCAATAATTTAACCAACATTTGAAAACAAACCTTATATTTTAAATTCTATAGTAACAATGAAATAACAAGAACAATATTTTACACGTAATCAAATATTTTTTGCAATTCACAATTTTAGTGTCATCTCTTGTTGTTTGCGGAAGAATATATGTATAGTCAACGTCATCAATACATCTTATTATGACGTCACAATCAGTCACGTGCTGAAAAACCAAGTTAGGTTATACGAAATAACCAACTTTGCACATGTATTGAGTATTTAAACGAAATTAAAATATATATTTATACATGCTATAAAACCTAGTTTAAACCGCCATTTTATGTCAAAGTCAGTACCATGGCTGTAGTTGTTGATTCTAAAGTGTGTCGGTTCTTTTGGACTTTGATTTTTGGCATGTCTTTTTTTAACAGTTTGACTTCATTTTAATATTGATGATTTAGAAATTATAAAATAGATATATTTTATATCTATCAGAACATATGTTTCAAAAATGCTTACAGTTGATTTTTATAAATGAAATTAAGAAAAATGATTTAGGATTGGACACAAATCTCTTTCTTCCACTATAATATATTGGTTTATAATGACCATGAATGTCGTTTGGTATTTTGTTATTAATGTATTCATTTATAATAACCAGTGTTGTTAATTTAAAATCCAAACAGCTGTTAAACAGTCTCGGGATGTGATTTTATTTATTTGAAAGTCTCATTGTTAACAAAAGTTATCTTTTTTTGTCCACAAGACGTCATTTTGTGATTTCCACAGACTTAATCTATCAACTTGTAAATTTTAACAAAGCGTGACATACACATGCTTTGTGCAAAATGGATATAAATGACACTATCATGACTATATCGTGAATATTGTATTATAATTATCGTGATGCCCTTTTGTTAAGTTCGTATTTCATAATTTGTAGAAGCCATTTTATATAGATTATGTGTGTCTTCTAATCCCTGTTTAATTAGATAACCGGTGTTTTGTACTGAATCGACATTTCCAACGCCACTGATATTCTGTTATCATGCAAACCTAAATCTTTCCTTTTGAAGTTCATCATGATTCATTCACTTGATTTAATGGGTAACCATTTAAAAACTTTAACATAACTCCCAGCTGTATATTAAATTGCTTTAGGTTTATGTTGCTTTTCAAAGTACAAGTGCACACAGTTGTCAATATTAGTACACATAGGGCCTAGGTAGTGAATGGTCTTAATTGTTGTCAATACGAGAACACATAGGGCCTAGGTTGTGAATGGTCTTAATAGATGTCAATACTAATACACATAGGGCCTAGGTTAAGAATGGTCTTAATAGATGTCAATACTAATACACAGAGGGCCTAGGTATTGAATGGTCATAATAGTTGTAAACACTAGTACACATAGGACCTAGGTATTAAATGGTCATAATAGTTGTCAATACTATTACACATAGGGCCTAGGTTGTCAATGGTCTTAAAAGTTGTCAATACTGAGACACAAAGGCCCTAGGTAGTGCTATGTCTTAAAAGTGGTCAAAACTAGTACACATAGGGCCTAGATAGTGAATGGTCTTAATAGATGTCAATACTAGTACACATAGGGCCTGGGGAATTGAATGGTCTTAATAGATGTAAATACTAATACACATTGGGCCTAGGTATTGAATGGTCTTAATAGATGTAAATACTATTATTAATTAACTACTATAATATTCGCTTAAATAACAGTTAAACTGCCAATATGATATATTTTGCTGAACCAGTCCAATACGGACTTAACTATTCCAATATCGGTATTGGCCTGATTTGTCCTGTATTGGCCTAGTTCATCCTGTATTGGCCTAATTCCAACCTGTATTGGCCTGAGAGATTTGGACTAGTTAATTAATAAAGATATCATAACATGATGATTTCTGTATTGGCCTAGTTATTGGTGCTTGGCTGCGCCTCAGGCCAATACAGCAAGCCTTGGACCAATAACTAGGCCAATACTGAAATCATCACGTAATAATATTATAGTACACATAGGACCTAGGTATTGAAAGGTCTTATTAGATGTAAATACTAGTACACATAGGGCCTACGTAGTGAATGGTCTAAATAGATGTCATTAATAGTACACATATGGCCTAGGTAGTGAATGGTCTAAATAGATGTAAATACTAGTACACATAGGACCTAAGTTGTGAATGGTCTTAATAGATATCAACAATAGTACACATAGGGCCTAGGTTGTGAATGGTCTTAAGTTGTCAATACTAGTTCACAAAGGGCCTAGTCTGTGAATAGATGTCAATACTAGTACACATAGGCCTAGGTATTGAATGGTCTTGATAGATGTAAATACTACTACGGATAGGGCCTAGGTATTGAATGGTCTTAATAGATGTAAATATTAGTACACATAGGGCCTAGGTAGTGAATGGTCTAAATAGATGTAAATACTAGTACACATAGGGCCTAGGTAGTGAATGGTCTAAATAGATGTCAATACTAGTACACATAGTAGGACCTAAGTTGTGAATGGTCTTAATAGATATCAACAATAGTACACATAGGGCCTAGGTTGAGAATGGTCTTAAAGTTGTCAATACTAGTACACATAGGGCATAGGAATTGAATGGTCTTAATCGTGGTCAATACTTTTACACATAGAGCCTAGGTAGTGAATGGTCTTAAAATTTGTCAATACTATTACACAACGTTCCTAGGTAGTGCTTGGTCTTAAAAGTGGTCAATTCTAGTATACATAGGACCTAGGTAGTGAATGGTCTTTATAGCTCTCAACACTAGTACACAAAGGGCCTAGGTAGTTAATGGTCTTTATAGTTATCAATACTAGTACAAATAGGTCCCAGAGAGTGAATAGTCTTAATATTGTTGTCAATACTAGTACACAAAGGGTCTAGGTAGTAAATGGTCTTTATAGTTGTCAATACTAGTACAAATAAGATCTAGGTAGTGAATGGTCTTATTAGCTGTCAATACTAGTACACAACTATGTAGTGAATAGTCTTAAGGTATCCGACCCATAATTGACCACGTGATCATATTTGGTGTCCCGGATGTCCATTGTTTGTCAATGGAGCAGACCTCGGTAATGTTCGCCAAACACCGGAACTACTATTTGAGCAACTAAATTTTTTTTTCAAAACTGTTAACATTGACTCAAAGTAAAACAATATATTTACTTTGTATCATTAATTAGTAATATATTGAGTAAATAAATTTGCATTTCTTTGTCTAAAAATAAAATTAAACTGCGACTTCAATTATGGGTCGGATACCTTAATAGTTGTAAATATTAGTAGACATAGGGCCTAGGTATTTAATGGTTTTAATAATTGTCATTACTAGTACACATCGGGCTAGGTTGTGAATGGTTTTAATAGTTGTCAATACTAGTAAACATAGGTCCTAGATAGTGAATGGTCTTAATAGTTGTCAATACTAGTACACAACTAGTTTGTGAATGGTCCTTATAGTTGTCAAACTAGTACACAAAGGGCCTAGGCAGTGAATAGTTTTAATAGTTGTCATTACTTGTACACAACTAGGTAGTGAATAGTCTTAATAGTTGTCAATACTAGTACACAACTAGTTTGTGAATGGTCTTTATAGTTGTCAATACTAGTATACAACTAGGTGATAAATGAACTGAAACAAAAGGTCTGTACACAATCGGCTAAGATCCAAACATTGGAGACAAGTGTAAATGACAAGTCTCTTTAAATGCGTGAATATGAAAACGAGTTTGAAGCTCTCTACCAAAAATTAGCACTACTTTAATCTAGGGTAGAAAGTCAAGAACAATATTAAAGACGTACAACTCTCAGGCTGCATAATATTAAATTACATACTGATGAAAATGGTAGGGTCTTGTTTCCTATAAATACAGAAGACTAATAGGTTTTTTCATACGTTTTTGGAAAGACCGGTTGATCTTTCACGAGTGATAGAAATTTTATGTATTTTTGCGAGTGGAGCGCAGCGGAACGAGCTAAAAGACATAAAAATTTCTATCACGAGTGAAAGTTCACACGGGCTTTCCCAAAAACGCATGAAAGTACATATTTCTTCCGTAAACCAACAACTTTCACATTGCTATATCCTATAGACTCTCCATTGTTGTATACTCCATTGTCTCTGACATCCAATCAGAACGCCGGAAACAAGAACGTCATAGAAGAACGTTGTTATGCTTCCATGTGCAAACCATGTAATTATTGTAAATAATAATAATATATTTTAAGTTTTAAGTTATACATAAAATACAACTTGCATTTTTATCTTATTATTTGTGTATGTATGTCTGTATATTCTTAAAGCATTAAGAGAACTAGTTTTTTCCGTTAAATGTCACCTATTACTCTATTTTTTTCCTCCGATTAGAGCAGCTTAAATGCGTTGTCTTATTATTAATATGTGTTTCACTGCTACTGGCTATGAAACGAGTATTAGCCACGCCCACTTGAGGAACTGCTTTTGTGTATTGAAGTTGTGTACTTGTTTGATCTTTCTAGCCAAATGTAAACAAATCGTAATTTTGCAATCGCGCAAATACGTGTTTTTGTTTTAATCCATAAATAAATATATTATTTTCCTCTGTGTTGGTTTTTTCTCTACTAAATGCATTTAATTAAATATTAAGTTGACAAAAAAAAATATATAATTTTAATAATAAAAATAATAATATAAAAAATCGTCTGCTCTTGTGATGTGCAACAAATTCGTGAAATATTTTCAACCTGTCAGATTTCGAGGAAGTAGCACATTTTCATATAGAATGGTCACCAATGGAACCATTCTATTCCATCAGAACATACTGGTACACTGAACAGTCAAACAACCTTGGAAATGCAGTAGTTCAAATGTTACCAGAATAAACTGATAATTCATTTGTCAATAACAATGTTGAATTATCTTCAAATGAAAACCATAATATCCATAATGAAGTTGTTACATCAAATCAGTTTGATTCTAACCAAATTGACATGACTGAAGAAGAAATTAAAAACTACATTCTATTAAATGAAAACAGAAACACAGCTAAAAAAACAATGTATGACATTAAACTTGTCCAAACATTTTTGAAAATGAAGAATGAAAATAGAGAAATACAAAACATTCCTCCATGTCAACTGGACAGTCTACTGGCCAATTTTTTAATTACAGTCCGTAAAAAGGATGGGTAACAATTTGATCCATCTACTCTAAAACGTATTGTTGCAAGTATAGACAGGAAACTTAAAAGACACAAATATGGCCACTCCATCATAAATGACAAAGACAACCATTTCCAGTTAACAAAAGAAACTCTAAAAGCCAAACTAAAAGTACTAAAAAAAAGAAGGGAAAGGTAACAAGCCAAAGAGGGCACAGCCACTGACAGATATAGAATTAAATTCCCTCTATCAGCAAAATTTGTTGGGTGGGATGTCAGCAGAAGCCATGTTGAACACCCTTTGGCTGAAAAACACTGTTCATTTCGGATTCGGAGGTGTGAAAGAACATTACGATTTGCGGTTTGTATTTAAGACCATCCTTAAACTTAAATTGGTTTTCTGTTTTCCAGCCTACAATTTAATTTTGAAATATTAGTCTAAAAGGAGGCAATTATTAATGTGCAACCCCAACCCCCAAACCACCAAATTTATAATATGAAACAACTAGGAAAAATATTCATTTCAAAACCACCGCTGTTTAATTAAATTCTATGTTAATGTTTGGGAAACAGCTAACCAAAATTTGTTACGGATGGCATTAAAATTAATAAAGTGTAAAAAAAATAATAGATAATAGGTTCCAGTGAAATGTTTGCATAGCTTTATTGTCTTCAGTAATTACTAGCTTATTCTATCAATCAGATTATGAATAGCACTGATGAATACTGCTCATATCATACCACATTAAAACACATTTTCTTACAAGTGTTTTGATTTCTTGGTGTTATTAATATCCTTCAAATTTTTACTAAAGCGTATTAACTTTGAAAACCAGTACCATATCCGATATAACATTCATACAAATGATGATAAAACCATTTAGTACTGAAAATATTTCCTGTCCAGGGGTCATTAATTGCTGTCATTACCTTTTCGTTTGCATTAGGCCTATCCTTCTTTACATTATCTGTGGCACACATGATTCCTGATGACATGAATTTATTTTCCTGATTTTCTACATCATGACGTGTATATATAATGAATTCTGTGTTCCTACAAAAATATAAAAAGACCAAATTTCAATTAATCGTTCATAACTTCTGTTAGACATTGATAGATCACATTCATTGACAGTAGTACACATGTAATTACTTAAGAATGTACATTTGGTACAGGTGTTTCTTAGAAGCAGACAAGTGTTGATTCATGGTAAATTAAAAAAAATGAAGCATTTGAAGAATTATCAATATACATGTAATATAGAATGTTACTAATTATGGTATTGAGAGATATAAACGGAAAATGCAAGAGAGGGAGGATAACTGTAAAAAATTTCTTGTCATTTATTTTAAATCCTGATATTACAAAACAACAATCAATCTATAACACAAATTATTTTTTGTCATATTTATTTTAAAACTTTTAAAACGGTTTTGTATCTACCATGAATCAGCATTATAAATCTGGTCCATTATTAATAATACAGTGACCTAAATCATAAATTTTTCTCTGATCCCCCCTTTGGCACAAACAAATATATACAACTACTTGGTGGTCTGCCAAGTAGAAAAAAGTGTAATAACCCATTATGAACATAAAATTGTTTAAAAAAAGGATTTTGCGCAATACAACGATTCATTTTCCTGAAAAACTTTTCTTTTCAGATGGGGAGTTATAACTTTGCACACCTCTTCTGATGGAAAAAATACTAAATGAACGAAAAACAAAATCTCGTACTGGTGAAAATATTAATGATGAACGAGATGTTAGTCCAAAAATGTTTGGATGAAAGAAATCCTATTGCTCTTTATGAGAAGTTTGCTTCTAAGCGACCATTCGGAATGTGCAATGAAATCGACCCATTTTACTTAGCAACACGCACCATACCACTTACAGGAGCTGACAATGAACATTGGTTCGTGCGTCAAAGCGCTGGTGTTTAAAAGTTATAGCATAGTTTAAAAAATGCAACAAAAGGGAAATTTTGATGCCAATAAGCGACTTACTAACCACAGCGCGCGCAAATATCTTGTACAAAAGCTTAAAGACCACAATATTCAAGACACAGACATAATGCAAATATCGGGTCACAAAAATATACAATCGATCAGAAATAACAGTTCGATTAATGAGGACAAACATAACGAAATTTCAAATGTTCTCAGCAACACATCGGTTTCTTCACACACTTCAACATCGCACTCGCAGTCATGCTTACCTGGTATTTTTACCTCCGCTTCATCCGAATCCGTTAATGCACCAGTTTTCTCTGTCCCTGGAGTGGACACTGCAACATTCTGTGCGCAATCAAATACGTCAAACATGTTAAATTCTATGTTTTATGGCGCAACCCTGCAAATCCAGACCATGAACGTCTACATGTGCGACCGCTATTAAACATGCAGGAAAAGTTGGCACGTCGAATCGATGAGCTTCATAATACAGTACAACTTACGTGATATTGAAAATAATATCTTATTGTTATTTTTGTTGATAAATATTTGATTCAACTTGTCACTTGCAATACATTTTCTTCATAATTCACCCTTGAACAGCAGAAATCGTTCGTGTAACACATCACTCAATGTACGCCAATCATGTTGATTACCATAATACTGCGCACAGTATGTAGAGGCGCAATAAGGGTAGAATTTTACGGTAATTTTTATACAAAATGAAAAACATTCTTTGGGAGTAAAAATTTTAGGATAGATTGCAGGATAAAAATATTATTGGTATATTGATTTGACATAAACACAATATAAGGACAGAGCCTCGCCTTTTTACCCCGTGTCTAAGACTCGTCCTTAAATTTTTTTATGTCAAGTCAATGCACTAATACTATATATTTAATAATGTACCTGTAACAATAAACAAGCTAAATTATCTATAAAAAAATCCGTTCCTAGAGAATATCAAGAAGACCTTCTCAATTGTATGATTTTACTTATACATTTTTACTCTTTGTTCTTCTTCCTTCCTAACTTTAACAGATGACGTTGTTATTTTCGTCCTCGGTGTGTTTATGGCTAGCACCATGATTGTAGATGTAAACAAACTAATACCTTATGGGTATTGCCATCAGTGATTACAGGGCTGCCTTGATTCATTCTATTCACAACATGGAATCCTACGAATACTGGTACATGTATCTATTCTTATATATCAAGAAACTTATTTAAATATGCACTACTTACTAACCTGAAATGCGCATTTCTCGTTGTCCAGTTAACATTTCTCCAGAGTATTAATCCTAATATCGATATCGTTTTCCTCTTGTATGTATTATGTTTTGTTTTGATCATAGAAAATGTCGATCAAAATCCAGGTCCGGAATTGAACGAAACTTCAATTGTCCATTCAAATTCTACTGAATCATCAATATCAATTTGTATCATAAACATAAGAAGCATCCGACACAAACTTGAATTTCTTTATCTTTGAAGAATATGACATAATCAAAATTACAGAGATATACCTGGATCAAAGTTTTTATATAAATGATTAAAAAATCGACGACTTTCCAAATATAATCCGCAAAGATAGAAATAATTTTGGTGGTGGTCTGCTCATATATGCGAAAGAGTAGGTAAGTTTCTCGCGTAAAAATGAACTTGAGCATGAGCTTGACGAACATTATGGGTAGAAGCAAGTATCAAGGGTACTAGCTTTCTCCTCTGTTGCACTTATAGATCGGACTGGTCAGATGGTAAATATTGGGCACGACTTTCTCATGCTATTGATACAGGTATTCAAATAAATGAAAATATTGTTCTGACCGGGGACATGAATGCTGACTTATTTGTGACGACAAACAACAAATTATTTGACATTTAGTGTGCGAATTGCAAGTCAACGTCATTTCAAAGAAACGTTTGGTTATATGATTTAAGCAAATTTAATGATATGATGGCCTCAGTTGATTGGAATGCACTTTTGGGGGCATATTCTATAACTGTTTTAATAATATAATTCAAGAATGTATACCATCAAAAACGGTCACCATAAGAGGTCATGATAAACCATGAAATTAGGAAAGAAATCCGTATAAGAGATAGACTTTTGAAGAAAGTTCTCAAATATAATAGAATAAACGATAATCTGAAATATAGAAAAGACAAAAGAAATAAGATTAATAACATGAAAAAAGCTGCAAAAGAAGAATTTCAAAATAACATAGGCAGTTTTATTTTGGAAAATGCCTCTAATGCAATAGTATATTGAAAAATCAAGAAAATGTTGATAAAATCTGAGAACTATTATAATATTCCACCAATTAAGAATACTATAAATGACCAATCGCTTGGTAAAATGGCATACGCGGACAACGAGAAATGTGCGATTTTAAATCAGTACTTTTGTTCCATTTAAAAACTTGATGACGACAACGACAAAACTCCAGATTATGAGATCAGGACCTGATACGTTTAGTCATACAATGTTAAAAATTAGTCCACATAAAATTGCTATACCTGTACAAAATATATTTAACAAGTCACTTTCACAATGTAAATTTCCCTCCTGCTGGAAGACTGCAAACCTGATTCCAATCTTCAAGATCTACAAGAAAGGAGAACCTTCCCTACCATCAAATTATCCCCTATTTCCCTCATTAGTTGTATTGGAAAGGTTATGGAAAGAATAGTTTATAAACATGTTTATAACCATTTGGCAATAGATAATCTAATTTATGAATATCAGTCAGGATTTCGCCCCAAATATTCTACGGTTCACATATTACTGGAACTTAACAATTGTACACTTAATGCACGTGAAAAGAAAGAAATCAACTGCTTCGTATTTTGTGACTTTTCCAAAGCCTTTGATAGAGTTTGTAATAAAGGTCTATTGCACAAAATGAAAGCTTATGGGGTGAACAGAAATCTACTGAAATGGTTTGAAAGCTATCTTGAAGATAGACAACAAAAGGTTATAATTAAAAATGCTTCTTCTACTCTTTGCAGTCTTTCTGCGGAGTCCCCCATGGGTCTGTACTTGGACCTTTACCATTTACTTTGTTTATTAATGACATATTAGACAATCTTATATCCCTCACAAGACTATTTGCTGACGATACATCCTTCGGTTTTAGCACTATGACCCACAACAGATCAATTATGTCATTGATCATAATTTAAAATTGTTAGATCTATGGTCCAAAAAATGGCTGATGAGTTTTAATCTGAATAAAACTGAAGTCTATATGATTTCTAATACAGAAACCCCCATCTAAAGTTTGAATGACCAAGATATACACGTAGTAAATACCCATAAACAACTAGGAGTTACTTTCAGTTGTGATGGAAAATTCTAAAATTTGTATTCAAATTCAAATTTTATGAATAAATTATACTTACCTGACATATGTACTTAAGGATTTTCAATCTCGTTCTAATGGACTCGCCCGGAATTAAAAAACCCGTGTCCGAACCGGTAATACCTTTGTACTTCCGGTTTCCGCCTAGCTTCAGTTTCCATAGGCGACCAAAACCACCAATATGAAAAAACCTACACACTATCTGGGGCGGATGGGTGGGTTGCGTACATATGTCAGGTAAGTATAATTTATTCATAAAATTTGAATTTGAATACAAATTGTAGAATTTCATTTTATAAATTAAGTACTTACCTGACATATGTACTTAAGGATTTATAATGATTCCAACGTAATCTTATGCAGATAGTGTGTCATAAATCCTATGATTTAATAAAGAATATAATTCTAGACTTACCAACCAGGGTAATCTGTATTCTTTATACTAACATGTTGCAATAAACCAACAAATTCTTCTGTGCACAAACAAAAATACTTCAGTGATTAAAAACTAACACCAACAGTTATTTACAATCTGTCCTCTAGTACTTCAGGGCAACCTACAGATTCAAAAAGTTTACATTAACATCTTTCAAATAGAACTTTGTGAAAGTAGATGAACTTGCCCAATCTGCACTATCCATTACATTTTTTAAAGAGGCCCCTTTAAAGAGAGCCCATGATGGACCAATGGATCTAGTGGAATGTCCCTTAACTTTACCTAACTTCTTTTTGCTAAGCTTATAAGCCATTTTAATGACCTTAACTATCCACGAAGAAATAGTTTGAGCTGAAACTGGTTTAAAAGGTTTCTTCGTAGCGAGAAAGAGTTTAGTTTCATGTTCCCCTACTCTATCTCTAAGCTTATCTGTCCTTTTTAAATACATGTGCAAACATCTCTTAGGGTCAAGATCTTTATTTCCTGAAAAAGCAGGAACAAATATTTTAGCATTATCATGATTTGCCCTATCTTGTTTTGACAGACCATGTCTCAAAAAGGTGACACCTTTCTTCTGAACGTTAATTAAACCTTCCCCTAATCTGAGTGACTGCAAATCACTACAACGTCTGAAAGTTGTAATAGCAATAAGAAATGCCGTCTTCCATGTCAAATATTTGAGTCTTGCAATATTCATGGGAGAAAAAGGTGGGTTTTTAAACATTTCCAAAACTAAAGGGAGATCCCACTCTGGAATCAATTTCCGTTCCGGTGGTCTACTATTGAACACCCCTTTGAGAAGCCTAATAATATATGGATGTTGACCCACAGGTGTTTTATCAATGGGTGGTAAAACCGATGACAACATAGATCTGTAACCCGCTATAGTTCTATATTTCAGACCTTTTTCATACAGAAATGATAAAAAAAAGTTGGCACAGTCTTCTAGAGAAGCTTCATAGGGATCAATTTCCCTTTGACAACACCAGCTACTGAATTGTTTAAATTTAGATTTGTAGTCTTTCTGTGTTCCACTGCGCCACGAGGCTGACAAAAGTTTTCTAGTGTTTCGTGAAAACCCTTTTGCTTTGAACTGTTGGTCGATATTAACCATGCAGTCAAGTTGAAGATCTCGGGATTTGGGTGTTCTACCCTTTTCCCTTCCACATTCTGAATTAGCAGATCCTCCATTTGAGGCAGCTGCAGTGGATGAGCTATCAACAGCTCTAACAACTGTGGATACCAAACTTGTTTTGGCCAGAATGGTGCTATCAGTATTATCTGACACTGGTACTTCAACATATGCTGTAGGACTTTTGGGATCAGAGATATTGGGGGATAAGCATACCCGAATGTTCCCTCCCAACTGATCGATAGCGCATCTTGAGCTAGAGCATTCTGATTGAGATCCCATGAACAAAACACTGGACACTTGCGATTCTGTTCTGATGCGAACAGATCTATCAAGGGATTCCCCCATGTTGCAAATATTTGTTGCACAACATTCTGATTGAGATTCCATTCTGTGGACCTGATCTTCATTCGACTTAGACTGTCTGCCAAGACATTTAGTTTGCCCGCTATATGAGCTGCTTTCAATCCTATTTGATTGTTCAATGCTAAGTTCCAAAGGTTCCAAGTCTGAATACACAACTGGGTTGACCTCGTGCCCCCCTGTTTGTTGATATATTGTACCACCGTGGAGTTGTCTGAGCGAATAAGAACATTCTTTCCCACAAGAAATCTCAGAAAATGTTTTAGAGACAGGAACACTGCCTCCAACTCCAGGCTGTTTATGTGATAGTTTGTCTGTTCTGACGTCCACAACCCTTGTATTGTCTTGCTCCCTAGAACACCTCCCCAACCTATTTTGGAGGCATCCGTTGTTAGAGTCATTGTCGTTTGTTTCTCTTCCAATGCTCTGCCCCGCATTGTGTTGTCCTGGACAACCACCATGCAAGGTGAGCCTTCAGATCTTGTGTGACAGGAACTTGATAGTCCATGCTGAATTTGGTTGGACTCCAAGCCCCAAGCAAATGTATCTGAATTGGCCTCATGAATAAACGACTGTTGGGAATTAGTTGAAGACAAGATGCTATTATCCCTAATAGTTTTAGATAATGTCCTGCTGACGTCTGCCCTTTGAGTAATTGAGATATTGTCATCTTTAGATTTTGAATTCTTTCTGATGTTGGAAAAACAAGACCTAGATCTAGTCTGAAGTGACCCCCTATGTAAACTATGTTTTGGGTTGGAATCAGATCGGACTTTTCTGCATTTATAATGAAACCAAGTGAAGTAAGGAGAGTGATTATTGTCTCTCGATTGTTTACTAGTAAAGTTTTGTTTGAATTCACTATCAACCAATCGTCCAGATAGACTGCTAATCTCATCCCTAGTTTTCTTAAATGTGCTGCCACTACTGATACAATTTTTGTGAAAACTCGTGGAGCACTTGTTGGGCCAAAGCAAAGAACTTTGAATTGGTATATCTTGTTTTCTATCGAAAACCTTAAAAACTTTCGATGCTTTGGAAATATTGGGATATGTAAATATGCATCTTGTAAATCGAGAGAACAAGCCCAGTCTCCCTTCTTCACTAGATTCAACACCTTTGTCATTGTATCCATCTTGAAGTGTTGTTTCCTGAGATACTGATTCAGAGGACGTAAATTTATAACTGGTCTTAACTTGCCATTTTTTTTCTTGACTACAAAAAGTGGGCTGAAAAAACCGCTTAGAGATTTGCTTTTGTCTACAGTCTCTATAGCTCCCTTTTCTAAAAGAATATCTACCTCCTTTTTTAAAATTACTAAATTCTCGGGATTTACTTTTGTATTTCTGATTCCTAAAAAAGGTGGTATTTGTACGAATTCTAGCTTGTAACCCTCCTCTATGACCGAAATCACCCATTTGTCTTGGGTTATGGTTTTCCATTTTGGCAAGAACATAGTCAGACGTCCCCCTACCGGTATCTCTGGAAACAAAACTAGACTCACCGTGTCATTTCCGAGATTTCCCTCCCCTGGGTGGGAAAGAAGATTTCGGCTGACTGGCAGACTCTGACTTAGACTTGTCCCCAGACTGGTTCCAGACTTTTCTAGCTGGTTTCTTGGGCCCTGAAGACATCTTGGGAATACGATACTCTAACTTAAACTTATCTTTGTCCACTTTAACAGGCTTGTCATAACGAGGTTTCTTGCCTTTAGCACTATCCTCAGGAGTAGACTTCCTTTTCTTCTCCACTTTGGGGAAGATGTCAGGCAACAATTCATCTAGTGTCTTATCCTTGTCTTTCCTAGTTTTAAGAGCTGTTACTAGATCATTACCAAATACCCCATCTCCTGTCAAAGGCAAGTCAGAAATGTCTCTGAAGTCTGGTAAAAGAAACAAAGATGTATCAGACATACATAGTTGTCTTCTAATAATGTGGTGAAAAGCACCAGCTCTGCCAACCTGATCCAGTTGTTTTGTAGCCATAGCAAAAATGTCCCTAACCTGACCCATGGCTTTATCTACATCTGGTCTAGACTCTGACAAAGTCTCAATTAGATTACCCAAGCCTTGCTGAATGTACATGCTAATTATGATGCCCAAGTGGCTAGCTAATTGCCCTCTGTATGCAATTTTCTCCAACATTCTATATGGTTGAGAAAACAAATATTTCCCTTTGGAAAAAGAAGCCTTGTTCCCATGTCTTTTGACTAAACAGCTTCCAACCAAATCGTCGAGCGCAGGAACTTGTAAAAATTCCTCAGACGACTCATCTACTGGAAAGAGCTCCTTAGTCTCTTCAGCAAAAGCAGTAATTAAGTTAGGTTTTTGTGCCCGCCAATGGCCCATAAGAACCTCTTTCTGTGATCTATCAAGTGTTATGCCAACTTTCTTTTCAGTTTTTTTGGCTATAGCGTCTTCCCCAAAAATCTCAAACAGATCTTTCTTAGCTTTTTCTTGAGATTGTTCATCACTAGATTTAGTGTCATCTTCAGAACAAGAACCCAAGACCTCATGATGTCCTGGTCTCAAAGAAAGTCTGTCATCATCTGATTGAGCATTTTCTTCGTCCTCCGACTCGGACTCATCACGATGACCAAAATGAGTCCGTCTTTGTGACGGTCCTGGCTCATCATTTTGTCTTTGTGACAAATTACTATCATGCCTTTGTGGCAAATTATCAGAATCCTGTCTTTGTGACAAGTTATTAGCACCTGACTGTCTTTGTGACAAGTCATTATTGTCCGAATGAATTTGTCTTTGTGACAATTCATTTTGTTGCATCAACTCTCTTTGAGCTTCCCTTTGTGCCTGTTTCTCGACCAAAGTAACTTACTGTTCAAGTTGTTAAACTTTCCATTCCATTTTTCCTCCAACAAAACGTACTTTGACCTTGACTTTCTCTTTCGAGTCAAAGGAGGAGGCGAAGCCGGAGTTCTCATTAATTCTCCGTCTCGAGAAGACTCGTCGTGAGTATCTTCATTACCCGACATATCGTCTTCGCGTATTACTTCCATAAAAGTAGAAAAAAATTCCAAGCGAGTGAAGAGAGCGACCAAAAAGCGTGTGTTTTGGTCGCCGAAAATGAAAAACTGAAACTAGGCGGAAACCGGAAGTACAAAGGTATTACCGGTTCGGACACGGGTTTTTTAATTCCGGGCGAGTCCATTAGAACGAGATTGAAAATCCTTAAGTACATATGTCAGGTAAGTACTTAATTTATAAAATGAAATAGAATCCGCATATAGATAACATTTTATCAAGTGCATTTAAACGGAGAAGACTTCATAAGTATGTATTAATTGTGTCTGATCATGTTTGTTCATTGTACAAATAAAATATGTTTAAACTTAAACTACACAAATAGGTAGAGAATAGTCTTAAAAGTTGTCAATACTAGTTAACAAAGGGCCTAGGTTGTGATTGGTCGTTATAGTTGTCTATACTAATACAAAATTAGGAAGTGAATAGTCTTAATAGTTGTTAATAATAGTACACAACTAGTTTGTGAATGGTCTTGATAGTTGTCAATACTAGTACACAACTACTTTGTGAATGGTCTTTATAGTTGTCAATACTAGTAATTAGTAACTATGACCTATGTAGTGAATGATCTTAATACTGGTAAATACTAGTACACATAGGGGCTAGGTTATGAATGATCTTTATAGTTGTCTATACTAATACAAAATTAGGTAGTGAATAGTCTTAATAGTTGTCAATACTAGTACACAACTAGTTTGTGAAAGGTCTTTTTAGTTGTCAATACTAGTAACATATGACCTAGGTAGTGAATGATCTTAATACTGGTAAATACAAGTACACATAGGGGCTAGGTTGTGAATTGTCTTTATAGTTGTCTATACTAATACAAAATTAGGAAGTGAATAGTCTTAATAGTTGTAAATACTAGTACACAACTAGTTTGTGAAAGGTCTTGATAGTTGTCAAGACTAGAACATAACTATTTTGTGAATGATTTTAAAAGTGGTCAATACTAGTACACAAGTGGCCTAGGTGAATGTCCTTAATAGTTGTCAACACTAATGCACATGGGGCCTAGGTAGTGAATAGTCTTAATAGTTGTCAATACCAGTACACAAAGTGCCTAGTGTATGGTCTTAATAGCTGTCAACACTAGTACACATGGCCTAGGCAGTGAATAGTCTTAATTGTTGTCAACACTAGTACACAATGGTCTAGGTAGTGAATAGTTTTAATAGTTGTCAACACTAGTACAGTAGTGCCTAGGTAGTGTATGGTCTTAATAGTTGTCAATACTAGTACACATAGAAGCTAGGTAGTAAATAGTCTTAATAGTTGTCAACACTAGTACACATAGTCATCGAACCAACAAAATTCGGATAATGTCTTTTGAGGTTTACGTGGGAATGGTATCGCGGTTAATTGGAATGACATAGAACGTCACGAAAGCAGAAGAACAAATGTAAACAACGTAAGCATAGTCTCTCCCACAACCCACCCCCCCCCCCCGCCAAAGCGTGTTGCCTGGACCACTCAAGACCCACAGAAGCTCTGGTGCTTCGCCTCAGGGAGTACTTTGAGCACTTAAGGTGTTTAATTCTCCATATCTACGGATTTGAACATATACAACTAATATTATCATATACTTATGGCTAAATAATAGGAATTTTGCATATTGTATACAAGCGGAAATGACCAAACCGTATTTGAACACCCTGGTCTGATAACCCCGTATTAGGAGCATCTCGTGTGCTTTACCCCTGGTACGTCAACAATGGCCGAATCACAGAGAAATATGTTGAAAATCTTACATTCATTATTTGTTTCAAAACGATAAAATTGTAATGTGTACAAATTTTAATTATTGTCGTTGTTGTCGGAAGGATTTGATAAAAAGATTAATATATATGGGCTAATCCATATCGGCCAGGGTATCATTCCTCGACCCATATAAGCACTCGACTCCGGGTGATACCCAAGCCGATATGTATTAGCCCATATATTAATCTATAAATATTACTGCGGTGACAAGGGATCATATTACTGCAATGACAGGGGCTAATATTTCTGCACTGGCAGGAGCAGATCATATTCCGCTACGCGGATTATACAATGTACATTGCGGAAATTTTGTTTTACCTCGATGGAGAAAATATTGTTTTCTAGTTAATCCTTCAATAACCAACAATTATAACTAGTTATTGATATAAACAAAATTATAGACATATTTACTAATATGAACCAGTTGCGTAAAATCATAACAAACAACAGATTAACACTTTGTACTCGATGTCGAGTATTACTTCTAAAAATCTATACAATTATAGGCTTCATAAAATCGTGAGCATTGTATATCGCTAAATAAATAAATTTTGCGAGAATGATGACTTTTGATTCGCTGGAAAACATTTTCTATCAGAGGATGGAAAAAAATTGATCGTCATGGAGACGCGCACCTTTTGACGTCATATATTACTCCGCAGGAAACAAAAAGTTTTTGTGCTGATCTATATTTTAAAGAAATGTCCACTGTCAAAAATAAAATTGTTGAGTTTATTCTATTGTTTGAATTTTTTTATAGCCTTAACTACAAAATATATTTTCTTCATCGAGGGATAGCAATATTTCAAGCGATGTAAAATTCTCACGATTTTTGAAAACTATTGCTCTTGTTATAATAAATAGTATGAATGTAGGAAACTAGTCGTCTTTACGGACGGTATTGTTAAATTATAAATTATTGCAGTGAATTATATACAGAAATAAAATACATTAACTGAAGAATAGAAAAATATTCTTAATAAAGCACAAATACTTTAAAAAATTCTTAGATTTTTTATATTTCTGCTGTCTATTTGACACACTAAACATTAATCTGGCGATTTCATGTAATTTCCCAAATACTTCAAAAAATGATTCTCAACACGGAAAACGAAACTGAAATATGATGATTCTTTACATGGAAATTTGAACGAAATATTATAACTATGAAATTCTAGACAGGGAAGTTGAGATTGAAGACTTATATAGTTTTAGCTATTACTCGTTATTTTTTATTTGTATATCGTAATTTTTAATATGAAGCTATCACAAAATTCGAACATATATTCAAATGGTACATGTGAACTAAACAGTTTATTCAATTACATCTGCTTAAAATAAACTAAATGATCGAGCGACAAGGATCAAAATAAATTTTGTTTGATCTATTGTCTTCTATTGATCACGTCGTCTGTCAACACTGAGATTGCGGGTTCGAGTCTCACTACGGGCAAAGTGCAATCGAATCCAATCTTACTTGACAGGATTTCTGGTATTTTTGTTTGAATGGTGTTTAACGCCACTTTTTCAGCTATATCATGGCGTCTAGTTTTTATTTGGGAAGGAAGCAAAAGTACCTGGAAAAAAAACCAGATGTTCGGTCGGAAAACTGGCAATTCTTGTCAATTTTGACTGGAATCGAGTGCAGCCTGCCCACTGTGGGATCCGAACCCTCAACCTCAGTGATGTCAGACCACGTGAACAAGAGTAGACGAACTACCATAACCACTCGGCCACAGAGGCCCCAAGGATTTCTGTTTTCCTATCGAAGGCTGGGGGTTTTTCTCCTGGTACTCCGGCTTCCTCCCCCAATGAATACTGGACATCATGATATAGCTGAAAAATTGCTGAAAGTGGCGTTATAGAACTACATTCAAACAGACAAACAATGAGTTTGATTTAATTATTAGCTTTAAACAAACCGACGCGATATACAATGTCTTCAACATCATTTAACTTCATGAACCGAAATAGTTACTTGAGTTAATAAAAGAAAGGATTGCTTATGACACAAAATCGTACATATATCATATATTTGGGATGTTTTACCACATCTATGTCCATTCGTCACCGTCATGTTATATTTAATAAAAAGCTCGTGTACCTGCCTCAAATTCCTGTTGGTAGTATAGCAATATAATGCAAGCTGTATTAAATTTTCATAAAGATTAAATATGCGAATTTAAAAAGAACCTCAAATATTTACCAATAAGATTGCTGGAAAATTTAATTTGTACGAAAAACTCAAGGTATTAAGAAAATTCTAAATTTGAGAAGTTTTATGACACCGGAGCCAGTACACAAACCCAACACCTTCTTCCAACAAATTGTAATTATTTTTATTTATTACGGCACTTGCTTTGAAACCCGGCCATTTCAGGCTTCTGCGATTTTTTAGCTATATCATGACTTGCAGTTTTATTTAGTGAGGAGCCATTAAAATTCCCCGACTTTTGGCAAAAAAATAAGAAAAAAGTAATGAAAAGGAGGAATAATTACTTTCGTCCCGTTAAACTCTAAATTTAATTAAAAATTGATTGTTTACTAAAAAAATACGTGTACTCTCCATGTGGGCCCTTCAAATTTTGCTAAGCAAAATGAGACACAAAAGGAAACAAATTCAAAACACAAACAAATTAAATACAGATTAAATTTACATTCTATGATACAGAATGGTTTGAAACAAAGCATTGAAATATATCCATATAAATTATTTACAACATTTTAAATATCTTAAATGAAATTAAATTTAATTTAAATAATGTCATAGTCGTCATTATCAGCAGTGTTCCCAGATATAGTGTTGTACAATAAACAAGAAGAAAAAAATAACACTAAGCAAAATGCAGCGCAATATTAAAGGGGAAGGAAACTACAAATGAAATTTAATCTCAATTGAAAGAAAAAAGTTAAAAATAAGATTTACTATTTAAAGTTGTTAAAAATTTTACAGGGTATGTCGAAAAATATTAATTAAAAATAAAATTTTTGAATTTCCCGCTAGCTAATGTGTGTTGACATATTGTGGCGCTCTTTTGTATTGACGAGTGCCAACAGTGCAATTGTCTAAGTCATTCCTACTATTCCGTTTAAAGATAGGCAGTGATATGTATATATTCATATT
This sequence comes from Limnoperna fortunei, assembly GCA_944474755.1. NCBI lineage: Eukaryota > Metazoa > Mollusca > Bivalvia > Mytilida > Modiolidae > Limnoperna > Limnoperna fortunei. The sequence goes on along the minus strand of OX104124.1, from coordinate 38,057,149 downwards.
ATTTTGCTTCATCTGCACTAAATTATGCCATCTTCACAAACTATTAATTGCTTAAATTTAAGTAATAAAATTTGTAGACCACGAAAAATAATTGTTCAAATTTTCTGGCACTCGTAGTATTATATTGAACATCAGACTGTATAAATGTAACATCGAGATTTTAGAATTTGAGTGCATTGTTACGCAGTTGTGATCTTCAAGTTCTTTTGCAAGTCGAATCCTATAAAAACAAACATTGTCTGCTGTGGTCGGCATTTCGTGCTAATTTCCAAATTCGTACCAGTCCGCTATGTCCAAAACCTTTCGAGACCCTTCTTCTGAATATGGTAAATGCTTCTCGAATTAAATATCTTCAGAAATAAGATATATTTTTAATATTATGAAGAGGGCCTATCTGGTTTTAGCTGTTTTTGTTTACCATATAAATTTTATCAATAACAGCTGTATAACTATTTTGGAAAGTTAATCATAATTAGCAGATGCTGAGACAGGTAAACCGGAATAGTAGGTGTGACGTCACAGATCACACATTAATGGCTGCCTACATTGTGGCGGGAATTTCAAAATTTATTATAAAAAATATTGATTTATTTCTTTATGGTGCCATTTTGTAACACGAACATAGGTAGCAATACATTTATATAAGAATCTTCTGCAAACTTATGCAAAGATGTTTGGAGGGTTTCCTTCCCCTTTAAACACTTTCGATTGGCATTAAATTATGAAGTGAATGTTTGCTTGAATCGAAAGCACATTTAAGCACATTGCTTAATATCTTTGAAAAGTTTTTGCAATGCCTGTTGAAAGTTTGTGTCCAGGAACCAATACACAATTGGATTAATCATGGTATTGATAAAATACGTTCTCGTTAACAGATTAGCAATGACAATGTCCCCTTGACTTTTGTTTTGCCAAAATTTTTCATTTACATCAGTCATGATCGAAATAATAAGGCATGGTAAAAAACAGATTATAAAAATTAGAGTTACTAAAAATAGCATAGCAGTAATTCGGTCCATCTTAATTTGATTTTTCCACGTGCTTTTGGATTTTCCTGATGCTAATTTGTCGGAACTTAGGCTTATGAGTTCAGACATCAGAAGCCCGGTCCTCTTCCCGGATAACTCATTTTCTATTTTCGAATTGTCAGCCATTTCTTGATTTTGATTCTTTCTGTGACTATTGCATTTGGCTGTCGTAGAGTTTATTGCTTGGACATTATTTTCAACACATTTATCGTTATTTATTTGCAACTGGCTAGCTGTTGTTTCTGTGATACCTGTTGCAGACGCTGAACACACTGAAGTGTTCCATGATGTGCCATGTATAAATCGTCGTTTCCATAAAACGATCACAATTTTAATATAAAGTCCTGTTAGGATGAAAACGGAAAATACAAATATCAAAAGGAGAAATCCGTGGTACATTAATGACACGTCCGAGCTAATATAATCATTAGTCTTACCACATCCCTTTCCAGTTACGTTCGGGATATTTGTTTGCATATCTCGAGATCCATATACAAATATCATAGGAATAGCAAAGACTGTTGATGTTATGACAGTAGTCCAACATGCTATTTTGGTTTTGGTAGGAGAAAAATGTTTCTCCAACGGTTTACATACATTTCTGTATCGTTCAACTGCAAGTAAGATGAGAAAAAATATCGATCCCGTAATTGTGCACGTCAGCAAAAAAATCAACGTTTTACAGGCATGGTCCCACACAAAAGTCAGTGGATATATCAAGGTTAAACTGTTGAAAGGTAGTCCTAACACACATGTTGTTAAATCACAGGCAGCCAGACACATTATGTAAACACGTGCTGTACTCCGCTTGATGATGAACGTATTCGTGTATAGAACTAGAAAGTTTCCAATGATACCTACTGCCAGAAGGCTGCTGAAAAGTATCGTCAAAGGGATCAGTGCTATCGCTCGGGTGCTGTTTTCTATTTGCAACAAATACTTGTAATTATTTGAACTATTCATTTCCATTTGTGGTTGCCTCATTTTGTATGTAGCCATCTCAACAGATATAGTAGATATCGATGCAACCATTTGTAATGCAAAATATGAATTAGTATCAATAGTGAAGTTATTTGAATGGAATCGATGATAATGTAATCCTTTGATATTCTGTAGTTGATGTTATTGTTATGCTCGCCTTAAAGAATATTTTCAAATTCAACCTTATACTTTCAACAATGCCTTATTTCGTACTTCTACGAATAACACCCAGACTGAACTAGACTGGTTTTTAAACTTTACCTATTGTGCGTCTTAAATATGACTAAACAACTTGTTAATTGTGGTATACGTGCCATTTGGACGAACATTTCCTTGAATAATAGCTTATATTCTTCGTAGACATTATTTGACATTACAAGATGATTTTTTAAATTAAATTTCAAGTATTTCCTATAATTGAGGAAGGTTTTAGTCTACGCCCTTTTCAAAAACTTATCAAAATAAATCAAATGATATTATGACAGAAATTATTTATATATTAAAATACACATGCAGGTGTACAAAAATGACCAGAAAAAAACAATTCCATAGCCAAACTCTAAAGAGTAATTCTAACATTTATATTTTTATTTATGTATATTTTTAAAAAAAGAAAACCATTCGTGTTTAATACATTTATTTTATTCCATATATCAAGCTCAATTTAAAAACTATTTCAGTCCATTCATTATGAGTGGATAACCTTTCGTATAATAATTCACTCGATAAGCAGTTTAATGTCAGAACAATCATAATAATCGTTGCATCACAACTAAAATCATGGTACGGTAGGACAGGGCATAGTAATGGATATATTAAAATAACATAATAACATACACGTAAATTTTAATTGAAAACTCTATGACATGCTATGTATGATGCCATCGAAATGGATGTTAGTCGAAAAAAATAGTCTACTACGAGTAATGTAATTCATCAAACAGTTCAGATGAAGCCATCTGTAATTACAGTGAAGTCTTATTTGTAAATGGGCAAGATTTTACTGCAGTTATATTTAGATAGTTATTACAGAAGGTTTTGGTAGCAAACTGTAACCAAATCTCACATTCTTAGCATTCATCTAATCAAAATTCAACAGTGGAGCTCAAACCACCAAAAGTATTTGACAAAATTAAGCCTAAAATGTTTGGTTTTTTAACATTAAAGGTAGGGTTATTACAGGGTACTCCTCCCTTCCCAAATAAAAACTGGACGACTTCATATAGTTGAAAGTGGCATTAAGGCTTAAGTTATTCGGCCCATAATTCACATCGTGATCATATATGGTGTCCAGGATGTCCATTGTTTTTCAATGGAGCAGACCTAGGTAATGTTGGCAAACATCGGAAATACTATTTCAGTAACTAACTTTTTTCCTCAAAATTGTTAACATTGACTCAAAGTAAAACTATATTTTTTATTTGTATCATTAATTAGCAATACATTGATTTAATAAAGCTGTATTTCTTGATCGAAAAATAAAATTAAACGGTAACTTCAATTATTGGACGGATACCTTAAACAAACAAGAAAAAAGCAGCAAGAAGATATCAAACGCAATAACGTAAATTCGCGTATTCAAATATACCTATAGCAATTAGTATAAGTGTACCGGAAATCAATATTTATTTTAAATGGAGGTAAAACAATATAGAGCTAATTGACATTTTTAAAAGCTATTTACTTGTGTAATGTATTCCTTCAATAAAGAAAATTCGATCTGATGCTGTTGAATTCTTATTTTGTTAAAGATGGGGAACTGAATTTTCCATTTCGGTATGGATCCTAAGTTTCACAAGAATCCTTATATTAAAAAATGTTATATTGCTGGCTCTGCTAACTGCCAATTGGTTGATTAAACCTCTTACCAAACTTATAAAATATATTCCATACATTTTCCAGCAGATTAAAACGGGTTTCAGGGATATCGTGAAACAAGCTACTCCAGATGTGAATCTGACGTGGGTACTGACAAATACAAAAAAAACATAATTTGTATTTACACTGTTCGAGTAATGAAAAATTTTATTAATTTTTAATTTCAGTCATGCAAAAGCAAATATATAGACTCATCTAGATATGCTGCATTTGGGGGGTTCTTCTGACTGAGAAACTGACAATAATGATCTTAAAATTACTTTAAAATGCAAAGCAAGGATATTCAAACCGGTTTAAAACGTTAGATTATTTTTCTCTTAATATATTCTTATGTTTGATGAGTGGAGATTCTCATTAGCGAAGAAGTCAGATTTTAGTACGAAAGGCCTGGCCGTGGTCAGTAGTGGCTGAAATGTTTATAGAGTGCTTTGCTTCTAGCACGTTCAAGACCTCATTTTTAGATGTTGGAAAGTACTCTCATCGTAGCTTTAACATTCCCCATACCTGCTTAACAAACCATTTCTCGATAATGATCTGTCAAAGTTGTCAGAAGCAAATCAATGCTTCTTGGAAAAGGAAAGTAATAATATATATGTCATACATGTTTTTTAGAATCCGTACGGTCTTTGTTTCCAGAAACACACCAATTTATTTTACGTTAATCTAATGGTATGAAACGTTTACCACATCTATATCCTTTGGTCTTTGTTATAAAATGAAAGTTTTGTTCATGTAAATTTAATTCTATCAAAATCTCTTTCACATAACATAAATCCACAAATAAGGTCTTTGCTGCATTTACTTTTTAGTTCTAATTTATTCAAGATTCAGAACATCTGTTGTATTTCCAATGAAAACAGAGGCGCTTTTTATTGATTGACGTTATTTTGCATGGAAGACTCGTTATGTTTTACTTGATAGAAAAAACCTGTCGAAATATTTATCGGAATAAGACATCATGATGAATATTTCGACATCATAGAACATTCACAAAAACCGAAAAATATATCGTAAAATATTCCAAAATGTTATATTTCCTAGCCATTTATTCTTGCTTTCATTGCAACTGCTCAAATCAGCATTAAGTATCAATTTCTAAAGTTACATCTTTTACCAATAATGGTTTTGTATTGTTAAGATGATTTTTTCTTTAATTGGATGTTTGTGTAATGTTAGTCTATTCTAAATATGCCGTAACGGCATCCAAAACATGATCGGTCCCGAAGCTTACGTCAAGAAGAAATAATCATAAATATCGGTTCTGTCGTTCTAAGAAACGAATAATATGCTTTCCACTTATTGAAACTAAATGAAACCCACCTGAATTTAACACTATTTGTAATTTGACATCGAAAGATAACAAATTTGAAAGAAAAACTATTCAGATAGAAGCGTAAACAGCAAAGGTCAAGCTTTAGAACATAATGACCTTGACCTTGTTTGATATTAATTGAATCTATTTCACAATATTAACCAATTAATAAAACAATTTCTAATGTCTTTCGAAATAAAAAGTCATACAGTAGGACTTTCAGGTCAAATAATTGGATGTGTCTCTGACCTATAACATTGTGGCCATGAGCATACACTTTTTCCTAATCCATATTCCCTGGACTATCCTTGAATAATACTAAATATATTCCATGTCATAACCACTTTTTTCTTCAATCTTCTTATGTGATCGTGTTGGTACTGCTTAATAATTCTCCATATTAGATTCCTCTGTCTTTTTTACGTCCAAACATACCTCTCTGGGTACCGTTGTACTTAACCTAGTCTCCTGGTGCAATATGTTTTATTGACGCAAGCTTCCCTTCAAATATAACACCATGTCAGGACCTCCAATATAAGCATTTTCATTGGATAATAATATGACGTCATTTAATATCACATACACATGACAATCTTTTTTAAAATCTAAGATTACCTTTTCTTAATAAAATTTAAATATTAATTACATTTAAACAATACGTATAAATTATGAAATCATAATGTAAACTCAGCTGCGAAATGTAAACATTGAACGTCACAAAGAGAATAAGACGTCATAATACGTTCGGTCTATTTGAACTTATCTATAATGCTAAATAATTAGTCTAGAGAATATCCGAGCGTCAAATTTCAACGCTGTCACCGTTGAAATCCAATGCTCCTGACCTGACGTTATATCCGAAGGCCCTTAGGCTCATGAGGATATCATTGTCAGGGTACCAGAATACAGTTGTACTAACGTAATTACCTAGTATGACTAGGTCAGCAAATAAGAAGTACATAGAAGATCACAGACGAAGATTGAAGAAAACATGAGATAGAAAAGTTACAGAAATCTACGGGAGAACAAACACAAGTTCTACAGATCTTCGGAAAACAGGATCTAAGAACCGCGCAGGAAAAAGATCCAGCTTTAAACAAAGTAAGGAATCAAATCCAAGATTACCCATCTGACCAGGTATCATATTTTATCCAGAAAGCTGGAATTTTATGCAGAGTTTATTACCAACCAGTGGGATGGGATTACATTAAATAGTACTACCACATAAATACAGTAAAACTTTATTAGAGTTAGCCAATGATATCAAGACCTTAATAAAGTTACTGAGTTTAATACTGTAGCCATGCCTAGTAAGGAAACCGTATTATCTAAACTAGGGAAAGCCAAATACATAAGTAATCTTGATCTTACCAAGGGTACTGGCACCTTAGTCGTTATGATGATGATATAGATAAGAGTGCCTTTGCAGCACCAATGAAACAGTATCAGTTTACTGTTATGCGATTTGAAATGATAAATTTTAGTGCTTCATTTTTGCGCCTTATGAGGAACGTTTTACAGGAATGCCAGGAATTTTCAGATTCTGATATTGATGCATTTGTCACAAAATAGACATTTTGTAACTTCACAGTGGATTGTTCTATAGGATCTTCTACCTTCTTTTTCAAAGTATTCAGCCTGTTTTACCAACTTGACAAAGAAGGGTTTGCCAAATAAGGTAACTTGGGCTGAGGAGCACCAGAGTTGGTTTAAAACTAAATTCAATGATAGCAGCAGACCCTGTTTTGAGATCTCCACATTTTACTCGGACATTTTTTGTCAGAACAGATGCATGTAAAACAGGCGTAGGTTGTGTTTTTGAGCAGGAATTTGTGGATGGTTGGAATCCAGTTTTGTAAAGGAGCAAAACGTTCTTTAATGCTGAAAGTAAGTAGTCTGTCATAGAAAAGGAATGTTATGCCTTTGTTTGGGCAGTGAAACTTTTTAGATTTACTTAGAGGGTAAATAGTTTATTGCAGTGGCTTCAGAAGATGAAGATAAATAATCAAAGACTTCCGATGTGGAGTTTGACTCTTTTAGAGCTAAAGTATACATTGAGTTATGTACCAGGTTAGTTGAACGTTGTAGCGGATGCATTGTCTAGGATTGATGAATAGGAATCTCTTGAATACTTAAGTTTGTACTATATGAAATGATTGTAGTTATGTTACTTTTTGCTAGGTTGAGGTAAGTATTTCTTTTCCAGGATACGGTGAGGGTTTTTAGAAGGGTCGGAACAAATGTCATTTTGCCTCCTTAGTGGGTAGAATTGTAAATTTGTAGAGATAAATTAGAGTTATCTCTCTTTTGATTGTAATTTACTAGTACAGGTTTTAATTAATCAACCTGAACAGGTGTACCATGTTTAAGTATTAAAATAACACAAGAAGAAGCAGTTTTGACTCAGTTATATCAGTGGGCACCTAGTTGATAAGATGTGCTAGGGTCTGAGCACATGGTTTGTGCAAATTTTGAGATTTTGAAACCTGATTATTGTCAGAGTTCAACATAGCAATGAAAAAAAAGAATAAAAAGAATGTTCTGGAGTTAGGAACTTGTCTCTTCCTTTGAAAGCCATCTTACTCCGATTTAACAATTATAAACACAACAGGTGGCACCAAGGAAGTAGGATATGATTTATGATGCTCACCCTTCCGAAATACCTGATATCACTCCACTTATAAGGTGTTGTCTGTTCGTGCGTTTAATATTGAATTATTTTTCTTGCTTGTTGTTTTGGCAAGTTTCTGTTGGTCATGACTGTGTTATTTTGTACTTGGATATTGTTTATTTAAATTACACCTCGTTGACTTATGGTTGGTTATATGAAATATAAATAAGAGACTAGATAGAAAAAAGCGTAGAATCATTTAACGTCCGATTTGGTTGGATGTGAAAAATCAATTCAAATCTTTTTCAGAAGAAACAAATCGACACATATTGTTTATATGTTAAAAGAATGCACTGGCGATGAGGACGAATCCGTGTACACCACACGCTTGTCTTGCCGATGGATTTAAAAATTTATCAGACATTAATTGTACATTCCTTCTAATGTAATAGCAATCTTCATATATATTCAAAACAAACCGATTTACGAAATTTAGTTAATTTACTTTTGAAGGGATGCTCATGGCAAAAGCAGAATACTTTTTTAAAGGAACCACAGAAACTGATTCATCTAAATCATTTTGAGACTTACACCTCAAACATGACACTAACGTTTATCTTATTCCTCAGTTACCGCAATTATGCAGCAATATTCTATGCAGCTTTTCTTCCAAACGGTGTCTATTTTTCTCAGTTTATGAGGTATGCAAGAGCTTGCAGCGAGTACACTGATTTTTGCACACGTCACCAATTTCTTATTATATATAAATTAATCCATCTATCTTAATCAACAAACACATACTACTGTAATTTACGCGGGAGGTTCGGCATGCCATAAACCCTGGTTTAAACCACCATTTCTGTTGAAATTCTGGACCATTGCTGTAGTTACTATATATATTTAGTTGTTGGTTCTGGATTTGCCGGTTTCTCGGACTATGATTTGTGGATTGTCTTTTTAGGCAGTTTCCTCGGTGTTTGGTATTTGGTTGTTACCTTCATTTATAATATTTTGTTATGTTATTTTTTACATCATAAGATTTTTATCTTATGTTATAACTAAGCCTTCATAAGTACTAAATAGTAAACTAAAAGTTCAGTGATAACATGAAACGTTATAATAATTTGGGTTGTAAAGTTACATCTGTATACCATCATCGTATAGGAAAATGAAATGAGATAGTTATCTAACCCCGATTGACTGCGCATGATTATGTGGAAAATGACCAATTATGTTTTTTTTATCTTTGTCCATAATAGAAGACCAAAATATTTATGGAATTTTAATATAATGTGCTAAATTGACCTGCAATTACTTATATTCGCATATTTGTGTTAATTGTGGTCTAACACTTGGGTTCCGCGACAAAATACCAAACTTCTATTCGAACGAGTACATGATTCTCTAGAAATATGCATATTTTAGCTTTGTCTCCTTTGAGATTTAGCTTCTATTTGCAGTTGCCGCTTATGAATGTTGAACAATTTTTTATTGCAGTTGCCGTTAACCGATTGATTGCTTAAAATTTATGACAATTATTATTTTATTTTTCTACTGCGCTAGTTTAAATGCAACATGCGCACAAAGAACAAATCAAATCATTGCAATAATTCCAAAAATAATTGTAAAATACACTGATGTTAAATAAAGAGAAAAGTTCCACCATACAATAAGCCTAAAATTTTCTCATGAATCCATGAATGAAAGCTACATTAGTGTCCATGGCTTTGTATTTCATGCTAAGTATATGAGATCATAAAAAATAAAGAAGTATATTTTTCGTCCAATCAGATGTTATCGACCCATTACATTTCCTAATATCTCTGAATAGTCTGTGCACTTCCTCTCTTTCGTTACTTCTCACTGATTTTCTATGTGTGAACACGGATTGGTAATATGCACTTCCTATTATGGATACAGTAGATAATTTTTCAATTGTTTTAAATAAGCAAAAAAAAAACACGTTGGCAATCAAAATTCCAGAGTCCATGACACTAATACGTAGTAAAATATCAAACAAGAACGTAACACAGAATAAAACAACACACACACACAGTGACACTATAAAATAATACACTAATGTTAGTTCACGTGTATATTTGTATTCGACGTTTCTGTTTTTACATTATACCTTCTACCATGCCACTGTATAACATTTGTTTCAGAATTAAGATTTCTATTTGTCCCATACTCGACAAAGCCTTGTTGGACAGAAAAGATCCTTTCACTTGGGTGTCTGATACTTTCACGTATTGCCCACCAACCGGTGTAAGATACTTTATTTCCTTTTTACCACATACGTTGTGCTGCACGTTAAGACGTTATATATAAAATACTTTATATCATTTAAATCCATTTGTATAGAATTATATATTAAAGACTTCAAACCACAATTGATCCCATTTCTGTATTTAGTTTGCGTAAAGAAAGTAACTGTTTAATAAATATACCATCTATTGAAAAGTAAGTCCTATTTCATATTTCAGCATGCAGCACACGTCAATAATAGGAAAATAACAAAGAAACCCGACCGAACAAGAGCCAAAAGCCAAGGGACAGTTACAAATCCGGATATAGACAAACACAACACAAAAACCAAAAACATAAAACACAGAGAGTAACACGAACCCAATAAAAACCATGGGTGCACTCAGGTGCTCCGGACGAGTAAGCTCGCCAGGGTAAATTAAATGTAGTCACCGAATTTAGCATTGTTGAGGGACAAAACATCATCAATATAGCGGAATGTGAAATTAAAGGTCTGGCCAGAGTCTTTTCTTTCTTCTTCAGTAGGCCGTCTAGGAACTCAGCCTCATAAGAGTACAAAAACAGGTCGGCGAGGAGAGGAGCACAATTAGTACCCATTGGAATACCAAGAGTCTGTTGAAAAACATGTCCTCCAAACATGACGAATATGTTGTCAATCAGAAAATCTAACATGTGTGAGATTTGTTCTTCAGTATATTTAGTATTAGATCTGGAGTCGTTGATGACGAAGTAAGTTCTGTCATGACTAATTACGAGGTATTTATATCGTCTATTGCCGTTTTTTGAAAAAAACAGCGTTTTATAAGATCTTTAAGCCTGGTTTTAAGCTGCGTATGAGGGGATGGTCGTATAGGGTGTCGAAAAATCAAATGTTTTAATGGTGTTACAATAGGAGAGAGATCCAGACCTCAAGTTTAAGAAATAGTAACAATGTTTATAACACTACACAACTTGATGCATTATGAGCTGTATTGATGTCACGAATTGAAACTTATAAATTAAACTGAATCGACGATATAAACAAATTACTTAGCACCACGAAAATTGTCAAAAAGACAATTCGCAGATCAAAGTCCAACATATAAACATATAGTAGCTATATTATGTATGCCTAAATGTGTTCAACTATTTGTAACTGTGCTATCCAAAGCATATTATGACTAAACTATATTTGTTCTTGATGCACTTTTATCTACATTGATCTTGTGACTATGGTCGGTTTTGGGAGGCTACTGTTCACGATCTCTAAATCACTGTATACAATTCATACAGTTCACGTCAGTCATTTACATTTTTTATCTTTTACTGATTGCTTCTGTCCTGAACTGAAACAGTGCATGACAGTTAAGTACAGTACTTTTGTAGAATCGAAAAGAACTGTTAGTTACTGCATCAGATCGTGACAGTACTTTTAAATTTTTAGCTGGATTTAAAATGACTGACATTCACTGTAGCAGTCATTGACAGTGATTATCAATATTTACCTGTATTTAGAATGACTGATAATCATTGTAGCAGTCCTTGTCAGTCATTATCAGTTCTTACGTTGATTTAGAATGACTGATATTCACTGTAGCAGTCATTGTCAGTCATTATCAGTTCTTACCTTGATTTAGTACGACTGATGTTCACTGTAGCAGTCCTTGACAGTCATCATCAGTTCTTACCTTGATTTAGTATGACTGATGTTCACTGTAGCAGTCCTTGACAGATATCATACTTTCTCTTCCATACCATTCTATATATAGTCATTTATAAACAAAGACCAGCAGTGAAGACTTGATTAAATTGGAGTTTAATCGATAAAAAATAGGAAATGCGTCAAATTAACCCCACAAATCCATTTTTCCTAGTGCCAAAAATATTTTCGTTTAATTCCTTTGTTTCCTCCTAATAAACCCAATTGTTGTAACAAACAAGGTGCGATAAATTACCGGAATAAGAAGCCACATAACGTTTGTTTTTTTGAATGATGTTTAACGCCATTTTCAGCAATGTTGCAGCTATATCATGGCGTCCAGTCTTTATTTGGGAAGAAGCCGGAGTACCCGGGGAGAACCCCGGACCTTCGGTAGGAAAACTGACAATCCTTGTCAATTAAGATTGGAGTCGAGTGCACCCTTCCTGCAGTGAGACTCGAACCCTCAACCTCAGTGTTGAGCCACATAACGTTACATCTGTACATATTTCTAATAAATTCCACAGAGCTGCCCAGCGCATCCACCGGTTGGACAGGGATGGCGTTAGGGTGGTCAGGTCATAATACGGAAAGCCTGACCACGGACCACAGTGAGTAACATGTTTGGAGAGTGCCACGCTCCTTGTATGATGTAGACTTTTTTGTAGATGTCAAAAATAGTATGCTTGTTGTATCCGCCACAAAAGGCTAAGTTTTTCTAAACCCCATACTTTTCCAGTGGCATTCAATTTTTTTTCTTTTGCTCCACCATTCCCGAATTAATTGTTTGTTAGCCTGTTCTCGTAATGAATAAGCTGAAATTATGCTCGCTGGATGTTAGGCAAATATCCAATCAGTCAATCAATCAATCAATCAATTAATCAATCAATCAGTCAAGCATCATATTCTCTGGACCATCATTATTGGATACCGGAAGATATTTACTCCACAATACTTTGTAAATTTCCTATATTTGTGTAAGAGTTTTGTTTTAAAATAAAGGAGGTTTTAGTTGGGAATTGTCTCTTTAAATAATTACAAAAGTTATAATTTGGGGAAGCATATTTTGTATACTCCTAATTTACAAATATATTTAAGACAAACTAAACAAATGTTGTAGTTGTATCCTTATAAAATGTTTAAGGTTTGGGGTGGGTCATTATAATATAGTGGTTTTATTTCATCAAATTAATGAACAATCATATTTCCGACTTGTTGGTAATACCAGTGAACACAGATGATTAGCTTCCAGCTGTGACAGGATGTTATTTACATTTAAATGTATATTGCATATATATGTGTGGTTCATCTCCAGCAGTGTTATGTAACACCTGGGTTTATCTGTTTGTGTCTTTTCTGTACTGAACTTAACATATAAAATCAAAACGAGAACTTACTAAATTGAAAAATTTGTTTGTTTTTCTTGTTGTTTTTTTTCTATTTTTGTTTTGTTTGGTTTTTTTTCTTGTTTATTACACTAGAAAGGATTGAACTGTAAAATTGTAGTCACTTCATAGTTTTTTATTAGTTTTTTTTAATTGTCTATATGCATCAGTGTGCATCGCCTCGGGAATATACCGAATAAACAGGCTTTTGTCTTAGGGGGGAGGTAGGTTGCAATACAAATGTTTAAACTAGGAAACACTGTAGTCACTGCAAACGCTTTTTAAATACAATCATCTGTTTTCTTTTTGTTTATATGCATCAGAAGGAAAATAAATGTGTGCATCGCCACGGGAATATGCCGGTTGTAAAAAATGACACGTTTTGTCAGTTAGGGAACAGGTAATTGTGCGCAATCATCCTGAACAAGAATTCAGATTCACCAATTTTATAATGTAATACATAGATTTTCAGTGATGAAAGTTTCTGGTAACATTAGAACGTTCTATCCTCCCCGTTTCTGTAAATATCCTACAATTGTATTTAGCATTGAAAAAGTAAATTAATATCTATTGTCGAAGTATGCCAAACCATATTTAAAATAGCACGCTTCCAAATCTTTACAGACAACAACAGGAGAATCGCCGACCCTGGTTAAGTACCATACAAACTTGAATTTGAATCGAGTGCACCATTTCTTTTCACAATGCAAAATCAAGCACAAAGTAATGCCTCCGCATTTATAAGAGAGAATTTAGTTAGAAAAACTTCTCGGCTACTCATCCATTCTTGAAAAGTAACAATAATAAACAAAGGATTCAAATGAGACGAAAATTGAATAAACATGTAAAGATTACAATAATTCTCCGAATCAATAAAACGCAAGTCATATTGCAAACAACAAAAATTTGATCAATTTAACGCATTGTCAATACACGTAACACATTATTTACACTAAAGTTTACCATGAGTTAAGATATTTTTTTATTGGGAAAAAAATGTTTTCTTGTTTGAAGTTATACGCCACCGTTAGCATTTTATCGTCCAATTTTTAATGGAAGATGAAGCCAGAGAACTAGTGATAGCTCATACCCACAACTTTTCGGTAAGAAAACAGACGAAGAAAAGAGATGAAGTCGAGCATGCCCTTAAAGCTATTTAAGTCGTAATATAGTTATTAGGTGAAGTAACTTGTTTTGACATTGAAGAGAAAGTTTTTTTTTGCACAGTATTGTATAATTTCTTCACTGTCCTCTGGCTATTTTATTTAATTAGACCTTAAATGTGTCTTGTATTTCTATGATATATTTTTATGTATTTTAATATAAATTAACAAGAAATTAATAAGCAGGAGACCATTGTATCGTTATGCACTAGAAAGTTTGTTGGAAATACGGAAAAGTAATTTTATTGAAGTGATTGTTATTACATATAAAATTGGTTTCCGATTTTAAGTATCTGACAGGTGTTTGAAAATGTGTCGTGTACGTGTAGCTACCTGGGGTGCAAAGGTAAACTAGAGATGTAGTTTGTTAATTTGTTTATTGCTTTGACCGATGATAACGTGTTACTTTGAAGTGATGTTATTTTAGTATAACAAATTGATGTCTTGATAATAACTTTAAATTCAGAGTACGATGTCGTACGTGCAGAATTATATTTGATTGATGAAAAGGTGGAGGAGATACATGTAATTCTTGAGATTAATAGTAAAACTTCATTTGTTGGGGAAGACAATTAAAAAATGTCCGATGTTGACAAAGAAAAAGTCTTTCATATATATATTTCGCATAGGACATTTTAGTTAATATTCTGGATAAAAGTTGTAATTCAAATCAATTTGAATGCACACGGTCATATTTAAAATTCTAGATTAACTGATAAAAATGTCTCCTTTTTTAGAAATACATATATGTACACATATTTATCCCATCGGCTAAAAATCATACATTACATAGGTATAAACTTTATAGTCCCTCGTTCATGCAATTGTACACAAATGTCGCTGTTAATGTTTTTTGTATCTGTATCTTCTGCTATAAATATTTTTCCATAATTTGTATATACATTTATAACAAAAGGCGAAATAAAAATATATCTGTTTAGTGTTCAGGGGCCTCCGTGTTTGAGTGGTTAAAGTAGTTCGTTTAATATTGATCACGTGGTCGGTCCATACTGAGGTTGCAGGTTTCATTCTCCGGGCAGGGTGCGCTCGACTCCAATCTTAATTGACAATGATTGCCAGTTTTCGTACCGAATGTCGGGAGTTTTCTCCGGGTACTCCAGCTTTTTTCTTCCCCAAATATAAAAACTGGACGCCATGATACAGCTGAAATATTACTGAAAATTACAACAAACCAAATCAAACTATTAAGTGTTCTATTTTATTACATATTTCAATTCAGCCTATATATATATATATATATATATATATATATATATATATATATATACTGCCCATATATGAACATGTTCCCAATGACGATGTCACTAAAAAAGCTCACGAAAGAGATTTACTTTGCTTATAACCACACAAATATTGAACAAACTTCTTTTTTCCCCGATGTACTCATATTGAATTGAAGGGGCCTCGGTGACAGAGTGGTTAACGTAGTTCCTCTACTATTGGTCACGTGGTCAGCCAATGCTGAGATTGCGGGTTCGAGTCTCACTGCGGGCAGGTGCTCTCGACTCCAATCTTAATTTACAAGGATTGCCATTATTTGCAAGGCTAAAATTAAAAAAATGCTCAAATATCAGTCATACTAAATCAAGGTAAGAACAAATGATGACTGACAAGGACTGCTACAGTGAACATCAGTCATTCTAAATCAAGGTAAGAACTGATAATGACTGACAAGGACTGCTACAGTGATTATCAGTCATTCTAAATACAGGTAAATATTGATAATCACTGTCAAGGACTGCTACAATGAATGTCAGTCATTCTAAATCCAGCTAAAAATTTAAAAGTACTGTCACGATCTGATGCAGTAACAAACAGTTCTTTTCGCTTCTACAAAAGTACTGTACTTAACTGTCATGAACTGTTTTAGTTCATGACAGAAGCAATCAGTAAAAGATAAAAATTGTAAATGACTGACGTGATATGTATACAGTGATTTACATATCGTGAACAGTAAATTTACAGTCACTATCAGTTTCTATCAATCAAATTTGAACTATGTATGGTAATGTCAGTCCTTATTTTGGTTCACAGTGAAGACGTAACTACATTTTACAGACTTTCTTTTATTCAGAAGAGTTTTGATTTTAACTTATGCTTTACTTCAAATAATAATAATTTCAAATTAATTGAAGTTTTTCAAAAGTTTACAGTCGTAAAGTTCTTTATTGTAATACATAGTTCTTATAATTTCCGATTTATTTATTGGTATAAAATCTTTGTTTGAACAGAAGAATTAAACTGAACACGTCTTTGATATCAATTTAACTTGTCAAATGTCTGCACAAGTCAGGGCTGTAGTTGCTCTATTTATGGTTGTTAATTCTAAAGTTTGTCGGTTTCTTTGGACTTTGATTTGATATTTGCCATGTCTTTTTAACAGTTTCCCTGGTGTTTGGTATTTTGTAATTGCCTTCATTTTAACATTGATGATTTAGAAATTATAAACCAGATATATTTTATATCTATCAGAACATATATTTTATAAATGCTTATTGTTGATTCTTATAAGTGAAACTAAGAAAAATGAATTGGGATTGGACACAACTGTCTTTCTACCACAGTTATTTATTTGCTTATAATGACCATGAATGTCCTTTGGTATTGTGTTATTACTTTTATTTATAATAACTTGTTAATTTAAAATCAAAACATTAAGTTGTTGAAAAAAATCTCAGTTTGTGGTTTTTTTATTTGAAAGTCTCAATGTTAACTATTTTTTTTTCTTTTTTGTCCACTAGAGGTACCTTTTGTGATTTTACAGACTTAATCGCTCAACTTATAAAATACAACTTTTATTGAAGGCGGGGGTTATTGGATCCAAGGCCGGCACTACTCAATATAGCATTCGATCAAAATGATTTTAACAAAGCGTGACATACACATGCTTTTTGCAAAATGGATATACATGACACTGTCATTACTATATCGTGTATATTGTATAATAATTATCGTGATGCCGTTTAGTTAAGCTCGTATTTTATTATTTGAAGAAGCCATTTTATATAGAGTCTGAATGTCTCCTAATCCCTGTTCAATTAGATATCCGATGTTTTGTGCTGCGTCGACATTTCCATCTACACTTATATTCTGCTATCAGACAAACCAAAATCTTTCCTTTGACGTTTATCATGATTCATTCATTCATTTGATTTAATAGGTTACCATTTAAAATCTTCAACATAATTCCCAAACTAAATTGCTTTACGTTTATGTTGCTTACCAAAGTACAAGTTTGAATCCATATGTTGCATATTTTTATAAGAATATGTTGAAGTGCTTTCAGTGTTTTAGTAACAATTGTATCACCATCTAGAATCCAAATGTAAATAAAAAAGTTGTGTTTGCTTTTCTTTGTAAGGCGGTTTCCTCACTTACATATGACACTCAACATTTACTCATTTTAGATCGATTAATTAGAATTTGAACTCTACTTTCATTTGAAACTTGGAACTCAGTTTAGCACATGTATAATTTTTTTGTAACTCTATACAAAGATCTCTTTGTAAATTGATATTCATTATTGTGAATTCATACGTACTCCTCTTTTAGGTAACTGGATACTTCAGAAATCATTACACTAAAATATCTGCAGAACAATCAAAAATAATAACAAAATGTTTAAAAAAATCCACAATAATTACAAACAATAGTTTTGAAAAATGAAAACAAATGTTGCAGAAATTCATTTGAACACATTTTCTATCGAAATAACTAATACATTGGGTAACAGTTTGAAGATCTACACAATATTTTGAAGAGAACGTGTAAGGTTGGAATTTCTTTAAAATCCTTTTATTTTTATTTCTCGTGTGCCCACAACATTTTTGGACTAAAATCTTGTTCTATTTCCTTATTGATTTATTGCTTGATGTTAAAATTTAAATATGTGCGAGTATTATTATAATTTGAATGATAAATTTAGTTTCTGCTTCGGTGCTCGCGCCAAAAGATAGGATTCATAATGGTCTTTAAATTGTTTTACCTGGATCTTTTTGGCTCTATTGATACGACAAAATGACAACAAAATGTTGAAGAAATTCACAATAATTACAAACAATAGTTTTGAAAAATGACAACAAATGTTGCATAAATTTGAATACATTTTCTATCGAAATCACTAATATATTGGTTAACAGTTTGAAGATCTACATAATATTTTGAAGAGAACGTGGAAGGTTGGAATTTCTTTAAAATCCTGTTATTTTCATTTCACGTGTGCCCACAACATTTTTTTACTAAATGCTTGCTCTATTTCCTTATTGATTTATTGCTTGAAGACGAAATTAGATATGTGCGAGTATTATTAAAAACGTTTTACCTGGATCCATGTGGCTCTAGTGATAAAATCCAGGTGCCCAAAAACTTCAGATACGACAAAAAAGATGCATCCAAATGTTCCAAGTTTCAAAAGTTTATTTAATTACATTTGCTTTTATTTGAATGATAATTTAGTTTCAGCTTCGCTCCTAGCGTCAAAAGATAGTGCTCATAATGGTCTTTAAAACTTTTTACCTGGATCCTTGTAGCTCTAGTGGGAAAATCCAGGCGCCCATAACCTTGAGATACGACGAAAAAGATGCATTCAAATGTTCTAAGTTTCTGAAGTTTATTTAATTGCATTTGCACGACAATTATTCACTGAAAAAAATTGGTCAATAAATTTCTTCAAACTTATAGTTCGTGTTTATACCAGCAATCATAATTCAAATTAAAACAATAGTGGATTCAGAGCTTGTAAATAAAAAATACCAATTGCATTTCTATGTGAAGTCAAAAAGGGGATTCGACGTAGGGTTCGCTGTTATTAAAAGAGTTATTTATGAAAATCATATGTTTCATATATAATTAATTCATTTGAATTATTTTCATATGATAATCATATAAATTACAATGATTTTAATCGGGAAGTGCATGGCATTTGCCAGTTGTAGCATTAAACAATACATGTATGGTAAACTGGTTATCGCTAAACATATCACACAAAAAATCAAAGTTATAAATGAAAATAAGTAAATTGAAATGCAGCATCACATTTTGTCAGACTATTTGCACCACAATACAGACGTAATACAATGGGTGAATATGAGCATGTATTGTTCATCATAGTACTCTTTTTTATACAGACAAATAACGCATTTACCTTTGAAAATATTTATTTATTATACTATTAAAGCTTTGTTTGATGAATCAACGTCACCACGAGATGTCCGGTATATTGATACAGCAGTAATTCCATATTTCTCTGGTATAAACATTTATTTCAAAAATAAATACTGCATTAGGGCCTTCAACGACATTATCGAACAAACAAATAACGGTATTTCAAATTTGTTTGTCAACGTTTTCTTATCTATTTGTGGCGCAGAATTAATCGATAAATTGGACATTAGTAGTCGTTTTGAAAAAAGATATCAGTTAAAAAATAAAAATTTGATTTTTGAAAACGGTTTTATAAATATTTTAATTACATTTGTCGACGAATTTTGCAGAGACAACTTTTTAGACATTTTAGAGACTACCGGAATATACCGGCATAACAAATATATGATAAGTGCATCGCAGATCAACGGCTGGTTAGAGGACAAAGTTTTGCAATCCATCGAACCAACTCGTTAATTTATACAGCCCCAATAAGAGATTCTTTGATTACAAACATACAAACCATCTTAGCAGTCTACATCGTAATTTGTAATTCAATAGTGGTATCTACTTTCTTAAAGAAAAAATATCGGACACCAGTGACTGTTTTGTTGTCATTTTTGGCTTTCACAGACACAGTAACAGCGTTGTTATCGTCAATACCCAGTTCCATCGCTCATATATTTTATAAACAAGACCTAGATTTAATTTCACATTCAGATGCGCTCTGGTATCTCAATTATCCAATGTGTATATTTCCTGGTTTAGCCGCTGCATTATCTAATGCCTTTCATATGATGTCCGTTTTAACAACTTCTGCGTTATGCATACATAAAGCGACTGTTATATTGTTCCCAATATGGAGTAGAGGACACATAAAGGTGACATGTTGTTGGATCTTGTGCATTGGAACGAGTGTAGTTATTCTGTTATTACATTCACACCGGCTTTACACCTTCATCAATGTATTACATGAAGAAAACCATATATGCTGCTTCGACTTCTACTTCGAATATACTTTGACATCGTCTACTGGATAAATGCTATTATCTTTTTGTGAGCAGTCGTAATGGTATTGTTGAGTACCATATTTATAACTTGTAAGCTTACCTTCCTCAGAAGGACCCTACCTTGGTCTGATTCTACAACAGTTCAAGCTAGGAATCGGAGATCTGCCATAACGGTGGTCATAATTTGTATCATCTTCTTAATATCTGAGGAATTACATTTTTGGGCTCAAACAAATGAAATTTTTAATCCTACGAAGAGCAGACAACTTAATATGTTTGATGTTGATAACTTTTCTTCAAACGCTTAAAAAACTTTCGAGTACTTAGCTTACAGATTGGATTTGCATTAAACTTTCTCATATACTTGGTAATGGGACAACAGGTGAGAAACGTGCTATATCAACGTTTACATGTGTTCTTTACGTTCTTCAGATGTCGTGAATAAAATAATGTGTATGCTAGTATTAAGGAGAATATGCTCTGAAAATAAAAATTATTAAAAGAGGTAATACCAAATAAAAATCTACAGAAGAGATGTTTCCGGAAAAGAGATTTAGATCACACATTTTACACTTGGACAGAGAAAATCTATTAAAAAGTAAAACGGATAAGATAACGAACTCGGACAGAGTACCGTTATCAACTTACAATAAAGAACTTCCAAACAAAATATTAAGAAACATACTGAAAACATTGCAAAGATCTATAGAGATGCAGAAAGTTTCAGGAACCACCGATGCTAGCATACAGACAAAAATTAAAGGTAATCTATTTACTGCTAAACGCAATTGGTTTTGTAAACGGGAAAACGAAGAAAAGGCAATGTAATATAATTTTTTCAGTTTGTAGTAGAATGCAAAATCTTACAAAGCTAATAATGGTGTATCATACAATGTTGACTGTACAAATCAATTGTAGGACGGCAAATTTAATATATGGAATTTATTATGAACAGTGTAAAAAATTGTGTATGTTGATGAAACTGGAAATACAATAATAAACGCATGCAAAATCACCTTGTGTGTATTCGAAAAAAAATACAAGATGGTGTCCCAATACATTTCAATTAAGAAGCCCGTAATATCAATGACTAAATAATTGTAGCTGTAAAAGTTAACAATCATGCATATATCGCAAAGAGAAAAAAAATTAGAGGAAAAAAATTGGGACATTAAATGAAAAAGGAGTGAGCAAAAAAGGGAAAAACTTAATATAATTAACACTATATTATGGTATAAAACTATATTGACATTGTATTATCCTTTATAACGTTATTGTATTGTAACTTTTATTTAATTGTATCCCACTTTATTTATCTCTTTATATTACCGGTTAATTTCACCTTTTATCTAACTTTCCCCTTTATGACGTCATTCTATTGTATCGTTGTTGTTCTTACTATTGATGTTCACATGTACATCTTTTGTCAATTGTGTAGATGCCTTCAATAAAGACGGCAGTGGTCATTGAAACGTCGGCAAAATATAGAGTTTTTTTATTTTTAAGCGAAATACTTTTAGAAATGCGACTTTTAAACAATATAGTTTTAGAAATGTGACTGACGTCATTCTATTGTAACGTTGGTGTTGTTGCTATTGATGTTCACATGTACATCTTTTGTCAATTGTGTAGATGCCTTCAATAAAGACGGCAGTGGTCATTGAAACGTCGGCAAAATATGGAGGTTTTTTTTTATTATTAAGCACTATAGTTTTAGAAATGCGACTTTTAAACAATATAGTTTTAGAAATGTGACAAAACAATATTGATTATGCATTCACTGTAGATGTTATAGCGAGCACAGCTCGCAGCGGGCAGCAAAGCTGCCCGCGAAGAGCGGTGAGCTCTACGGCAATTACGTGTCACGTGATCAAAATGAAATCACGTTATCAAAATCTGCTTAATGCTGATATTGATTTTTTTTCGTCCGGAAGTTGATATCGTCAAAAAACTGGAACAAAGTGAATGAAGAAGGGCAAACATTAATTTTAAAGAAAGACTTAAAAATAAAGTTGGCATCGATAAAAAGTAAATGTGATATTTAAAGATAACAACAAAAATTTCATACTATTTTTTTGGAATCTCTAAATCGATCCTTTAAAAATTGACAATCAAAGACATTTCATGTGACGTCACCATTACAAAGAAAGACGTCACGTGACAACTGGAATTTAGAGGCACTGTCATAGGGTAGCGACAAGTATTAAATGTGGTGTTAACATTATATTAAAATTTTAGAATTTGATGGAAATTAAAATAATATTGTGTTTCAAACAAAAATTTAGTTGCAAGCTGTTTGCCCTCTGTTCTTGATTTCGCCTGTTTATTACCTGTGGCACAAAAACGGAACAAGAATAACAAGCTGCGAGTTCGTACCTTTTTAAGTCCGAAGAATGTTATTTCCTAGATTTATTTCTTTAAGTCCTTAGCCGTTATTTAAAGTATGCTAATTTTAATTATAATATGGACTGCAAAATCAGAAAAATACAACACATATCAAACAAGACTGTGAAGAGCTCTACTGGACCCCTACTTAACTTAAATTTGTCTCAATATTTTCGCGATAGTTAGCCAAATAAGAAAATATTTTTAGCCATACATTTTTTTTAAAAACTACACTATAACATGTATTTACTTTGTTCAACTCTAAATATACATAATCTTCAACAGTTATACTACAAATGCGGAACCGTACTGTATTCGTACCAATTTTTTTATGTATAATGTAGTGGACCAAATTATAACAAGCTACGGTTCCGCAGCTACAACATCACATTACACAGCGACAGGTCCCGTTTTCAATTTGTAACAATTTAATAAAATGCAATATAGCTGACCAAACTGTATATGCGTTATTTAATACGAAAATACAACAAACTGTAAAGTAGATCAACATGAAAAAAGTAAACTTACTGTAGTATAATATTCCCTTATGACACAATATTTCCGGCAACATAAAAACCATGAAACATCGAACTGTAACTGGAACTGATCCACGAAAACATAAGAATCCTCACAAAATGTTATTGCTCCATAGAACACTTTCTTATCACACATGTTTTTTTTAATCATGTTATGAACTTCTTCACTGACAAAAATCTAAAACATCTGAGTACATGAGGCACAAATGACACATTATTCCACCAACATAAAACATAACTAAGTAACGGAACGGATCCATAAAATCAAACTGATCCTTACCAATATGTTATTTCCCCGTAGAACACATTCTAATCACATAATTATTTATCGAATTATGCAGCTGTTAACTGACAAATTTCTAAAATATCGAAATAGAACATATTTTGAATATTTTCCGCCAATGCAAACTATGTCAACCTGACTTTATTAGGTCAAGGCCCTTAATTAATTTTCATTGGTTGTTTAAAAAGGGGTTCCAAGTAGGGGTTATGGGAAGGATAGTAACACTGACCAAAGCGGGATAACTCTTAACAAAAGTTAATGAAATTCTGTCTTCTGAAATTGGAGGGGCTCGGATAGTATGTCCGAAAATGGAAGAAGGAGAGAAATCTGTATAAATGGAACTATGCTTAATGTTCATTACAAAATATGACTTAATAAATAGATAAATAAATTGTTGGCATCTATTTGACTTAGTTACTTATTGTTGACGCTATAACTACATGTAGTGAAATAGTGTATTGTACTTAATGTTACACCCCCCCCCCCCTTTGCGCTAGGTGTTTTGCTTGCATTTTTTTATTATTCCATATTGTACCTTTGTAGTGTTATCTAATTTAAAACATTTCTACACAATAACACGTCAATATTTTATATATTATGCCTTTGTTGTTGACATGTTCCAAATCGTCCTTGGCATTTGCTACTGGAATTTTAATTGGAAGTCAGCCATTTGAATTTCTACAGGGACCTCGCGTTGCTTTCAAAAAGATCGTCTGCTTTCGTAACGTTCAGTGGTATTCAGACAAAGCGCAAGGATTTCTCCGCCTTAACTGCAGACGATATTACCCGAAAGATTTCGAACAGACGACAATAGACTCTTCCAAACATACACTTCCGTTGTAATTTAGGTCAAACTTTACTATAGAAAATTGCTCTATCACATTGAAAAATACGCCACATTTCAAAACGCTAAATAACTGGAAAATAAAGTGATGAATTCAATTTACACAGTTATTATTCTACAAAATGAGTGTAATCTGGACCATACGCGGTAAGCAGTTTTCATTTGTCACGCAAAAACAATAACCAAAATACATCAACATTTAGTATAAGGTCCTCACAAAATTAAGGAACAAAGTAAAACAAGGAATTATGTGTAAAAGTTAGAAAAACATATGTGTCTGTGCTCGCATTTTGGCAATGCCTACTCCATATTATATTTATATAAGGTAACCAATGAGAAAATATATATGGTTTATGATTTATAAATCATCAATGTTGTAATGAAGGCAATTACAAATACTGAACATCAATAAAACTGTTTAAAAAGACAACTAACAAAAAAAGATGGTATGCCAATTCATTTCAATCAAGAAGCCCATAATATCAATTACTTTAAAATAATTGGAGGTGTGAAAATAACAAATCATGGAATTATCGCAAAGAGAAAGAAACAGTTATGATGAAAAAACTTGAACTTTAAATGAACAAGGAATAAACAAAAAAGGGTAACACTAATACAATTAACACTTTATTATTGAATAAAACTATGTTGACATTTTATTGTCCTTAATAACGTCATTCTATTGTAACTTTTTTTAAGTGTACCCACTTACATCTATATTTATCTATTTATATTAGCGATTAATTTCACCTTTTACCTTACTTTCCTTTTTATGACTTCTTTGTATTGTAACTTTTTGGTGTGAAAATAACAAAATATGGATATATCGCAAAGAGAAAAAAAAAGTTGTGGATGAAAAAATTAGAACATTAAATGAACAAGCAGTGAACAAAAAGGGTAACATGTTTATAATTAACAATATATAATTTTATAAAATTATAATGATATTTTTAACTCTTATAACGTCATTTTATTGTAACTTTTTTTTAATTGTACCCCACCCACATATATATTTATATTACGTAATTGAAACGTCGGCAAAATATGGAGTTTTTATTTTTATTATTAAACCGTGTCTAAGGTTCGTACAAAAAAAAATTTATATTTTCTGACAAGGTACGAATATTGTATATAAATCTGGTTTATGATTTCTAAATCATCAATGTTAAAATGAAGGCAATTACAAAATACCGAACACAAGGGAAACTGTCAAAAAGACAATCCACAAAACAAGATGGTGTGCTAATTCATTTCAATGGAGTAGTCCATAATATCAATTACTTTATAATAATTGGTGGTTTGAAAATAACAAATCATGGAAATATCTCAAAAAGAAAGAAACATTTTGGATTAAAAAAACTTGAATATTTAATAAGCAAGGAGTGAACAAAAAAGGGTAACACTTTTACAATCAACACTATATTATTGTGTAAGCCTATGTTGACATTGTATTATCCTTTATAACTTATTGTATAGTAACGTTTTTTATTTAATTGTACCCCACTCAAATCTATATATTACCTTAATTTCTTCTTTTATCTTACTTTCCCATTTATGAAGTCATTATATTGTAAGTTTGTTGTTGTTGTTATTGACGTTCACATGTACATATTTTATCATTTGTGTATATTCCTTCAATAAAGACGGCAGTGGTGACTTGAAACGTCGGAAAAATATGAAGTTTTAATTTTTATTATTAAACAATATAGTTTTAGAAATGTGACAAAAACAGTAGTGATTATGCATTCACTATAACAGATCTTGTATATTTATAGAAATAACCAATGAGATTTGGTTATACAACTGAATGTTTTGATTGTAAACAATCATGGTTATTATAAATGAAGATTTTAACAAAATACCAAACGAAATTTATTGTCATTAGAAGTCAATAGATAATCTGGTAGAAATACAGTTGTGTCCAATGCTAAATACTTTTTATCAATCCCACTTGTAAGAATCAATTATTTGCATTTGTATAACATATGTTCTGATAGATACAAAATATATCTGGTTATGCTTTCTAAATCATCAACAAAATACCAAACACCAAGGAAACTATCAAAAAAGACAATCCACAATTCAAAGTCCAAAAAACCGACAAGTTTTAGAACCAACAATAAAACATATAACAAATAGAGCAATGGTCCTTACTTGGTATAGACATTTTTAATGAAATGGTGGGTTAAACTAGATTTTATGGTATCAAAAACCTTGCCTATCCATTTTTTCTGTAGTATGTTAGTTGGTTTGTTGATGGGAATGATTATCAAGCAGCAATAGTCAGTAATAGAAGTATTCAATGCATACTTCATATTGTACATATAGTACCTATGGCTGATAGTTTGGTTGGGATTTGTTAAGTGGTGTTCACTGAATTGAACTAGTCTCATAAAAAATAGCGTAAAATGGATAAAGAACTGTCAAGTAAAAAAATATATACATAACGTTTCCAACACAGCTTATTATCGACATTGCAAGATAATTAGCTGCCAACGATGTGTCAACTTTCTATAAAAAGGCAAATAAACAATTTCATAAGTTTTTCAACTATATAATGGCGTGCAGTTTTATGTAGGAATTAGCTGTTAAAATACCTCTACTTTTGGCAGAAAAGTGGCAAATACGTGTATGTACCGATTAATTTCTAAATTCCACGCTAAATACACATAACTTTTATATTCATCAACAGTCTTCTTATATTGTCTTTTTCCACAATGAACAGCTGGAAATATTACTTAATTCAAGTTAAACTAATGTATTTTTTTTAAAAATTGATTGTGTAACAAACAATGAAAGTTTATCCTCCATGTGGGCCCTTTGCATTTTGTTTAGCAAAATGAGTTGCAAAATTAAAATAAGTCAATTAACAAACTAATTAATTGCTAATTTAATTAAGGCTGTAAAAGATTGATTTCGAATAAAGCATTAACATACAAATATGTATAAAAAACATCATTTTCAGTTTTACAATTTGATTCACAAAGCGTTAAATACAGATTAAATTAAAATTGTATGTAAAAGATTCATTTGAAATAATTATGTTGGCTGTGGTAGGATACAGATATCGCTCCAGCGATTTACATATTTTTCTGTATTGATCAACTGCAAGTAAGAGGAGAAAAAATATCGATACCATAATTGTGCACGTTAGCAAAATAAATCAACGTTTTACAGGCATGGTCCCACACAAATGTCTGTGAATATATAAAAGTTTAAATGTGGAAAGGCAGTCCTAACACACACGTTGTGAAATCAAAAGGCAGCCAGACTTCAAATGTAAACATACGATGTCTTCCCCTTGATGAGGAACGTATAGAAGGCGGTATAGAACTAGAAAGTTTCAGATGACATCTATAATCAAAAAGGCTAATGAAAAAGTATCGTCACTGGTATCAGAGCTATCGCTTTGGTGCTTTTTTCTATTTGCCGCAAATAGTTGTAATTATTTGAATTATTCATTTAAATCTGTGGTTGCTTCATATTTTATGTAGCCATCTCAACAGACATAGTGGATATTGCGCAACCCTTTGTGATTCAAAGGTCTAATTTGTCATTCATAGTGAAGTTATTTTAATTGTATCGATGATAATGTAGTACAATGATATTCCATAACTGATGTTATTGTCATGTCTGCTGACATGTTAGTAATAGATGAATCAGGTCGTGTTGTGTCTAGTCTGATGTTTCAGTAGTCATCTTAATGTTGGAGGTGTTACAGGTTTAAAATGTAACCCACTTGATAGTAAAAAACCTATTGCTGGCGTCATTATAAACTTTTATATTGACTATCGGAAAAAAACAAAGCTTTGAGCCTTAGATACATTCAATAATACGTGCAGACATTCGTTGTATATACATATCATAGAGACTAGTTGAAAACAGTATGCGCTTATAAAAGTATAATAGATCCAAAGGTGAGACATTGCCTAAACCCAGAAAAAAGTAGCAAAGACATAGCTGCTATTACGAGTGTAGACAACTACATTGAAAATTTACTCTTTAGACTCAATTGTAAAACAATGGTTTCAGATACTTTTGTTATTGATTTTGTTTTTTAAATTAAATAAACAAGACAAAGTAAACTGACTTGTTTACATTTATTTCTGATAACTTGCATTGACGTATTAGTATTGTTTGTTCCAAAAAATAGATTATTTTTTAACTATCATTTCTTCATTTAGTCAGCAAATTTATTTTCCATGTAAATTCATAGTTCAAAATCTGTAACATGCCTGAGTGTAACTCAAGAACATCTGCCCGAAAAATAAATCGGCGAACACAATATTCTTTGGAATATTAAAAAGTTAATAATATTATATAAATTGTCTTATTGTTTTCAATCCAGAACTTGTCACTGTCACTGTGGTTTACGATTCGTGTTGACTGATGACGTTTTCGAAGTAGGTTGTGTTGCAAGTGAGGATTGTACATGCAAATTCCAAAGATGACAGAGGGTAAATGTCTACACATAATTCCTTGGAATTGGTACTAATAATGTCAATGCATTATTCATCACGTTTGTATCTGATAGATCGCAAGAAAAATTAAGATAAATATTCTTCCAGTGCTGACCACCTTTACCGCAAAGTAACTGTTCAATTTAATATCCCAGCATGCAGTACAAGTCATTAAAAGGTTTAAGCTATTTTTTGTGCTGTTCTAATGTCTTTTTTTTTTATTGTTCTTTTACACATTTGCATTAGCAATTTATTAATATTGTGACATATTATCTGTAGGGCTCTGGATCTGTATAGCCTTTCAAAAATAATAATGTACATATATTGATACGAGTGGACTACAACTTGTAAAGCAGGCTTTTTGCGCTGAAGACTTTTGCTTCTAAACTTGTGAACATTCAAGTTATAAAAATTACTACTTGCTAAAATTGATTAAGTGCTCAAATGCAACGCAAAGTACGAAAGATTTTCAAACAAATTATTGATTACTAAATCTATGGATTGGTTCAAATGTTTACAACTAAACAAGCTGAAATGGGTAAAACTCCTCGATCCTTTAAAATTATTGAACTCATGGAGTTGAAGTTAAAGAAAATACAGTACCTTCGTTGTGACAGAACAGAAATTGGAGCTAAGTTAAATGTTAAGCAAATTACTTTTCGAAGGAGAAATACTTATAGTAACGAAATAATATCGCTTTATTATACTTCATGAAAAAATGCTTGTTTTTTATTGTACGGTACCCATGTGTTAATTTCTACTGATTCCGATTTTAGCCCCGCCCACTATAGCAACAGGTGTTAATTCCTCACGCTTTCCTCCCAACGGGTGATGTAAAAAAATTAACACCCGCTCAGACCGGAGATAGCCGAACCGGAAAATTATCACCCGCTCCAGCCGAAGATTACGAGTGATATAAAAATATTATCACTCGCTCAGAAGGAAAATTGCCATCCTGGAAAATGATCAGACACATCAGCTGAAATTTACTAACAGGTCAACTTTCTTTCCGTCCAAATATAACAAATACAAACAAGCATTCTCCTTCATAAATATAATTCATTAAAGTATCTATTTGGTAGTTCAAGTTTCTTCTTTAGATAATAGGCATTCAGTATAATAAAAATCATACTGCCTTTGAACTCAGGTTTTAGTGTAGATTATCACATGAAGAAAAAATAGCACCCTTGACTTTGTCTCGTGTGATATCTTTTTGTTCATGAAATAATTTACACTAACACCTCGTTCAAAGGCAGTATGATAATATTATCTCTTCTGCTAATGTCGTACAAGCTCTGAAAGAAATGCTATCTAATTCGGATACGGTAAAGTCGTTTGTTGTTCCTCGATCCGTATGGATAAAGCGTTCTTGTGTTTTTAATACAACCAGTGGGTGAAATACTATAATGTGAATCAGTCTTATTCTCGTTTTCACATGTAAACAATGGAGTTAACGCTAATTTCTTACGGACAGACGGTGTCAATCGAATCGTTATTAACGTTTGAAAATAAAAGATACCAAGGTTAATAGAATTTACCACACCAGACGCGCGTTTCGTCTAATCAAGACTCATCAGTCGCTAAGTGGTAGAACGATAACAAATATGTTAAGCACTTGTATTTAATGTGTTCATTAGATATATCAATGCAATATGACATATTTTTGTTAAAATTTATGTTTATAAGCAAAATCTCTACTTTTGTGAAACGTACTTTTCAATTTGCTTCTATCGAAGCTGTTCACTTTGATGTTGCAACGGTTATATGTTGTATATTATGTCAAGATAGTGTTTAACGCCAGGAAGGAAATGGAAGCATGAGTTACAGGTGAAAGTCACCGATCTTCTATGTAAATGTTAAAAGTAAATCATACGCAATGTAGACGCAAATAAAGAACAGTAAAAACATTGAATTCGTCCTAAGTTGGGTATACATGCAGCATATAAGATATCGCCTTAATTTTTGTCGCTTTCTAAAACAATGAAGAGACTCGCACGCAACTATGGGTTGAACGATTCTCGCTACACAACAAATACCACGCAATTTGACAAATTCTCCCATAATGTAAGGTCTGTTGTGAAACATATCTTGTTTAGACTATACATCTTTCAAACGTTTTGTTTTTAATGTTTGTCAAAATAGCCGGAAAAATATATATTGGGAAATTTTTCAACAATGTAATTCACAAAAACAGGCATATCAAATTGATCATTCATACTATCCGTGGTTTAGTTGTATCAATAAAATGAGCAGGGATTTATTATTTATGTCTTTTTTGTTTGTTTTTTGTCTTTTTTTTTGGTTTCTAGTTTTACAGTTCCTATTTTAACATTCGTAGATTTTGGTTTGATGTTAAATATTTTCAGTTTTGCATTTGAGATTTACAGTTCCTAGTCAAACATTGGCAAACACTTGTCAATCGTTGTAGATTGATATGGTGGTAACATATATCAACTAGAAAAACGACATTAGTTTTATTCAATATACAGTATTAAGAAGGTTGTGTAACATTATTAATATACACAAAACATGGAAAATATAGTCAGCTAAGTGATTAAGTTAGGCATCTACAATTGATCACTTGCCAGTCAACATTAATTGACAATCATCGCCATATTTCCTACCGAGGTCGGAGTTTTCACCTGCTACATCGCCTTTCCCCACCAAATAATGGTGCAATGGACGCAATGATTTACATGTAGCTGAAAATTGCCGAAAGCGGCATCATTTCCCATGCAAAGAAACAAAACTTTTCCATAAAAAAAATATTCAAGAAATCACGTCGATCGGGAGCGTTGTGTGCAGCGATGATTATATGCAAGCTGACATTTCCATCTAGGTTAACGCAACTATGACTGTAAACTTATTGTTGTCTTACCCCTTTTCTTTAATTATCCATATTACCTGAACACTTCAAAAACTGATCCATTTCATAATCAACGTTAGCACACCCTATCGTTTAATTTTAACCAATTGTTTTATTAATACCAATTTAGGTCACTGTAGTTTACACGTTCTTTTGAACTGTATCCCGCTTCTACATGTATTTAAAACTATCGACGTTAGCCTTCAGAAAGATACTCTTGTTTGAACGAATGACATACAGTATTTAGTACCGAAGAGAGCCTCCATTCGTGCTCACTTCTTTTTAAATTTGATTATGCTTTCCAATATATTGTGATGAAAAAAACAGCAGGATAGAATTCTTATTTTAGCACTAATTTTTTTTGTTTTTGTTTTGTTCGTGTTAACAACATAAAAAGTTGATGATAGTTTACTTTTTATTTACTAACTACGCAAATACATTCTTGCACAAAGTACTTACTAGATAGAACATGAGATTAATAATCAGTGGTGGATAAAGCACTGTCTTTAAAACAATATTGTTTCTCAACAAACGATAGTATTCTAGACAAAACTGAGTCTAATTAAGATTGTTAAACGTAATTTTCAAGCGGAAAACGTTATATTTAATTATCCTTACGATAATATTTGGCATCCGCATACATTGCAAATTCATTGCTACCATTGAAAAATACTAGTATAATAATATTCATCTTCTATTGTGTATGTACAGATATTTCAGTTTGAAGTGTTTAAGTTTAAAACCGTTTTTGTAAGGGTTTATGGACAGTGTGGTGTTTTTGTTAGGAGCTTCAAGCTCCATTACTTAAAAAATATTAATATTAATCAAGTCTTGGATCAGAAACCCACGAACTGTGGTACTAATCCCTACGAATGTTTAACCAGAAATTTCGAATGTGTTAAACAAGAACCGCCAATGTTAAATAAGAAGTGTACTAGAAACTGAATGTTGATGGAAAAATTAAAGATATTAAATATTGAACGAGAGAATTCGTTTATTGAATTATGAAGTAAGAAATCGAATGTTAAACTTGAAACTGCAAATGTCGAAAGAGTAACTAAAATGCTGGACACTAAAGCAAGAGCTGCGATTGTTCAATTAGGAAATGATAAATCAAATATTAAACGAGGAACTGTTAATATTGAAGTAGCAACTGATGCATATAATTTTGAACTTAGACTATGAATAATGAACTAAAACTTAAATTTTGACCATTGACTCAAAAGAAACGAATGGATTATATTCAATAAGCATTTTCACACATTGCTTGAGTAGATCTTCATCAAAAAGAAAAATTCTTGTCATATCTGCCGGGGTGGCAGAGAAGCATATTGTAGTAGCTTCATTCATTTGTTTTTGCATGGAAGATTTAAAATGAAGTTCATTAAAAATTTTATTGGCTTGCGCAATGTTAACCACGGAAAAAAGTTTCAAAAGCAAAATAGAAATAATAAAAAATAAAGAATTTTATTAGTTGTTACATGTATTTTAACATTCATTACTTTTTACAGTTCTAGCATAAAAATGATAAAATTCACGTGTACTTCATTTTGGATGTCTATTGTACATTGAAATATATTGAGTTACAAATCAAGAAGTATATGTTTGCTGAAAGTGTTTTTTCCAATTGCATTGCCTAATGTTGTTGTAAAGTCTCTGTACTTCCTGTTTAAAGCTTGTGTCTAAAAACCAATAAACAATAGGATTAATCATGCTATTTATGAAATACGATCTGAGTGAGAGATTATAAAAAATAACTTCCCAATTACTTTTGTTGCTCCAAAAGTTTTCTTCTAGATCATTCATGATAGAAATAATAAGGTACGGTAGAAAACTGATAATAAAAATAAGAGTTACTATAAATAGCATAGCAGTCATCTCCTTGGACTTCATTTGGTTTTTCCACATGACATTGGATTTTTCAAAACTAACAACTGATGCTGATTCATTGCTTGTGAGGCTCGCAAGTCTAATCATAGTATGCTTGCTGCGCTTTAGATGAAACTCTTCCGCTTTTTTAAAATTTGTTGCTTTTGGTTTTTGATTTTTTCTATGTCTTTCGAATTCGCTTTTTCCGGTTATTGCCGTAGAGTTATAAAGTTGATCAACAATTTGTTCTTGGTTGTTTTTATTCTCGTGGACTGAATCGAGTGTGCTTACCTCACATTCGTCATTAATTATATTTATCTGGCTATTCGTTGTTTCTGTAGTACTAGTTCCAGACGCTGGACATTTTGGTTGGTTCTGTTTTTTTTCATGTATTTTTCTGAGTTTCCATAAAACGATCCCAATTTTAATATAAATTCCTGTCACGATGAAAACGGAAAGTATGATAATTAAAAGGATAAATCCGTGGTATATGATTGATCCTTCAGATCGGACATAATCATCAGAAATATAACAGTCCTTACCAGTTACATTGAGGATATTTGTATCGATATCTACTGATCCGTAGATAAAAATCATTGGAATAGAAACAACTGCTGAAACTATTACAGTTGTCCAACATGTTAATTTGTTGGTAGAAGAAAACCGTTTCTCCAATGGTTTGCATATTTTTCTGTATCGTTCAAACGCAAGTAAGAGAAGGAAAAAGATAGATCCCATTATTGTGAACGTCATCGAAAAAATAAACGCTTTACAGATATGGTCCCATACAAAGGTAAGAGGATATATTAAAGTTAAAATGTTAAAAGGCAATCCTACCACACACGTTGCTAAATCAAAGGCAGCTAGACTCAAAATGTAAACACGTGATGTACTCCGCTTGATGTGGAACATGTTTGTGTAAAGAACCAGAAGGTTTCCGATGAC
Organism: Limnoperna fortunei; assembly: GCA_944474755.1. Classification (NCBI taxonomy): domain Eukaryota; kingdom Metazoa; phylum Mollusca; class Bivalvia; order Mytilida; family Modiolidae; genus Limnoperna; species Limnoperna fortunei. The sequence continues at coordinate 38,022,484 of OX104124.1, read as the reverse complement.
ACCTATTATAAGAAGGCTGACGAAGAGTATCGTCACTGGAATAAGTGTTATCGCCATGTTCTTATTTTCAATTTGCAGAAGATAATTGTAGTCCTTTGAGATATTTAATTCTGTTTTTAGATTCTTAATATCGTATGTAGTCATTCCAACATAGAGATATTTGTTACAACCCTTTTTTATTTAAACAACTGATTTTATTATCCACATTGAAGCTGTTTTATCTGCATCGATGATAGTGTAGTCCGTTAGAATTTCATATATGATGATATTGTCATGTTGTTGCTTTATATAGAATTTACAAATTAAACAAATTAAACGCTATACTTTCTGTTTGCACTTCTATGAACAACACTAAGTCTTGAATAACAATGTGAACTATTTCTGTTGTGAGGCTTAGTCCTAAATATGCCTCAATAGTTAGTTAATTATAGTTTAGGTGTTAATTGAAAGAATAATTTCCTTGATATGATAAAGTAAAATTCTTCCTTTATATACATTATTGCGTACTATTTTGGGACATGGCAAGTGCGGTGTCTTGATTAAATTTCAAATATTTCAATTAAATAATTAATGAGGAAGATTTTTTGACCTAATTTTAACAATAGGACAACACAATATGATTAAAATGTTTTTCATTTTCAATTTTATTTTCGATGTTTCTAATCAGATGCACACATGAAAAACATGAAAAATACGGGTAATTATTTTTTCATTAGATCTTACTGGAGAGAAGCGGCATGAATTCTCGCTCAGCTTTACTAATATGTTATTCTGTATTTCGGTATTTATGGACAATCACTCTGTTGTAATATGGATTTTACATAACGCAAAGGGTTTGGGTTCATTACATAATCATTGTTGACTGACAAGAAAAAGCAATTTTTAACGTGTAAAACTTCGTTTTCGCTTAATTATGTATCTAGATGTTGTTGTACAAATGTGTAAACGAATATATTATTATTTTAGTCCGTAGAGTATCGTTATCTACCGTAACGAACCAACATCCTGTAAGAACAATTGTTGACTGTTTCTTTAGACGAATATACATATATATAATTGTTTCCCGTATACCATAATTATTTAATGTGATAATTATTACTATGCAATAAAATTCCGCTGAGGAAGGCCGTGAGGCCGAAAGGTTAGGAAATTAAACAGAGTTTATATATATATTAGTCATATTAAATTGAGTTTTCTTCCCGCATACCATAATTATTTAATGTTAGGACTTAAAGGTATTCTAAAGATACGACTACCGCAATACATTAGACAGTTGACATTAGGGCATATTTTTAAAATTGTAATGTTATTGTTTTTTTTCACTGATTTCATGGCGTCAGATTTTTATTGGGATAAAAAGCCGGAGTACTCGATAAAAACCAACAAAACTTGGGCACAAAAGCTAACAATTCCTGTTAAGGTTGGATTCGAGCACAACCTGTAAGACTCAAAACCCCCATTGTCATCTTCCCGTTCACTGATAACAACATTCCAGCAACTCAAGCGTATGGTATTTCGATTTACAAGATCGCTAACTGCTGTTGAACGCTACGCTTTTCAAACAAGGATTTGATGTACATAGGTTGATGTTATCCCTTCATTTCTATGCCCATCATCATTACTTTATTGATTGTTACGTGAAATCCACCTCTCAAATACGACCAAATATTTTTGCTGAGTCATAATTAGTCTTACCTTAAACATATAACAACTTATTATACATATTCCTGCAATAACAGAAAATAATTAGCAACATTGTTGTCGATTAAAAACATCCAAGATAACTGTCACTACAAGACGCAGTATTGTAAGGACCATTACGTAATGTTCTAATCAGTGCTATTGTTGCCTTTGCCGTATGCTTGGCTTATAAAATGTGCTTGGTATTTTTGTTGTTCCGCCATATTCTGTGTCTGCGGATACAACCGACTAACACTGACCTTGTTGTTTTAACACTAAACAATATGTGGCCAATTGGTTGAGGCAGTTAGTCTACTATTAATCAAGTGGTCTGTCAGAACTGAGGTTGCGTTTTGAGTCTCACTGCAGGCAGTTGACAAGGATTGACAAGGATTGCCAGTTTTCACACCTGCGGTAGGGGGTTTTTCTCCTGTAACTCCGGCAGCTACTCTCTCAATTAAAACTATACATGATGATATAAAAAACAAAATGCTGAAATTGGCGTTAAACACAATTCAAACAAACAGACACAATTGTCACCATTAACACGATCTTTCGCACTTAGGTTAATATTAAAAATGAATTTATTCATGTCAAACATCCAGAGCCGCAGAAGAGTAGATTACACAAATTTGTGTATTCAATAGACTATTCGTATCAATCTGTGCTAACCGGGTGTCATTTAATTAACACAGTAAAGATAATTATAACGATAAAGCTTATATTGCACTCTCAAGGCGAGAAGGTAATTAAACGTCTGCAGCAGTATGTGTAGATATAACCCAAACGACACCGTCAAATCTAATTAACTGATAAGGAAAGAGAAGTGATAAAAGTGTCTCGTTAGCAGCATGTTCGTGGGGAAATGGCATATCTGTTGACAAGAAGATAGGTTAAACATGCATTATAATATTTATTTAAGATTCAATACAATATTGACCCTTGGGAATCATCTCAGCCATTTATAAATTTAGAGCGACACAAACGTCAATTCAACGGAACCTAGCATGGTTCCGAGAGAGCACATCATGGCTCTCTATTGCTCTATTGTGGAACGAGTTGAACTGACGTTTGTCGTGCGACATCTGAATTCTTGGGAAAATATAGATGAAATTTGGTTTATAGATGCAGACAATAAAAATTTCATAAATGTCCTTCGAAGGCAACCGTCAATTCAAGGGAACCTAGCATGGTTCCGAGAGAGCACAGCATGGCTCTCTATTTCTGTACACAGCGCAGCATGGCTGTGGAACGACTTGAACTGACGGTTGTCATGCGACATCTGAATTCTTGGGGGAATAGATGAAATTTGGTTTATAGATGCAGACAATATAATTTCATAAATGTCCAAAAACTCAGATGAGACTGCCCCAAGGATTATGGAAGAGGGCTATCTTTCAATATATCAGCGATTAATACAATCAGAACATACAACTAAACAAATGTGTATACATAAAACAAATATGCATGATCAAAGTTGGTATTACTTTATGCAGTTATATGAAAAGTGTACATGTAATTAAAATAACTTCCAGCTTCCATATTTCAAGTAAATCAGCACTTAGTAATTCCATCAGCGATATGTTATGAACTGCATAATAACTGCCTCAATCCAGTCTTATGTTTGATTGCGTTAACGAAATACTGTCTTGAAATATTTAAAAATACGTTTCCAAGTAGTGCAATAGAAACTCATGTCGGCAGCAGTAACTGAAAATTTGTTAATTTATGTATTTAAACTTCACGTATTAAAATTGTAAATTGCACACGGGAATCTGTGTCATTAAAAGCCGCTTTCCACGTGGAAATGTGTACAGCTCTATGAAATGTGCACCTAATCACAGTTTCTTTGTTCTAACCAAATATTCCCTTCCAACGTTCGAGAACATCAAGACTGTGAACTATTTGCAAACTCTGACATTACTGCGGGATGAAATGTATGAAAATCAATAAAGGTTCCACTGGTAGATTCGCACTAAAACCCAAAACCCTTCTGTTTAGGGATAAAAGGGAAAGCGATAAAATACCATGAAGTCATATGTATACCAAATGAACATCACATCAGCTTTCCACGTAGAATTGTGTTTATCTATTAAAAGGTGCATCTGACATAAGTCACAGTATTCCTGTATCTAAAGAAACATTCCGTTCAAAAGTTCAAGAGCATCAGCTAAACTAAACTAGCATGACCCATGGATGAGCTTAAAGAAGTGTGCACTTCAACCGAGATGTAAAGAGATATGACAAACGTTGTTACAATGACCAAGAAGCCAGCCTTGCAGCTGACAGGTCAGGAGCATGGTAGTGTGGTGTTAAAGTAATAACATCGCAAGGACATCCCCGAAATAAGGTTTGACTGAAGCACCAATGTTTTGATGCTGTATTCTGATGGCAGAGTTACTCATCAAAATGTGACTTTAAAGTAGGAATTGTTTAAATATTCAGTAAATAATTGCAATACTATATAATAATAGCAAATTGAATATTCTGCGAACAAGTTCAGTGAATATGTAGCTTTCACGTGTATGTGTACAACCGACAAACCTGGACTACAAAACGTACAGTAAACAAGAGTATATGCTTTGTAAGTGTATTTACACGCAGGTAGCTAAGACAATTTAAGGCATTTTTTCAAATGAAATTATGCATAATGTACATGTTAGAATAAATCGAAGCTGTCTTATAACACAATCATTTTAAGGAGTTGTGTTCTTCTGAATGAACCTTTAGATATATTTTCAAGAAAAAAACATCGGATATGTTGTCACGTAACTTGAAATACAAAAACAATTGACCAATCAAAACATTGAAACCATAGGAATAAGTGTTGTTGGTAGATTGCAATGCGATCATCAAAATACATAATAAAGTTGCCCTAACCTCCCTGCGCATGTACAAGTATACTTCAGATCATAATGATAAGAACGAACTCAACACAAGAAACAACACAAAAAGTCACAAGTATGCACTGCCAAAAATAAATTTAATCATATTCGAAAGTAAATAATGCTAAAAGAAATCATATTTCTATTGTGAATTATCTGTTAAATCTGGATTCAATGAAATCTGTCATTAACGCATTCTTAGTGAGAGTGTCCAGTCCTAAGTAATATACTTTAGCACAGGCAATATTTCATATATTTCTGATCATGTCAAAATAGAATTTGCTCTGAAATGTGATATCAAGATAAAAAATTTAGTCATCCAAAAACTAGATGTTTTTCTGAAGTATTTTCTTGGAATGAGAAATCATTTGAACTTTTAGTAGAAAGCCATAACATTGAAAAATTTGAAAAATGAAATAATTAACTTGAACTAAATACTTGTCCGAACGCCAAAAAGGTATAGGTCAGGCTTGTTTGGACCTCACATCTATTCTCTAAATGAAGTGAACGATGAGTTTCACTTCTTTTTAAAATGTGATCCAAATAAACTGTTTCGGTCTAATCTCTTATATGACTTCAATATTCCTAATGTTAATCCGTATCTCGATACGCTTAAGACAACTTTAAACCCGGAAAATTTTCGACAAATTCAATCTTGGCTTTTTCATTAAACAGTCTATGGAACTGAGGATAAGGATTTCGTAGACATGTATATTTTGTCGATTTTTCTGATTGCAATTTAGTTGTTTGTTATTTCTCTGTTTTATGTCACTGATCAATGTAGTATTGATTTATACAACAATAAAGATATATTATGATATCAGTAAATTCTAAACATAACTATATTCATTCATATGCCATTATTTTAATTAATGACTATCTGTGTATTGCATTGTTATGAATGGAACTACATGTATAGTGAAAGTGATGATAACCTCGAATGAACTCTCTATTTGTCGGCAATAGCAGACAGTTTAATACACATTGATTTATCCTGTGGTGTACACACTCCTCATAGCAGACATTGCGATAACTCCAAACTATGGAAGTGTGCCCCATTTATAACATATAGACATACAGCATATTTTGAGGCAGTGACATACACACCCGTCAATCAAGAGAACCTAGCATGGTTCCGAGAGAGCACTGCATGGCTCTCTATTGCTGTAGGAAGCGCAGCGTGTCTATATGTCACTTGTCACACGACAACTGCTTCTAATCATAACATTTACATATAAAGCAGAACAGACGGGAATGAATGTGGCCTAAGTTAACCTTAATAATATTTCAGTGCTAATTGAAACTGTCGCTATAAAATTCCAGTGCCGCATAATACGAGTGAAGCAGTTTTAAACGATACCAAATTAGACAATGATAATGTATAGTTAAGTTCTAGATAACATTCGTCTCTTTAATGAGACGATGAAATTCTTAGGAACAAATAAAATTTGCAGTTTTTAATCGATCGAACGTTTGTTGTCTTCCTTGTCGCTCTTGGACACGGCCATCACAACACACCGTGATCATCAATTGTAGGTTGGACACGGTGCACGGTTGGGTGAGTTACAGAAATGTTTAAAAACAAATAATTATAATAATTACAAAATCGCAAAGTAGCATGTGTAGACATTATGATCAGAATAACTTATACATACATGATGCTTTTTTTTAGTTAAAACTAATTAGACGCGGCACCTGTAGAGGGAATTGAGTATGAAATACATTTGATACATGTGAATGTATATTTATATAATATTAATTAGAAATAAGCAAAGGATGAATCATACATATAGAAACGAACTATTAAAATATCACAGAGATATTTCATTTATGCAAAAGTATTGTAGCCAGGGCATACATGTATTGCTGTTTTAAATTGTTAATTTAGATATTGGAAACTAATACTTATCTTTACGATGACAGGACATGTTTGGGTAGAAATAAGTCTGTCTCAATGTGTGTCTCTGGCGGATGATGTCTCCATTCTAACATCTGACGAGCATGATATCATATTTCCAAATGGAATGTTCTTGTTAGAATTTATTCCACGTAAAAGTATGTGCCGAAAAGTATAGTCGCAAAACCACATGCGCAAAACAAATCATCTACATTCATCAACTTTGAACACAATGGGTTTGATATTTTTCCAGGGATTAATTAAATAAAGTTAAACTCCATATACAGGTATTACATGTCTTGTGTTTATTTTTACACTAAACAAAGAACAGCTTAATGAAAATGGCTTCCTTCTCTTCAACAGATCTGCCTGAGTTGCTACCACCTTAACCTTAACCTCCGGATTGTAAAAACACCCTCATCCACGTGGTTTTTAACATGAATAAACAACGCCAAACATATATAATTTACAACTTGTCTCTGCTGGAATCCTTTATTTACAGTCGGTTTTCTTCATGTTGTAAAGAGCTTCTCAGAAGTTTAATTATGAAGCTTTGTTTGCTTCAGTAGTTACAAGTTTTGCAATATTATGAATATTAAGATATTTTCGTGTGGTTTTAAAAGATAAGAGACCTCAACGTGACTGCCTTTATTATACATTTGCCTACTGTTATGTTAGATATCTTTACAAACTACAAAAAATTGGCATCCTTTGATCTCAAAATCGAAGTCGAAGATTGTGATTTCCCCTTATTGTATTGGATTCCAAAACTTTACAAAAATCCATACAAACAGCGTTTCATAGCAGGATCGTCTAAGTGTAATAACTAAAACACTATCGCAACTCTTGACCACTATTTATAAAACAGTAAAAACGGTACTTCAAAAATACAGTGACACTTTCTACTCCAGGAGTGGAAAAAATGAAATGTGGATAATTCAAAAATTCAAAAGACCTGATGGACATCTTGAGGTCTGGATCTCTTTCCCATTGTTACAGCATTAAGACATTTGATTTTTCGACACTCTATACGGCCATCCCTCATAAGCAGCTTAAAACCAGGCTTAAAGATCTTATAAAACGCTGCCTTTTCAAGAAAAACGGAAAGAGACGATATAAATACCTGGTAATTAGTCATGACAGGACTTACTTCGTCATCAATGACTCTAAATATAGTACTAAATATACGATTTACTGATTGACAACATACATGTAATCGTCATGTTTGGATGACATGTTTTTCAACAGACTGTTTGTATTCCAATGGGTACTAATTGTGCTCCTCTCCTCGCCGACCTGTTTTTGTACTCTTATGAGGCTGAGTTCCTAGAAGGCTTTGTAAAGAAGAAAGAAAAGACACTGGACCTTTAATTTAACATTCCGCTATAATGATGATGTTTTGTCTCTCAACAATGTTAAATTTGGTGACTATTTACATTCCATTTTTGAAATAGCAAATAAAAAGTAAACAGAACTGCAAATATGCTTTTTGCATGTGCCCAGATTTTAGTTAAATAAATAACCATAATTCGTAGGCATGAACAGTTCTGCATGATAAATATTGTGCAGTATAGGCATTCGTTATAGAATGTAGTGTTAGTGAAGATTGATCGATTAATTGTTTTTTAATTTATTCAGTCGCATTCTATAAATATGCGTTTATTTCCTGATATTTATATTTTCTAATTCAATTTTGAATAATTTGCTATTTATTATATTGATTTCGTTTTTTCTTAAATTATTTCTTAAATAATGTTTTGTGATTATAAATAAGTCTAATCAACTATAAATTATTTAATACCTTCGACTTGCTCAAATTAACGATTGTTACCTTTCAATGAGGTAATTGCGGTTTTTTTTCCATTATTTAAAATAAGAGTTTTATTTCATACAAATTCCTGAGTGCATGACAAGTCTCTAAGTTCAACAAATAAATGGTTCTTGTAAAAGATAAGAGATTTTGTATAGCCGCTTCACCTGTCTCGATCGCGTTGATCGTTCAAATGTCTCCGATCCTAAAACTAAGATAACATAGCGTTATGGAAAACTATGTCATCAAAGATAATCATTATGTCGTTTCGTGGTAAACTTCGTGTATATCATATACGTATATAGTGTGTTACCTTTCTTTGTTCACATTGTTACATGTTGACATATTTTCTTATGCTAATATGATTTCAAATGTGCATGTTTGGTTATAGTGTCTTTTATATTTTCAGTGGCTATCATTTACCGGTTTAACTATAGTCACCTTTTTCCAGATTAAACATTTTTTATCAATGACAATGTATCTATAGTTCCTAATATTTCTTGATTCTCCTTAGAAGGCAAGAACCCCTTTATAATGGTTGAGAATAAATTACAACGTTCATATAAACTAGTGTAGATAATCAAAGTAATAAACAAATAGTAGGATTTTGTATTTGTCAACGGTAAAAACCCTTTTAAAACATTGGTGAAAAAGATGACTTCACGACGTGATCTAGTAAACAAAATCCAAATACAAAATTACACAGCCACAGCTAATAGACAAATTTTCAAGATCTTTTATTTTAAAATATTGTTAAAAGTACAGAAATTTGACGTTTCAATAGAGCTAACTACATATGTATTGTACGCAAACCAAAAACAAAACAATTAAGTTTTCTAAAAAAATATATTAATTCAATATTTGTTTAACTTCCATCGAGAAATATTTAAGCAATATTGTGGAAGAGCAAACAATTTATGCAGCCAACGATGACTCAGTAACAGTATGTACACAAATATCTACTTATTGTTTGATAATAAACATAGTTGTTGATAGTTCACACGGTATCCATACGTACACCTACTACACATGCTACGATATCAAGAATTAGATCATTCACAACCACGACCTCTTGCCTTTCCATTCACAGCCTGTTGTTTCTGGATCTCATCTATAACTATTGGATACATGTACCACATCAACCTGACTCCATATACACAACGCTGTATAACAATGACAGCCAGATGATTAATAAAACAATTCTTCACAAAACATAAAACATTCATGTTAAAAGCTGTAAAAGTTGGGCTATAGACATACCATAAAACTAGCTACTATAAATATTGTATAGATTGAATGTGCGAAAAGATCGTTTTGATTTCTTACATTCTCTATTGTTTAGTTTTGTAACAGCGCGTAACTTTTTTCTCTATCGTTTCACCTATATTGCTAAATTTACGTTAGTTTTCTTTAGCGCGGAGAGAGTGAGCAAACAAGATTAAAACACTATAAACAGTTTAAATGTTTTCCTTGTTTTGATCTTTATCTTTAAATCGACAAGGAAAACATATTAAATTAAAATTTAAACGACCGGCAAAAAGACTTAAGATTGTCAATGTTCAAAAGCATGTTTTTGTTCGGTATAGTCTTTTACTGTTCAGCGGCCAAATACCATATTGTTATTCTTACAATTTCACGATACACTAGACAAATGATTTTTGTGGCTTTAGATATAGCTCCTGTTTGCAGTCGACTACTGAATATTGTGTTGTATTCTGTTAGCTATGGCCTTTAAAATCGAATGATTAATTGTTTATTATTTATCTTTTTACTTTCTATTACGCTATTTTGAAATAAAACATTCTCATACAACTATACAACAATGTTTACAATAATTGTTAAATACATTTCTCATTATCTTAAATAAAGTTTATAATATATAGCATACGATAAGCAATTGATATCTTTCTAAATGAAAGCCACAATCTATGGCTTTGTGTTCCAAGCTTAATAATTGAAATAGAAATGCCAGCAAGTTAAATTAAAGTCACTCTCTGGCAAAAAACATAACTGGTTCCCAGATCTAACCTCTGCCACACGTTATCCCCGTTTACTGCGGGACTACATTTGTCGTTTGCCCGTTATGTTTGTAAACAAAGACCAATGTGTGTGAAAAAAATGCATGTTATCTCGTTTATTTTATATAGTTTATTTATACACTTTTTATACGGTTTTACATAAAGTACTGCGTTTGTACATGAGGCTTATCCGTCATCTGAGATAAATCTCATGGCGTCATCCACAGGCGATTGTGGTTGACGTTGGATACAAATAATCCTTTGCGTGGAGATTAAAATTAATTAGGACGTATATGTTTTGTCCCATCGGAAGGTTTTTGACCAATTGCATTTTCTAATGTCTGTGAAAAGTCTTTGCACTTCCTGTTTAAATTTGTTGTCCAGGAACCAATAAACTAAAGGATTTATCATGTTATTGATGAAGTACGTTCTCAGTAAAAAATTGATCAAGACGAACTCCCCGGTACTCATGTTATTCCAGAAGGTTTCATCCAAACCGTTCATAATAGAAATAATAAGATATGGTAGAAAACTGATTATAAAAATAAGAGTTATGATAAACAACATGGCAGTGATTCTCATAGTCCTCATCTGCTTCTTTGATGTAAATTTTGATTTTCCAAAACCTTCTCCAGACGTCGACTCATCGCCACTAACGCTTGATAATTCTGACAAAAGACGCTTGATGCGCTTGCGTTGTAACTTTTTTTCTTTTTCCGTTAATTGCGGAGAATTGTTAGAAGAACCAGAGTTTTGGTTCTTTACGGGACTTTTAACTATGGGAGACGTTAAGTTTAAAAGTTGGACAGCATTACCGTCTTTGTTGCTTTTATTGAAATGCACTGAAGCAACTGTTCTTCCTTTGCCGTCAGTGTTGATCGTATTCAGCTGACTTACGGCTGTATCTGGTGTACTCGTTCCAGAATTTGAACGTTTTGACAGGTTTCGAGTAGTGTCGTGAATATGCCGCCGTTTCCATACTACGATTCCAACCTTAATGTAAAGTCCTGTTAGAAGAAAAACAGAAGTTACGAACACCAAAATGTTAAATCCGTCGTATATCATTGGAACTTCAGAGCCAATATAATCATTTGAAATATAGCATTCCTTTCCAGTTATGTTCGGGATTCTAGTATCGATGTCTGCAGATCCATAGATAAAAATCATAGGGACAGCAAACACCACTGAAACTAAAACAGTTATCCAACATGATATTTTTGTTCCTGTAGACGATAACTGTTTCTTAAATGGTTTACATATCTTTCTGTATCGGTCAATTGCGATTAAGTCCAGAACAAAGATAGAAGCCAAAATCGTGAACATGAGCGAAAAACTAAGCGCTTTACAGACATCATCCCAGAAAAATGTCAGGGGATATATCAGGTCCAACACGTGAAACGGCAGCCCTAATAAACACGTTGTTAGATCAAAGGCAGCCAGACTCAAAATGAACACGCGCGAACTACTCCGTTTAAACCGAAACATGTAAATGTAAAGAACAACAAGATTTCCAAATACACCTATTATCATAAGAATTATTATGTATATTGTCACTGGGATCAAAGATGTCGCTTCAGCGCTGTTTTCCATCTGCAAGAGATGATAGAAGTCATTTGATATATTAAATTGAAAGTTTTGATGTTTTATGTCAAGCGTAGCCACTGTGATAGACGTACCAGTGTTGATAACAATACTTGTTGCTTTAAACCTGTCTGTTGTCATCCATGATGATGTTGTTATGTTCATATCTCTTCTAGTAATGTTAGATAAAAGCGCAGCTTGTTCACTGTCTACAGCTGGTGTTGTCATGTTATTATACTGTGAGAACTGTCTGAACTCAGCTCTATATATTCCGCTACGTTTCGTTGTGTTAATTAATTAAGTACAGCATTCAAGTCTAGTGTGGCAAATAATGTTAAGTGTGTATCACGAGTATATGATTATAATTGTTGCGGAAACATTTTTTTGTTGACTAAGTACAGTTTACGTTTAATCAGGATGCACCTTGCATATAATATTTATATTGTATCCTATATTGTTCTCAAGATGACGTTAATACATGGGTAGTCGATATACAGAATGTAATAATAAATTGTATCTCAAAACAGGAACTTGTATCCACCATTTGGTGCTGTAAACCAACTTTTATGTGTCTGATAATCATCCGAAATTTAGTTTCGACATTTATCTCCAATTTATAGATTTTCATTGTTGCAGTTCCAGGTTTGTCAGTTCATATCCTAACAAATGTAACTTAAAAATCTTCAAATGATTGTATTGTATTTTTCATGCTATAATTTTAATAAAGAATAATTGATAAGTAGGACACCATTAGCGGTTTATCCGCTGTTAATGTCATTTTGCGACTTGTGATTAAACGATGCTACATTTTACTTTATGGTCATAACGTTTTATGTTATACTGAGGTGATCTCTAACTTATGGATCAACCCGTGTGCATTACAAGAGATGTGAAGATGTAAATTGATTTTTTGTGAACAAAATTATTCAAGAAAGGTTTATAGAACCTGTAACAAAAGAACTTTTAAAAACCCATATTCTGTAATGAAAACGATATTTTAACCCAACAATATTAAAGAGTAATTTAAAAAGCGGAAAATACTACTCTGGGATTTAAAACACCAAAATTTCTTCTGTATTAAAAATAATTTGGTAAGACATGATAAAAAGAAATAAGTATAATTGCAAACGCTAATTGAGCACAAAACACAGAAAACTAAACATGAGAATCATGAATCCTTTCAATACAGGCGAAAATGTTTTCTCGACGCGCCTATAATGGATACAATTTCCCAACCGATTGAAAAAAAAGACACGCGTGTATTCAAGGTTTATTTACATGCAACGCACACAAAACACGAACCATAACTAAGAAGCAAATTTTCTACCGGTGGTCTAAGTTTTTCGATGGTACTCTGGCTTCTTCCCCAATACTTCACGCCAGCATATGGCCAACAATTTCTGAAAGTAGCGTAAAACACCATTCGAATAAACAAAACAATAACCTATAACGTTTAGGGTACTGTTGTAGTAACACCTGCTTGCTTCCTATAGTCAGAAATGGTGTGAGCTGTCGTACGGAATGAAAGACTTGAAGGTTTAAAATGAATATCAGTTTGTGACTAAGATTGCGACAAAATGACCTCAAATTATAAGTTTAACATCCTTTCTTAGTTGGGGCCTCGGTGGCCGAGTGGTTAAGGTAGTTCGTGTACTATTGATCACGTGGTGTGTCAACACTGAGATTGCGGGATCGATTCTCACTGCAGGCAGGGTGTACTTGACTCCAATCTTAATTGACAAGGATTGCCAGTTTTCCTACCGCAGTTTTCTCTCCGGGTACTCCGGCTTCCTTCCCCAATAAAAACTGGACGCCAAGATATAGCTGAAAAATTGCTAAAAGTGGCGTTAAAACACCATCCAAACAAAGAAATTCTTTCTTAGTTGACTGTTATATCTGCTATATTATTTTTAACTGGTCATACATGTCATTAAAACTATTATTGTTGCTGATTGGTATCACAACTATAGGATGGTCACTATTTTAGAGACCTAAATTTGACGCTTATATTATAGATACAACCAAGAATTATTCGATAAAAACAGCTGAAGGTGCGCTAAATGCTTGTATAAAGGCGCTGTTCTTCTGACAAAACAAAATAAAACGTTTCATGATCAATCAAGTTTAATGTTAAACAAAAACTGCTATCGTCGTAATTCGTAAAACTAATTTAGCAAGATGCAAAAAGACAAAATATTTACCATATATACATGTTTCTGCTTATTACCATTAAAATAATTAACTATATAGGTCAAGAACAATATTAATTATTGACTGATTTATTATTAGATATTTGATGCTGGTTATAAATATTTTAATTCAATAAAGAATCATTTCTTTTGAAAATCACTATTGCACGTGACATTGTTTATAAAATTAAGCATGGGTTTACTTAAGAACCATCCACATTTAATGTTATCGTACATAAACAAGAAAATTGAAGGGTTGTTTCAGTATATTGTGTTGGTTATTTGAGATATCTTGCTCAAAGTAAGATTATGTTGTAGATCAAAGATTTAAACACATTTGACAAATTTAAAGAGCGTTGTACTGATCAATTTCGCCTAGTAAAAAGACGAAGTATATTTTCTGTATAATTTAATTTTTACAACAAACATTCTTTAAAACTTTCTGAGTGTGTTATTAAACACGAATCGCACTCCACCCATCCTTCTGGATTTTAAGAAATAACCGTCCTAAACGATAAAAATTAATCAAAACATAAACCTTCTTAAGGACGACCTTTTGTTTCTTGACAAAACCTGCTTCATATTGTTTTTACACACAGCCTTATGACAACAATTCAAGAAATCAGTTTGCTCATCGCATTAACTAGGAATATCTAAACTTTTCAGCTAGATCGACCTACTTGAAAGTGTGACAGAACCACGTCATTATTAAGTTTGTCGCAACTTACATTGAAAAATGTGTTGCTCTAACATTTGCGACATATTCAAACCCCTGACTGGTGTGAAAAATACTTCCTGTCACTAGTGAATATGTAGTTTTCAACTGATTGGTTTGAAATAATAACGCCATAAACCATAATAATGGCGTCATTAACAAAACAACTTACATTTATTATTAAATTTGGGTTGAGAAAATCTTGATTTGATTTAACAAAACTACTTCTGTGCATAGTAACGAAACAGAACCTTACATTAGTACTCTATGATTATTGGATTTCTTTAATCTAGATAGTTTACTTATGAAATTAAATGAACCAAGGCTCGGACTTAATTTTTTCATAATTAAACTATCTAACAATGTGAGATCCTTTGTTTCCGTTCTATTCCAATTGTCGAAGAAAACGTTAAAGTTAACATTATTATAATTCTGACGTTATGTTCCCTATTATTAATATAATAAATAAAATCAAATAAGACTTAATTAAAATTTACGAAGTAAACGATTTTTGATCAAGTCTGAAAGTTTTAGAACACTGGCACTTCCGAATGTCTCTGAAAAATTTCTTCACTTCCTGTTTAAATTTTTTGTCAAGAAACCAGTACACGATTGGATTGATCATATTGTTAATAAAATATGTCCTCATTAGCAGGTTAATCATCACTAGCTGCCCGTCACTCATGCCTACCCAAAATTCCTCATCCAGGCCATTCATAATTGAAATAATTAGGTATGGTAGAAAGCTGACTACGAAGATCAAGGTGATAATGAAAAGCATAGAGGTAATGCGCAAGGTTCTCATTTGCTTCTTTGACGAATATTTAGAATTACCATGACCTCGTTCTAGAGTAGATTCGTCCTCACTCGCGCTTGATAACTCAGACATCAGTCGTTTTAAACGCTTTTGGTGAAGGCTACGCTCCTTCTTGGATAACTTTGGAGAATGGTAAGATGCTCCTGATGCAGTTTTACAAATTGGAGACTTTGTATTGAACAGTTGGACAGAGGCATTTTCATGGTCTGCCTTGAAACGGACTGAGCCAGATGGTCCAACTTTTGTGTTTTCATTTACCTGGCTAACGATTGTATCTGGAGTACTTGTTCCAGAATTTGATCTCTTAGACCCGTTCCTAATTGTATCATGAAAGTTTCTGCGCTTCCAAACAACAATTCCTACTTTAATGTACAGTCCAGTCAAAATAAAAACAGAAATACCAAACACTAAAATGTGAAACGCATCGTACACCATCGGTAGCTCTGTGTCTTTCATTTCATTCGAAATATAACATTCTTTTCCTGTAACATTCGGAATCCGCGTTTCCACATCCGCGGAAGCGTAAATAAAAATAATAGGCAATGCAAGAAGTAAAGAAATCAAAACAACTACCCAGCACGTAATTTTAGTTCCAGCTGCCGACAACTGTTTCTCAAATGGTGTGACGATTTTCCTATATCGGTCAATTGCAATTAAGTCAAGAACAAGTATAGACGCTAGAATCGTAAATGTTAATGAAAAGCTAAATGTCTTACAGATTTCACTCCAGACAAATTTTAAAGGAAACCGAAGGTCTAGAATATGGTAAGGCATTCCGAGTATGCATGTCACAAGATCAAAAGCAGCCAGGCTGAGAATAAACACTCTTGAGGTGCTCCGTTTGAAACGAAACTTATACACATAGAGTACCAGAAGGTTTCCGAAAACACCAATTATCATCAGAATAATTAGATAGGCTGTAACAGGTGTCAAAAGTTCAGCTTCATAACTATTTTCAGAATCTAACAGAGATGCAAAATCTGTTGAAGAATTAGTATTCATATTTACTTTCTCTGTTTTGTCAACAGTAGTATTGGTCGTCGCACGTGTAATTCCAAAGTTTCCTACGCTTGCCGAAAAGACAAATGTTGTAGACGTATTCATTTCTGTTGTTGTTGTTGTTGATGTAATATCAACATTTGTTGGCGACGTGATGATCGATGTGCTTGTATATTCTGCAGTTGTACTATCAAGGTTTAGTGTCATTTTGAGTAGTATTGTTTGTTTCCATCAATAGCTAATATTCGCATTACATTTTATACCTATATAAAAGTTGCTTTTAACCGTTACGCAACAAGTTTGTTTACAGACATAGCTAGAGGAGTGACAACTAACGGAAACAACAGGATGCTGATAAACCTAATATAACATATTTCAAACAATACTTCAACATATCCGGATGTTGTCAATTTGCGGTTTTAACGATATACCCGATGATACATTACACTGTAACGTATGACATGAAAATACTGCTATACTGTCCGAACTGACAAAATAGATAAACTAGTGGAAGAGTTAACGCAACATTGAGAAAGTCAAAGTTCTCTGTATAGACTCCCCGGATCGTCGTCGGCAGAAAAAATGGATTTTTTTGTATATTATGGATACATTCGAGCACAATTTGTCCACATTAAAGTTATAACCTGCAACCTCGGTGTGGACAGGTTCGTAATCGATACTAGATAATAATTACAACTCCCCAAATTAAAATATACTAAAGAAGAATATAGTTTTCTTGTAATTATTTATGTTGGTTTTCTAGAGTAAGCCCCAGTGATTTCGTAATCATACGGCCTTTTGTTTGCTTCTTGTAGAGTCCCTTAGATTCAATTCAAATGTAGTAGTACTGCGTTTTCATCCGCTAGTTATTTTACTCTAGCAAACGGTCACAATATTGATTTAATTATGTACAGGTAAATCTTAAAGATCCAACTGAGAACATATAAGGATATAACGTACAATAATCACTTGTCATAAAAAATTAAAAATTGCAGTATACGGCAATTTGTATCTTCATCGAACTATTCTAGAAATCGTAGCTTGCATACGATATATGTTTGTTTGTTTGTATGAATGGTGTTTTAACGCCACTTTCAGCAATTGTTCAGCTATTTCATGGCATCCAGTTTTTATTAGGGGAGGAAACCGGAGTACCCGGAGAGAACCCCCGACCTGCGGTAGGAACACTGGCAATCCTTGCCAATTAAGATAGGAGTCGAATACACCCTGCCTGCAGTGAGAATCGAACCCGCAATCTCAGTGTTGACAGATCACGTGATCAATAGTAGACGAACTACCTTGACCACTCGGCCACCGAGGCCCCTATACGATATATGTAGTAAAAAGAAAAGGTAACACATTGTAAATGGAAAGACAACAGAAAACTAAGTTTGAGGCAAAATCACAACCTGTATCACATTCCATATATTACACCCTATACAGAATGACAGCACAATTATAAATGCACCTAAAATTATTTATTGGAATGTATATGATAAATCGTGTAGTTATGCCATTTACGCGGTTTGTCAGCTTTTAATTACATTATTGTGCGTGAGCGAGATGTATAAACCAAAGGCAGTCAGCTTGTAGTAAATATTAAATGTTAGGGTGCAAAAGTGTAGCATGTAAGCTACATGTAAGCATGTAAAAATGTCTGGTTTTAAAATAGCAAAGACATAGAACAAAGCCAAGTAAAATGACTATTACAAATTATAATTATACAAGCATATGCCACAAGAAACAAAAAAAAAAACAAAAAACAAAAATCAGGAACACCCAAAACAACAGTGCGTAACCCAAACACAATAAATCATAGGTACACTAAGGTCTGTGAGGTCAACGTTTCGAATTTTCATTCTGTATATTGCCATTTTTGATATGATAACATGCCTGCTTTGAATGTCGTACTGTATAATGAACATGTAAAAAAGAGCGAAGGAAACCGACCGAACGACAAGAGCGACAATTACAAATCCCGATATAGACTAACATATACAATGAAAAAAACCAAAAACACAAAAAAACAACAGAAAGGGAGTAACCCGAACCCAATAAAAGCCATGGGTGCACTCAGGTGTTCCGTACCTCTAATTATACACCTATCAAGGAACTCATGGTCATGTCTAGGAAAACGTCAAATCCAGAACTTAGAAAGACACCTATAACTCAGCGAAATGTCCAATCTTAATAAAAATAGCAATTATCATCAATTAAGATTGGAGTAGAACACATCCTGTATGCAGTGGATCTCGAACCCAAAACCTCAATGTTGACCGTCACGTCTTTAATTGTAGATGACTAACTGCCTCAACTACATTGCCACCAAGCCACTATGAAACACTTTTATTTAAAACATAAATTCTAATATGACGTGCTTTAAAGGCTTTGAGACAACAACTGTGGTAAAAAAAATGATTTATATATGAGCAACACGCGCTGAGGATGGCCTGTTTTAAAGGGCTGTTCCAACTCCCACCGGAAAGCTATTGCGTATGACGTATTAATCTTATAAATAGCGACACGCGCTATAATTATCCGTTGCAATATATTATGTGTTACATTGACAGAACAGCCATTTATGGTGGAAACGATGTTTTCTATAGGTACGAAAATATTATAAATGTAGCGTAATTGTCTTATTAGAATAGAAATAATTCACGGAGGCTGTGATTTATCATTGTTTTGTCGCTGGGGATAAAATAATACGACATAAATGGTCACCCCGTGGTAAAACAATGATAACCCACAGCCTCTGTGAATTATTTCTTAAATAGATTTTTCTACCGGTCGACATTGTTATTTACACATACCGTCCAATGAATGGGATTTAATGATACCAATCTTAAGCGCACAAAGATTTTGCTTAACAATTTGGTTATATTTGTTGATTTTCACTACGAGGAATAATTATCAGTTTTCATCAACCTTAAGTTTTCAAATAATTTAGTGCTGCACTTAGACACAGACATCGCTTGACCGATTTGGATATTTTTGAATGTATGTTTGATTATGTTGAACAGCAGATATTTTATTACATAAATGTAGACGATGTCTATTAAATAATACATAAAACAATACATAATTGTATACGTTTGTTCTACTAGCGGTGTATAATTATTGCCTTGCACCAGCTATCGCCAAGATTCTCGTGACTTGGCTGAGCGTGTGCATTTTCCTGTCTTCGGTACATTATAAGTGAAGATAATATTTTCCAAAGTTAAATATTTTGTTGTCTTAAAATTATACGAAATAACGGAAAAAACACTATATTTCCACTTTTGAGCTCATTTCCACTTCTACCTCGCCGATGACATGGTTGTATATGAACATTTGATTTCTTCCGATTAACAAGAGGAAACATAATTCAGATAACAACAAAACGTTGGGCAAGAAGTATTTTATATCGACTTGAAATCTTTGCAAACCACGATAAGGTATTTTTGTTGACAAAAAAAAACCTGACGGCAATAACTGGTACACATCGATGTCAAAAAAGCGGCGAAAATCAGCACATGTGCTAAGTAAATTTCAATACGCATGCGCACTGAAATCTTAACTGACACAATTATAGCTGTGTCTAGGGGGTCATCATAAATAATATATGGCCCTACTGCGTACTTATTTCCACTTTAAGAGAACATTACGAATAATGGCGATAACTGGTACACTGGCAGTAAAGTGTTCATTTTAATTGTTTTATTTTAAAATCTCTAAATTTGAGATTTACCTGCATCATCGTTTTATTAAACAAATACAGTCAACCAATCAATATGAATTGTCCATATAAAATGGACCGAACATAGTATTAAAAATATTGACCAATCAGACGAGTTTGATCGTCCACCTTTGAGGTTGCAATATATAACAAAACAATTTCCTGAAATCTAACTATTTAATTGGTCAATATATTAGTTGAGGATAGGTTGGATTACTTTTAAAATTTCAGACGTAGTATTAAACCGGTCCCTAAATAGTCGTATATGCTTAACTAGATAAGGAAAACTTTTGACAAGAAGCAAGAACGCCGATGTTTTAAAAGAATAACACAAATGTATATTATATCATACACTATTTATAAGTATAAAAATTTGTATTAAATTCAGGTCATTACCTCGAATATCTCTCATAGACTAGATACCCATTGATGTCGATAACATACTTACTTTTGTTTGCTTGAGGTTCTAACAGTAAAAACAATAAGTCTATTGCTTATATTAGCTAGTTTTTAACTGAAGCATAAACGGTTTTGTAATTATGCCAAGTTAAATCTATATAGTTAAAACTTTGAAATGACACCTAAAAATCAATGCATATCCTGGCTGTCATTGTGTAATGTATAAAGATACAAAAAGGACAGAAAGGTGCAATATATTAAAAGTTTGTATCTTCGTCTATAAACTTTAAAAGGTGCAGCTTGCTAAATGTAACATATAGTGTACTTTGTATCATATTGTGCATATAGAATTAATCAAAATTGAGAGGCCTCGGTGGCCGAGTGGTTACGGTAGTTTATCTACTATTGATCACATGGTCTGTCAACACTGCGATTGCGGGTTCGAGACTTACTGCGACAAGGGTCACTAGACTCCAGTCTTAATTAACAAGGCTTGTCAATATTTTCTAGGTCGGGGTTTTTTCCGGATACTGCGGCTTTCTTCTCCAATGAAAACTGGACGCCGTTATAGAGCTAAAAAATGAAAGCGCCGTTAAACAACACTCAAAACAAACAAACAAACAATCAACCAAATTTTTAAACTAATAACTCAATTGATATATTTAAAAATGAAAAAAAAATGTGTAGAAAATTAAGAAGATTACAAACTACAAGTTAATATGGAGAGACAAACAGCCGGCCAATAAAAACCAATACACAATAAACCAGTCATTGAGAAAAGTACATATTACTAAAAGCAAAGCAAACCCCACTTAAACCTAAAATAAACTTCAAAAGCTTTAAGCAATTAATCCTCCCCATGTAATGTCGTGAAGCAGGATCTGGTGCCAATATTATATTATAGTAAGCGATTTGTAAAGACACTAGGGCATATTTGCCATTTAGTTTTTGAATTACATTAAATAATAAATGTTACACGAGACATTTTCAATTCAAATACGACAACACGTTTACAAAAGGTTTACCGATTGATTTGATTGCTTAATTAATCGATTGACTGATTGCTTTTGTTTAATTAATCCATTGATTGATTGATTGTTTATTATTGATTGATTGATTGATTGATTGATTGATTGATTGATTGATTGATTGATTGATTGATTGATTGATTGATTGATTGATTGATTGATTGATTGATTGATTGACAACTCTTATATCAATTTTGTATGTATACAAAGTGAATTTAACTGTACTTTTTTTTATTTCTGATAAATTGAAGTTCCATTTCATGTTCACCCAATACCGGCTCAGTAGTTGTTTGTTTAACATATAACATGCCCCTATTCCATTATGTTACCATTCACCATTCATTGATGGGGAAAGTCGTAGACAGTCTCTATCTATCACTTCACTACGAGAAATTGGTAAATAAAAAGTGGAAGTAATTACGTTTATCGTAGTGTTTAGATCGCGAATTTACGATAAAAGATCTAGCGCATGAGTATGGTCTTTAATTTTAAGCTTGCTAACGTTGTTAAAACGTAATGGTAACTAATCATAGAGAGAAGAGTATTATTTAAAGTTTGTTCAAATGTCGTTTGTGTCTTCTTAAGTACGCCTTCAACAATTTATTATACATTATTATCATTTTGACACAATTTATCAGTAGTGTATTTGTTTTAATTAGGAATGTTGAAAGAAATGCAAGCCCAAGCTGTGGCAAATTACATGGTATTTTATAGTCTTATTCCGTTTTTCTTGAACAATCAGATGATGGTGCGATAAAGTGCGATAGAATCGTTTAAGTTATCTGAATTGTTACAATAGCTGTATTTTCGTTATGCCATATATATAAAGGCAAGCGTCACTGTAGTCTTGGTTGCCTCTTTTAGCTTTTCATAGATGATGACGTTTTGGTCAATATACTAGGTTCTTTTCCAACTTTAAGTAGATGCTGCTTTGAAACGCTTAATTTACGAATTCTTGTGGGGTTTTTATATTCTGTACAAGGATTGAAATTCTCTACCGTTTCTACTTTGATAAGGACATCAAAATTGAATTTGTGATGTGGCAATATCTGGTCTTATATTCTATACAACTAAGGATTTAGAACTCATATACAAGATATAAAAAGTGAATAATTCTTCATAATATACAACAAATGTCGGTATTACGTTTGAATGAACTTTTAAGTAATGTGGTGCATTCAGGTCATAATAATAAGGGCGTAGAACAAGACTGTTAAATGTAATTTAAGGTGTCCGACCCATAATAGAAGTCTACGTTTATTTTTATTTTTCGACCAAGAAATACAGCTTTATTAAATAAATATATGGCTAATGTTTTACATTGAGTCAATGTTAACAATTTTGATCAAAAAATGTTAGTTACTCTAATAGTATTTCCGATGTTTGCCGAACATGACAGACGTCTGCTCCATTTAAAAACAATGGACATCCGGGACACCAAATATGATGACATGGTCAATTGTGGTCCGGATACCATAAAATAAATTCGGTCATTTTAGGAGGTAAAAAACCCCGTCGACTGTCATAATAATAGTGTTTAGGTAATGCAAGCGGTAGTAAAATGAAGCCGGAGTACCTGGAGAAAAACCCGGACCTTCGGTAGAAAAACTGGCAATCCTTGTCAATTAAGATTGGAGTCAAGAGGGTGTTAGACCAGGATTCTCTTCTTATACCGGTATTTAGAATAAAGTATTATGGTGCTATGAATCTGGTAAAAAATTTAAATAATGACAGTCGGCTAAAAGTTAAAATAATATTCAGAGACTGTTGGCTTTTGGTACGAATAATGTACTAGGGTCATATGAAAAAGGTAACAACAGGGAACGAAGCCTTTTGGTTACCATAGCATTATATGAAAACAATGTAAACATGCTCCCTGCGTGATTCAACCTCGAAAATCGCTGAAATCATGTAATACAATACTTCTGATATGTTGTGTCATTGCCATTCCGAATTTGTCCTAGATAAAGGATATTACATAAATTGGCATTCAGCCTTAAATTTGCATTTGAAAGTTGGCCAAAGAGAAAATAAACCGACAAATGTTTTCCTTGTAGACAGAACATTGACCGCCTTTACGTCATTCTAACTTCCTGTCAAAGATCAAAGTAAAAACAAGATTAAAACACGCAAATCCTCATGAAAATGTACAATAGAAAGGTGTGAATATTGTTTAGACCAACAAAATTATGCGTAAAAAACTTCAAGCCTGTTATTTAATACATTTGTGTAACTATTGATAGTATCATCACAGTATGGAAGCTAATGCTACAACTGATCCCAGAATTGAAACAACGTTACATACACTGTCAAGAGATACAACAGTTTTCCGAAAAGAAATATCTACAATAGAATTTGAATTTAAAGCTTCAATGTTGTTTACAAATTTATCAAAAACATTTGAAAACGTGACTAATAATTTTAACACTTCAATCGTGGACATGCCGAACATGGATTATGAATCCCTTCTAAAGAGAGAAAATGCAAACGAAGCCAAAGCTTTGGTACCAGTTACCGTGTATCTCGTTATGCTGATGATCATTGGTGTAATAGGCAATGCTATCGTATTGTACGTTTACAAATATCGGTTCAGGAGATCAACGTCCCGAATTTTTATTCTGTGTCTTGCCATTTTTGATATGATAACATGTCTACTTGGAATGCCGTATCATATCATCGACATGTTATATCCATACATGTTTGTTTGGGATACGACTTGTAAGGTAATGAGTTTTTCGTTGACATTTACAATTCTGTCGTCAATATTTATACTTAATTTGATAGCTATAGATAGGTACCGGAAAATCTGCAAGCCTTTTGAAAAGCAACTTTCGGGAATGGGTTCAAAGATATTAAGTTATGTTATTGTTTTAGTGGCACTGATATGCGCAATTCCTATGCTGTTCATGTACGGTAGTGCGGACATTGCAACGCGAATTGCGAATTTAACTGGCAAGGAATGTTACATATCTGACGATTACGTTGAAACATATTTTCCAATGATATACAATGGGTTTATATTTTTGATTTTCATAATATCTGTTTGCATTTTTATTGGATTTTACACCAAAGTTGGAATAACAGTTTGGAAGCGCAGAAAATTCACGGAGTCGTCCATCGAATCGAAAAGATCAGTATCAAGTCAGAGTACACCCAGTACGTCTGTTATGCATTTAAATGTCATAGCAGACGACGTTAAAATTGAGCACGCGGCCGTTTTGAGCGTGCACTTTAAAAAATGTCAAAATGACAGCGCGGTCCAAGTATTGGGATCTAATGCATATGTTGTGGGCCAAGAGGATAGTTCACCATACAAACCAACGACATCTGGCGTTACAAAAGAGAAGAAAAAGAAATTACGTATAATGTCTGAACATTCAAGTGGGGAACATGAATCGTCAATGTCAGATCCGGGGTCTTTTATAACACGTATTCCAAAGAGTCACTTTGCCACGAAGAAACAAAAACGAACATTAAGAATAACAATAATGTTGTTTGTCGTTACGGTGATTTTTATTATCAGTTTTCTTCCTTACCTGGTCATCTCCGTCGTAGATGGCGTAGACATTGAATTCTGGGATAGAATGACCATTGGCGAAGTAGTCCTTTTTAATTTTTTATTGAGAACGTATTTCATCAACAATATGATAAACCCAATAATCTACTGGTTTCTTGATCATAAATTTAAGGAGGAAGTATCCAGGTTATTCCGTGATATACGAAGGTGTCACAGAGGGACACACGGATTTCATGGGAGTCAGAAAGATTTTCATTCTTAACTACTATTATGTATACGAGTAATACAGGAGATGATTTGTGGCAAAACAAACATTCCTAATTATACACGGTTATATATTTTAAAGTAGTACCAAGGTGTGATATTCACTATCATTTGTATATACGCCATTAAAAAATGAATTTAAATAAAGACATTAAAGAGTCATTGCTGAATTTAGTTACCTTTAACTGGCAAAAATTGAACAATCTATTGAAGCCTGTTTGTTTATTTCTATCATGAACCAACATTATAACCAATGTTTTCACGATCATAAGAAAACATAATGATTAACGATTACAATATGCTGTATTTAGTTCACGCATGCGTTGCGTGATGTAAAAACAGTGAACACTGTTATTGTGATCGTTTGCATAAAGACCACATTTTAAAACCATAACTCAAATCTGCAATTTGGTACATAAATAGTAAGAATATTTGCAATTTACACTTAAGAATGGATTAAATTTCTGAAAATGAACGGGTTTTGGTCCCAAAGTGAGCAGTCTTATATTTGCCAAATATTATAGTAGCTATTTTTCAGTAGAATCCATAATTATTATAATTTTCATAATTTCAGTTTCCAGTTTTTATCTATAGACATATATATACTCATATGATTGTAGGAGATGACTTTTAATTTTGTGGTCTAGGATCTATTATGAAAATTTATTAACTATTTATACGTTATATAACTGTTAACTTCCTGAACTAGCTGAGTTACTTTTCTAGACGATAAGCAAAAATCAATCAATAATTATTATATAATATGTTTAATGTAAACAATTAGTTATGTTTGACGTTCAGCAAAATGAACTATCAATTAATAATGTCATTTACCAACATTTACCGAGCATTTTTAGAAATGTCCATATCTGCAAAAATTTTGCAGGTCAGAAATTCGAATTTAAATTATAAATAGAGCATGTAACAGCAGACATGGTTTATCACATAGTTTGTTACTGCCGTAATACATTAAGGAAACGAAAAATATTTTTTCAACAAAATTTGTTTTTAGCAATTTTGTTATATTTTCTCAAATGTGTCGTATATTTTACTAACAACTGTTTTGCTTGTATTAAATATAACGTAAAAAAATAGTTATCTGGTGTAGCAGAAAGGAATAAATTAGTGTATAAACGATGGGCTCTTCGTGTAAATTTGTGTGAGTTAGTTGGCGGGTTCATACGTTAATACACCAACAAATTACATACATTACATACGCTTAATTAAAGGCACAAAACCTTTTCATTGCGAACGATTACGCTTATGTTCCAAAACCGCATTGTATTAACGCAAACATAAATAAAAATATGTGAAAACATATATCAAAAATATATAAATTTATTTAACAATTTTGTTATTTAATCAAGCCGGATTAAATAACAAAATTTTGTTAAATAAATGTATATATTATACAATACCTATTAAGTGATTTGTCATACACAAAAAGTGACTACGTGAAGAAAAACTACGTGAAGAGCTAAGTTGTTGTAATGACAACTAGGTGTCGTCCGGCTTGTACACATGTCGGCTGTTAACTCTTTGTTTATTGTAGAGGCCACTTTCGCTTTTTAATTGCGAATTTTTATTTTGTTACTTCTGACCCCTATACTATGCAAAACAAATTTCTGGTAGAACACATTTAACTGATCAACGCTTTTAAATCAGTTATATTGTCTCCAGGATAACTTATACCTTTAAGATTTTTAAAAAGCACAAGTGACAATATTTCGTTTAATAAACAACTTCACACTTTAGTGATCAACTACAATGGAAAACAAAAAAGCTTTTATATGAATACAGTTATGTGAATCTAAAAAATCACGCTATATTGCTTTGGCGGATTTAATTAAGCTAATAAAACGACAAATACAATATGTCTTATGTGGAAAGATAAAGAATCAAAGATGTAGAGGAGTATTCGTGAAACGATAAGTCAAAGACAGACAAACTCACGGTTATAAAATTAATAGAAGGAACAAGAGCAAACCAAAATGACAAGACAATAACAAAAAAATTTAGTAGCACAAAGCCCACTTGAAAAGGAATGTGAGTACATGTGCTCCGGAGGGATATGCAACCAGATACACGTGTTGTACTCGGTGCATCGGTCCTTACAATTCGATAATAAGTCATACCGTACTGATCAACTAAGTCATGATAGCGACAGAACAATTTTCTTAGTGATGTCTTTAATCTTGACACTGTGAACCTGTTTAATTAGCTTTTCTGTCAGCAGACACCCTCTAATAACTTTATGAAGATAAAAATACAGGATTTTGAATAACTGATCATTAGGTATTTTTAGTCACGGTTGTTTCTGATACAGCGAGTCTGATCTCTTATAGTTTCGTGTAAATGTTGACATATTATATAAGTATCAAGTTACATCAGTGTTGACATCCTAGACTATATCTCCAGTAATGTCGTTAGCATACATATATGTGTTTTCTTTCTTGAAGGTAAACATGAGCTCTGTGCTTACATTAGCTAGTTTTGTAACTGAAGCATTCAATACTGTGTAAATATGTCCAGTTAAAATTATAAAGACATGAAATCTGTAATAATAAGCAATTGAAAGGATATATTACAACTTTATTCCAGCTAATTGGTAAGGATATTGTAAAGAAGGAAGACAATACAGATGTAAATATAATAAATATGGAGAGACAAACACGTGGGAAATTCATGATAAAGAAAAGAAAAAGAAAAAAAACAATCGTCGAGAATAACATAGAAAACTTTATATTAGCATAGCAGCGTCACTAAAACAATAGTCATGCCCAGAAAAAAATTTATAGTGATAGAGAAGAAAGCTTACATGTAGCCTGAGGCTTTGGTTCAGCGTTTTCAGCCTTTTCAAACGTAAGAGTCATGATAACTATCTGCAGTTGGTTTTTCGGGTCAAATACTTGTATTAGAGGTCAATTATTTGATAGAGTTTTATTGGCAAAGTACTGTAATCTGAAATAATGTTGCCTGTATGCGTGAAAAATGTCACTTTCGCCAATTACATTGGAGCGACTGTAATAGAATTTATTGATAAACTACAAGTATTTACATTTATCGGTAATTTGTTACAATTTCCTTTGATCTTTACTACCAATAAAATTAGTATCAACGCTCAGAAGAACAACGACTAGTGATACTAGAAATTATCAGCTGTTGGTCATTTGTCATGCGCGAACACATTGCGGAAGAATCTGCCTTACTTTTTGACCAATCGCGCATCACTGACCAAAGCTCATTAATATTATAGAAAACAAACATCACGAAAAAAAACAATACATATATGCTGCATTTAATCAGACCTGTCCAGACACTAAGAAGTGTTACAAAATATAAAACGCAACACACAATCAGTATCTAGAGAGTATCTTATTCATCTCCTGAAATAAGAATAACAAACAATGTACATACAATACCCCCCTTTTTGTATGGCAGTATCGAATTTCGGCGATAAACTATTAAACGTGTCTTGAAAGTGTAGATAGGCTATAGCCCTTTATACTATAGGCAACTTATTATTTGGTGTTACACAGGCAGCAATTTTCATTACATATTTAGGGGGTAAGAAATCAATATGGATTGATTTATCAATATCGGTAGCCCCATAAACGGAATAACTGACATGCACACGGCCAAGCCGGTCAGTGAAAGAAATCGTAATCAGAATCATTTTCTTCTGTGAAGAAACATTAATATAGTTTTCAAACATGATAACCTACCTCCTTAAACTTTTTCTTAACGCTGAAAATGGTTTCAGATTGACATTTCCTCTCCATTCAATTCCCTCCGTCTCCGTGCGTACAATCGCTTTAACAGTTTTTGAATGAATGAGGTAGAAGTGACGTCATGTCAGACCGCATTACGCATAACAATTGTACAAAAGAAGTAGTGCACAGATTCTAACCGTAAAAACGGCACTATTACAAAGCAAAAAAACATCAAATGTGTCAAAAAAACGAAAACAAATAAAAAAAAGATGTATTTAAATTGAGAAATTACCGATAAAAAAATTATTAGTATTTTTTTTCGCTTGACAAGGATTATCAGGTCCATATCAGATTCGCTCTACGAGCTCATCTGATATAGACCTGATAATCCTTGTCTCGCGAAAAAAATACTAATAATTAATATGTATACATGTGAGGTCATTCATTTTTATACTAATGCTTTGAGTTGATTGTTTATGAATAAATAGTTTTATATTTATGTATATTACAGTTTAAACATATTTTACTTGCTCAAATATGCAAATAGGATAAGACACAAGTTATACAAACTTATGAAGTCGTCTCCAAATATACAATATATTACAAAAGAACGTTGGTAGAGCATGGATACAATTTAATACAAATTATAGTATATTATATGTGCAAGATAAGATATGTACAGAGACAGAGAAAAGGTATAAGGAAAGAAAAATATATTGCGGGTATTAGGAAAAATACAGAATAAGGATGATGTGATGATATGTGTGATTCAAAAACTCCGTGTTCAATGCATTATACAATATGGAATCTTTCTGACCCTTTGATATACTCATATACATGTTTAAAAATTTGTTCGTTCTGTTCGGTGGAAAACAACGGGTTGCCAGATATTAAAAGTTCTAGATTTACTGGACAGAAATTTGGCAGCCAGGCAAGGTTATAAAATTATCTGGCTTTAATGTTAGTACATTTAGAACATGCAAAGAAATAATGATGCGCATCTTTACGGTCAGATCCACAACCACCAGGATGGATCAGAATAATATTAACTTTGTAAAGATCATAGATTAAAAATGAAAATAATCATCTTAGGTTAGGACAATATTGAATTTGCGCCGTCCATATTCATAATGCTTCTGAACGTTTCGATATGTGTTCAGGTTTTTTAGTTCGGATTTAAATTTAAAGATAGATTCGACATTACAGATCGACATATCTATGCTTTTCCTATGTTGAATAGTTGACGGTATGAAAGATTCGTTAGTCAGGGACAGTCTACAATATGGGGTCGTAATATTATTACCGTTACGCAAGGGATACACGGACGTATAGTTGGCGGTATTAAATTACAAAGATATGATGGTGCAGAACTATGTTGTATATTATCAAACATTTGTAGTTTCCTACGTTTCCTACGCTCAGCCGAAGGCTCCCACCCCGTTTCGGTATAAATATTAATTAAATTGGTAACATTTCGTAGGCCTGTGACGATTCGAGCAAGCTCTATCTGCAGTTGCTATTACAGTAACTCCCACCAACGTCATCCCAAACTTCACAGGAATACTCAAAAAGTGGTCTTATAAAGACTGAATGCAGTTTTTATGCTATTACTATTACAAATACTATTTAATTTAAAGTTTTCTGAGTACGTTCAGGTGCCTAGAAACACTACATATAATATTTTCAATATGTACGTTCCACTTAGCATCACTGCTAAAAGTAACTCCTAGATTTTTATGAAATTTAGTAACTGGAATATCTGTGTCATTAAGTGTAAACCTTATATCTGGTGGTAATATATTTGAGAATAACATATTTCGGTTTTGTCATAGTTAAACGACATTTACCATTTTCGTGACCAATCGTTCAGCTCTCTCAAATCGTGATCACTCACAGATTATATCTGTGAAATGTCACGACTAGAATAGCTGAGCGACGTGTCGACAGCAAAAAGTCTGCAAAGAGAAAAAAGATTTTCAACTATATCGTTTATATAAAAAATAAATAATAAAGGTCCTAGTACCGATCCTTGAGGAACACCAACATATACATTGCAAAGCTCCGACGACGATTGCTTGATAACTACTCTCCGTTGCCTATTATTTAAATAGCTTTTAAGCCATTCTAATAAATTCGTTTACACCATGGAATTTTAATTTATATAATAATCCTTTATGCGAAACTTTGTCGATTGCTTTGGAAAAATCACAGAAAACAAAACAGTTTATTTCCTTCTTCTCGAGTAAATTTAAAATACAATTATATATTTCTAACAATTGATGGACTCTGGAAGAGTTAAGAAGAAAGGCAGACTGATATTTATATATTAGATTATTTCTTTGCATGTGGTTAAAACATATTTATAAATAACACGTTCCATTATCTTCCCTACGCAGCTAATGAGGGATATTGGTCTTTAATTAGACGGTATTGAGCTGTCGCCCTTTTGGAATATTGCAATAACATTTGCCATTTTCCAACTAGACGGATATTTGTATTGGTACAGAGATTTATTAAAAATTATATATAATTATACCCTTTGATTTAAACAACAAAAATAAACACGAATAAAATATATTTGAAAAAATAGTCAACATAGGTGAATATAACCACAACTTCAAAGTCCAATCTAAAAATGTGTTTTGACTATTACTGTCAGAATATTTTGAACATTGCCGTTTCTGCTGGCTTAAATTTATAAAATATTGCAGTAACAGTTTAGTTAATGCATCTTATAGTTACTTGTGGCAAGTGAGAGATAACAGATTTGTAAGTTCTAATTGAGATAGATGTTTTTTCATCCCTCCATTCCACATCCTCACAAGTCAGAGTTTCTGTGTCCACGAAACCCTGACAAACTTAGCTAGGAAATTACCGTGCTAGAAGATTTCTATATGACGTAAAATCTTCAAAATATCAATCAATGAAATTGATTGAAAGAAGCAAGTGTTTGGCAGTAGTCATTCTTACTCATTGTTGAGTGGGAAGAAAACGTAACGCAACTAATAAATAACGCAGTAATAACAAACTATTAACACTACTGTACAAAATACACTGATTTTCACGTGGTCTATGCAACACATCCGTTTGGTTTATTTACAATCGACATCGGGATATCCCCTAACCAAGCCGTGAATGAAAGCCAGATTTTGATTGGCTATATCAAGGTATGATGTAGCCAATCAAAATAGTGACTTTTAGTCCGGGAATTTCCTAGCTAATTTTGTAAGGATTTCGTGTACACATGTGGACACAGAAACCATGACTTGTGAGGATGTCCATTCCAAAAGAATTGGATTGTTTAGTTGTATTGCAAACTTTGCAAATTAGTTTCATGCAACAATCACATAGCAACTGTTATAATTAAACCACCTTGTGATAAACTGTCTTCGCTACGTCGTGACATGTTGTTATCGTTGTGCAAATTCGATACTCTTTTACTTAGAAAGATTCATGCTTACACAACATTACCGTAACTGTTTAAGAATACGATTATATCCGATGATTTCCATAACTTAATTAACTGGGATTAAAACTCAACTTATAATAATATGTTTGGGTGCTCCGGGGTAAGATCAAAGAATGCAGTCTTATTGCGTGTACGGATGACATGATAGATACATATATAGAACAATGATTGTCGACCTAACGTTATTACAATGTATTGGAGCCTATTGAAAGAGGTTGGGACTACGAAAGACGTCTTATATTTAACATACAGTTTAAATAAAAGATAAAATACTTTATTACTGTTATTGCACACTATCAGGACATTATCTACTAGCTCCTGTCATGATTAACTAATATATAAAACTGCCAAAAAGAATAAATCATACTGTACACTACTTTTTATATGTTGTCTGACATTTATCAAATCATCGACGCAGTATATCAAGACTTGGCATTCATCCTCAATTTGTCATTTGAGATTTTGCCAAAAAGAAAATAAACTGACACATTATAAACATAACATTGACCCCTTGTACGTCATCTGTAATCAACTGTCAAGGATTGAAATAAAACAAACGCAAATGCTAATGCGAATGTTATAAAAAAAATAATGAAAAAGTGTTACTAAGTGAACAAATTATCAGGACGGTTATTTAACGCTCGTAATTGTTTATAGACTGCTAAAGTATGGAGACCAATGGAAGCACTAATACCCGATTGTAAAAACAACATTTCAACCAATTTCAAGAGCTACAGCATTTTTCCTAAGAGTAATAACATATAAGCTTTAATCAGTTTTCTTAGTTTCTTACCTACACATATTTCCGAATCTTAATCAACTAAGGCTTTGATTGTGATTGTTGAATGGCATGTGAAAACGTAACCAGCAGTTTTATCACTGCAATGGTTGACATTCAAAACAAGGATTATGCAACCCTTCTTGAGATGGAAAATGCAAACCGCGCCAAAGCTTTGGCACCAGTTATCGCGTATCTTGTCATACTGATGATCATTGGCGTGATAGGTAATGCCTTCGTATTATACGTTTATAAATATCAGTACAACCGAAAGTCATCTGCTCGAATTTTTATTCTGTGTCTAGCCATTCTTGATATGATAACATGTCTACTCGGAATGCCGTATCATTTAATGGATATGTTATATTCGTATATGTTTGTTTGGAATGCAGCCTGTAGGATAATGTCTTTTTCGTTAACATTTACGATTCTGTCGTCAATATTTATACTTAATTTGATAGCTATAGATAGGTACAGGAAAATCTGCAAACCTTTTGAAAAGCAACTTTCTGGAATATTTTCAAAGATATTGAGTTATGTGATGGTTTTTGTGGCACTTATATGCGCAATTCCTATGCTGTTCATGTACGGTAGTGCAAACATTGCAACAAGAATTACAAATTTAACTGGAACGATATGTCACCTCTCCGACGATTACATTCGAACAGATGTTTCAATGATATACAGGGGGTTTATATTTTTTTTAATTTTCATAGTCTCTGTTGGCGTTTTTATTGGGATTTACACAAAAGTTGGAATAACAGTTTGGAAGCGCCGGAAGTTCACAGAATCTTCGTTAGAATCGAAACAGTCAGTATCAAGTCAAAGTACAACAAGCATATCTGGCAAACATTTTAATGTTAGAGCAGGTGAGGTGCAAATTGAACACGCAGATGATGAGACCGCGTATTTTAAAGAATTTAAAGCCGACAGTGTGTCCCATGTATTGGAATCAAATGCATGCGTTGTGAGTAAAGAAGATGATTCACCATACACACTAACATTATCTGGCGTGAAGAAAGAAAATAAGAGATTACGTATAGTGTCTGAACTTGCTGTTGGGAAATGTGAATTGTCAGTGTCAAAACCTGGATTTTTTTTTACACGTCATCCTAAGAGTCACATTGACACGAAGAAACAAAAGCGAACATTAAGAATAACAATCATGTTTTTCATCGTTACCGTGATTTTCATTGTCAGTTTTCTTCCTTATCTGGTCATTTCCATTGTGGATGGAATAGATGCTGAATTTTGGAATAGGATGACAACTGGCGAAATCGTCCTTTTAAATTTGTTAATAAGAACGTATTTAATTAACAATATGATAAACCCAATAATTTACTGGTTTATGGATCATAAATTTAAAGAGGAGGTGACCAGATTTTTCCGTGAAATAAAAATGTGTCACAGAGGGACTGTATGTTTCCATGATAATCAGAAAGATTTTCATTCTTAAGCATTACTATGATTTCAAGATGTCAATATTTATTTCAAAGAAAGCTGGGGGACAGTGTTCCAATTTTTGCAAACATTGTTACAGAAATTTTTATTTTCCATTACAAGTTTAGATCAAAGACCTGAAGGTCTTCAATGGTCGGCTAGCCTGGAATACATAAGGTGATCATCAGACTTGGGCACTAACTCTTTTAGATATATTTGGTAAAATGGTCAGATCGAACGACCTATGTTTTGTTAAATAAAGAATATATCAAATATTCAAAATGGTAGTAAAAGTCAGAATATTTAGCAGGCAAATTAATATAATTTTGTATAGTTGATAATATTAATAATAATAAATATTTTGTCTCGCACAAAAAATTGCAAGTTACTGGCAGCATGCCAAGCCTACATTATGTCTCGCTCGTCTCTTATTAAGCACGATATTCGAATAGAAATGCCTTTAATTGGACGATATTTATAGAGGGGGAATTTAAATTTATTTATATAGATTGGTTGAACATTTTGACGTATACCTTCCAGAAAGAGTAAAATATTTTTCAAAAAATGTTCATTACATAATGAAAACATACCAGCCATTTTGAATTAATTGTGTTTTAAGAGCCTGAATCTAATGATTATTACAAAAATACAAAGAATGAAATTTATCACTAAAAGCATTCATTAAGCATTTCATAAATATTCATTGATCTTATTTTGAGCCAACTTCTGTTTTAAAGGGTATTCTAAATTTCCCAAATTTTTAAATAAATTTGGGATACCCTGGTTAAAGACTCAACAGATATGGCTCTTTATATATTTTTTATAACAAAGAATAAAATTGACATCGTGGGGATAGAGTGATTTCCGAAGTCTAGTTTAGAATCAACTGGTCTATCAAAGTTTGTTTAATTTGAGTTTGATCCCTTCCACATTTTATGTATTTGATTGTTTACTATACCACTATATATAAATTACATAATAAATTATAAATCGTATATGACTTTTTCTTTAGTCATGAGTCGACCGCAGAAACCGAAAGTTCGATATTTTTATTTTTATATCAAGAGTGTAACTTCCCAGTTCTCCATATACAAAGCAGATGGGGGATGTTATTCTAAATCTCCAAAATTCTCATTAGAAATTTTAAATGTACATGTACTTTTTCTGTTTTATTGTTCCTTTCCAGTCCTCATTTATCGCTTCGACTTAACCAAAAATCGAAGAAAAATATAACAATAAACCCATATATATCGAACTGGAAACCCAAATTATGATTAAGATCAACATAAACCTGGGGTAGGAAGAACCTTAGGGTTTTGATAATTTTTAAATTTACACAAACCATTTCATAGCTTTGATGTGTTCTTCAACACAAAAGTGTTGATGCCGGAGCGGGTTAACATCGGGGAATTAAAACTAAGAATAAGGAATAAGATCGATTTCCTCTGCAAATTCGTTTGGTCGTCGGTTGTTTACAACACTAGTAAATACTTTACTGAAGCAAGTTAGGATTAATCGTTCTAAAATTTGCTGGGTTTTGTGTATCACCTTTTATAATTTTGTTGAATAATACCGAATGTCCAACTTTCACGTACAATACCAGTGTTGAAAATGATGTTTTACTTAACCTTTTTTATCCGGTCAGAATTTTAGATCTTCCCTGGTGTGGTAAGTATTTTTGTATGACAATATTTTTAGAAAAAGATATCAAAAGAAACCGACCGAACAACAAGAGCCGGAAGTCCAGGAACAATTACAAATCCGGATAGAGACAAGACAAACATATACAACGCAAAACAAAAAATGAGTAACCCGAACACAATAAAACCATTGGTGCACTCAAGTGCCCCGGACGAGTAAGCAGTGCTTGCTTCTAATTAGACACTCGTCGAGTTACTCATTGTCATGTCTAGAAAAAAGTCATATCCAGGAATAGGAAAGACTTATTATGACTCAGAATATACGGTATACTGTAGTGATGGTTAATATAACACTCTGATAGATAGAACAAATAATAATACTATCACTCATACTTAACACTCCATTTATACCTCGTACATTTCTGTATTTCATTATACAAACACGTAACATGCTTTGAAAGAAAGAAAAACGCCTAGGTTATGGCTGGGTTGCTGGGTTGTTTTTCTGCAGTGTTACAAAGTGAATAGTATTTGGTATCTTTCAATTTAATTGTAAAAAAAAGAAAGTATTTGTGGAGGTAATTCTGTGTAACAATTTATAAGAATTGCTCAAAACACTGGTTATTTCTTAAAGAAATATTGGTTAGTAGTCTATTTGTTACCATATTAAATGCACTGAAATCTGTTTTAGCAGCATTAAGCATATCTTTAAGGTATGTAATGTTTTGCTGCTCCCGTAAGGTTAGTATAAGAGTTCATTCAAAGGTACCAAAAATCTCCTCAATGTGAGTTTTGTAATTGGCTAGAAGCATGATAACTGAGCAAAACATCCTTTGAAAAAAATTGTAAGATAAGATAAACTTCTTTTAAGTTCTCTGGAAGCAAAATTTCTTTCAGTCCAAATGGTTATATCCCTGCTTTTAAAATAGCAGATATCATTGGAATTTTCAAAATATCTTTTAATCCAGTTAACTTTCAAAGAAGCATTAAATGGGCTTAAATGAACTATTTTTAATCCGCATTGTATATAGTCGCCAATCTCTTGCATCTTTTCCCAATCAATATACAATTTAAAAGCTGCTAAGACTATTGATTTAACAACTATGATTTTTACTAGAACTGTAAGTTTCCTAAGTTCCCAACTTTAAACAATTCTGCGAATACCTTGATTTTTTGTTTAAATGGATATCTATTATTTTATATTGGTTCTAATTATCCTAATTATCATTTGGACACAAAATGTCTGCATATTTTTCTTTCCAACCCAGACAACTTTCGCACTGGTCTTACTAAGGATTAAAATCTTATAGAAATCATCAAAACAATCACGTTTTTCTTGCAAGGAAATCTCACTTCCATCAAGAATTATAAATTTGTCATCATTATATTGATTATGAGATGTTCAGTTCCATTAATAAAAACACCATGTATATCTGGATTATTTTGAAGTTTAGAGTTCAACGCCTATAATGAATAGATAAGGTGATAAACGGTCACCTTGTCTACAGCCTTGTTTGAGGTCAAAGAATTCTACCATTAATCCATTATTAATAACACAACTTTTTGCATTGGCATACAGAACTTTAAACCCCTTACAAAACGATGGGCAAAAAATAAAACGGATCAAAACTGTGTAGGAAGTTCCATTCCATGCAAAATTTAATATATGTTGAAAGTAAAATATAAAGATTGCATAAGATTCATGCTGAATGAGGTGTCTCGTGTTAAACAACATTCCTGTTTAAATGCATGGTTTAGGAGCATCGGTGGCCATGTTTGTTTGTCATCTACTATTGGCAACATGCATATCAAGACTAAGGTTGCGAGATCGAGTCTGACTGTAGGCAGGGTGTGCTCGAATAATATCTTAATTGCTTGGGATTGACAGTTTGTTTTTTCAAAGGTCAAAGATTTTCTCTGGGGACTCCAGATTCCTCTTCCTATGAAAAACCAAATTTAACGAACAAGCTTAAAACTGACCTAAAAGTGGCGTTGAACACTAAAACGAACACAAGCAATAGAACGATGATTTGCCTGATTTGTAACATTTGGAATGTTGATGATAAAAGCTCAACAATATTTTTATTATGAGGATTCTAAATATATTTCGTTTGATTAGTCAAAACGCGCGTCTGACGCAGTAAATTTAGTAACCGTTGCCTATTCGATGACATTTTATTTGCAACCACTGGGTCGACCTGAACGATTGTTAGAAAAAACCGACTAACGACTATAATTTACATTATTTAGTTTACATATGCAATATTAGGCCGAATTTTACTGCCGTTATAATCCGAAGTTAGTTTTGTGATTTGTCGGATTAACGGCAGAATTCAGTCCTTTTCTCGTACTGTAGCAAATACAAAATTCTAATTTCGGTCTATTTATACAAAATTCAAACATAATATCTTCTTTATGTTATTAAAGTTTTAGACATTGCAAAACTAACGGGAAGCGATCTTTATTGAAGAGATTTCTTTTTTCGTCTTAAAGATGCACGTGGAAATGCTATGTTGATCATTTTCCGTATATGGCTAATGTGACCTAATTTTATTATAAACGTGCTAATTTGCAACACGCGATTTAGTTTCGGGTTTCTCAATGCCTCTAATGTTCGATCTCTTCTTATTATCTCTGAATGATATATAATTGTTTTCGGCTACGATTGACCAATTATCGCTTTTCAGGTAAAAAACCATACTCTACAATATAGTTCATGATGTAAGTGATATAATGGCTAATTAAATATATAAAAAATATTTCATTTACAGTTTTTCATATTTGTTTAAACCTTCGAGCTTTAAAATACATTTTTTGTCGTGATCTAATAAGGAGTAGTAAAGATGTACAAAATTGTATATTAATGCGCTCTTGACTTCGCTAGAATGGATCAGAAAGATTTGATCACTTCAATTTTATTTCTTGGATTATTTCATGATTTATAGGGTATGCTTCGTATTTTGTTTAATGCATTCTTATCTTCACATAATAAAATGTATATATTTGTGTTTCTTTTATTAATTAGTTAGATAATTTGATAATAAAAAGGCATTTTCAGATTTTGTTACGTTATATTACGTAATGTGTATGTTAGAAATACTGGTTCAGTTCAATGTTATCATCTATATTTTGTTTTGTTTGGATTATTTCACGATTTATAGGGCAAGCTTCGTATTTTTTTGCATTAGTATCTTTACATAAAAAATGTAGATGATTATAAATTTGTCTTGATCGATAATTTTGAATTATATTTTTGGGGTTATTATACGTACTAAAGCTTTGAATTTGTATGCAGTTTCTATGCTTCACATAATATAATGTATATATATTTTTGTTTTTTATAGGAATTCATAAAATGATTTGATATACTAATACGACGTCCTGCTTTAGCTAAGTAAACAAAGCCGTGTCAAAATTCCAATAAGTTTAGTTCGCACATGCGTAAGCTGTGTGTTTTGTGTAAATGTAAAAACTGACTTACAAATGCCGTTATGTGCTATCCATAATTATCGTTATTGTTAATAATTTAGTTATTTTTAGTCTGAATTCTGAGATTTATATGATTTAAACTACTCCCGATACATTATTTTTTTAACAATTCTACATTCGAATTAATATGACGTCACAATTAGAATTCCGATGTCATATTACGCTGAACTGAAAATTTCAAACTGGAACAATGCAATTTCGTTAAGATTTCTAAATATTTTTGTTTTTTAAAAAGGTACGTATATTTAACAAAATGACGAGAATATATGTTTATGTCAATTTTATTTGCTTTAACATACTCTTGTGACCACTCATCCAGAAAGCCTTGATCGATAATTTTTCAGTATTATTTCTGGATTATTGAATAATTTATAGGGTAGAGATTGGCCGAGAACGAGGCGTGTGTGTGTGTGTGAGGGAGTGTGTGTGTGTGTGTGTGTGTGTGTGTGTGTGTGTGTGTTTGGTTGGGGGTAAGAGATATTTCTGTGATGTAATTGAATATTAGATGTGCCGTGTTTTATTGTAAATTGCTTGTTCTCTGACACTGATTCAAGATTCAAGATTCTTTATTTCTCATAAACCATTGCATAGTACATTGGTATAGAGATTGATATAAATTTACAAACATTGAACATTATAAATAATAGAAACCACGCACATGACAAGATACAGTTATACATTCAGTAGTACATTAATAGTTAGACTATACAACTAAAAACTAAGACTAACCGGGAAGGCGAATTTTTTACATTTATGTTTCTAATAAATTTACAAAGATTTCTTAATTTGACCTTATTTTGTGATTGGAATAATTTAGCAAGCTTGATAATATTTGATCTATATGAATAGACAGAACCTAATAATTCCTTTCTTTCAATATTTAGGGTAGAGCATTGTACAGTATGCAATGAAATTCGTCCCCAACTCTAGTGAGTTACAAAGGTTACATGTTATGTTTTGTCTTTCAATTCCCGACCATCGCCCTGTTTCATAATGTAAAGACATCATTGTTTTGTAAAATATTTAAATTTTTCTCGAAAACAAAACTGTCCTTAAATAGCCAATACGAAATTCCTTTCGACGAGCTGGTATATCAGCTGACCATTTTTGTTGAAACTGATCTTTAAGCTGATGTTTGAATCAGCAAAGAATGTCATAAACATTGGTAGGGAAAATAAATTTCTTTATAATGAAAAAAGCATAACACATGTGGATTTTTTATTTAATTCAAGATTTAAACATTTTGATGTAAAACTATTTTAAAGAAGCAGGTTATATTTAGATACTTATAGAATTAGATTAAACATAAATCTAGGATCGTATATGAAGTCCTTAAACTAACAAAAATTTAAAAAGCTTAATGATTTTTTTTAAATGTATATAATAATGCAATAGTAAAACAATTCAGTTACATTCAATAAAGGTCAACAGTTTATATAGTTTAAAATAATTATCGGTTAATAATCTCATAAATTGTTTTGCAAAAGCAGAGACATATAATTACAAGTCTCTGGCAAAAATAAGACTCTTCCTCAATTTTTTATTAATTCTGAAAATACACCTACAACATATAAATCGAACCTCTCTGGATATGGGTGTAACCCATATCTTTTCTTGTTCATGAAGTAAACGTAATAAATAAGAGACACGTTAATTAATACCCAACGCACAGTGGGTAATTAAAAACGGCAATTACTATCATCAGATATCAATAATGATCGATTTTAAACACGAAACCGATAAAAAAAAATAGTGACACTGTCGAAAGATATCAAGATCGACCACTTCTGATTGTATATGCAACTTCTTTTGGACATCAAAGTTCAGGGAGTGATTCACTCCCGATCTGCGACATTACGAGTAATGGGACTAAATTCGTACCCTCGCCAAAAAAAGCGAGGGTACGATTATTCGTTCAAATGTTATATGTGCTTTGAAAATTGAAAATAAACACTTGGTGTTATCTTGACATTATTCATGAAGTACAAATTTATAGATCATAACGTATATCTACAATTAGTGCCCAGTATATATTAATAATGAGTTTGTCGTTCGGCCAAGATGTCAATAAAATTCAACTGCTCTGTGTTTATATATATATATAGCAAAAATTAGTTTTAAAGTGTGACTTCGAATGCACTTTGTAAGGGCGTATTGTTTGGTTGTTTGAATGGTGTTTTAACGCCACTTTCAGCAATTTTTCAGCTATATCGTGGCGTCCAGTTTTTATTGGGGGAGGAAGCCGGAGTACCCGGAGAGAACCCCGGACCTTTGGTAGGAAAACTGGCAATCCTTGTCAATTAAGATTGGAGTCGAGTACACCCTGCCTGCAGTGAGAATCGAACCCGCAATCTCAGTGTTGACAGACCACGTGATCAATAGTAGACGAACTACCTTAACCACTCGGCCATAAATAATTATTTTACATAGCTCGTTATTCGTGACATTTTTGAGGCATTTTAGAAGAAACAAATCTTTATAGCAAGAAATTTATTGTTAACTATTCTGGTGTATTTTTTGTCATTTTTTTTATAATTTGTGTCGCATTATTTACTGTAACTACTTGAATACGTACACCTTACATTGTTACGTGTGAAGACCGGAATTTTATTTTGTATTAAAAAGTAATATACTTTCATCAAGTTTATAAATGATCTGCACATGTAGACAGTTCAAATAGACAATTTTCACATGCAGATATTAAATTTCATTCATAAACAACTTACATTTCATAACATCAAAAGCTGACAAATGTCAGTGGTGTCTTCATAAAATGGCCTTGGGGTTATAACATAAAGCATAATCCCGATTTATAGTTTCATATCTAAAATTTTTATTATAATTTTTCATTTTCATTGATTGCCAGGGCAAGTTTCAGCTATCAATAAAAAGACATAATACTTGCATGGTATGCTAGGTTTTGTGATGTGCATTAACTATGCTGACCTAACTACACCATAACTTTCCATGACGATCAACCCAAACATAAAAGGATTAGATTAAATTATATAAATGCACATATTTGTACTCAGAACAAGTG
The DNA here is from genome assembly GCA_944474755.1 of Limnoperna fortunei. Lineage (NCBI taxonomy): Eukaryota > Metazoa > Mollusca > Bivalvia > Mytilida > Modiolidae > Limnoperna > Limnoperna fortunei. The sequence goes on along the minus strand of OX104124.1, from coordinate 37,979,398 downwards.
AATAAAATATCGAAATCCTGTTGTTATGGCAACTATGTGTAGCTTGCTTGTACTACTATCGTTTTTTTTTACTTTTTTTTAAGGTTACACAATAAAGTGCTGCTTTTTTATATTCCACTCTAGTCTAAGTCCTAAACAAATTTTTAGTGACGCGTTAACATAGATTTGCACAAAATATACAAATATACAAAAAGTGAGAGAAGATTGATGAAATTAGATGGAATTTCACAATATTAAACCTTAATTCACAATTAGAAATGACGTAATACACGTAGCACTGAAATTATGGAGACATGCTTAGAAACAAAGGAAAGGAAACGCAACTGACAAAGAGTAACTCTGCGGGTGTCTAATTAGAGGCAGGCACTGCTTACTCGTCCGGAGCACCTGACTGCACCCATGGTTTTTATTGGGTTCGGGTAACTCTCTTTTTTTTTTTTTTTTTTTTTTTTTTTTTTTTTATTAACTAAATTTTGTATATATATATATCTGAATAATTAATCTTCAGAATTTATTCTTGCTTTATTTCTATACAACTGCGATTTCAAATACATACAAAGAATATATTTAACCAAACCAAACACAAATCTTAAAATCTAAACCGAAACTCATTAAAACCATGGGTGCACTCAGGTGCTCCGACGAGTAAGCAGTGCCTGCCTCTAATTAGACACCAGTCGAGTTAATAAATTGTTATGTCGAGGAAAAAGTAATATATGTTAAGCAGCATTTCTCAGTCGGTAATGTCCCTTATCTTTGATAATGCTGTCGTGTGTAGCAACTTTATATCGATTGTTTGGTATGTGTAAGCATTATGCCAGCTATCGACAGTTAAACACAGTACCTATTGACTGTCTATATGGCGAAACTTTTTCGATGTTATCAAGATGTTTGAACTCTACCACGACAAGTAGCTTTTAGTAAGGTCCCAATTATATAGAATTCCGGCAATGCATGTGACCGATTGTTCCGGCCATGGATAATCATATATATTCCGACCGTCTTTGTTAAAAACGACGACAGTATGAACACAAAATTTCCACTCAAAACATCAATTAAAGTTGAAATTACGAAATGAAAAAACTTAATCCTTGGTGTAAACATATTTTATTTCATAATATAAGCATGATCAAACGGGATCACATGAAACAATATAATGAAATCATGACAATTCGGATTCAGAAACAAGCGCAGTTGCTTTTCTAGTCTGTCTCCTAAGGAAAAATATACAAACATTTGCAAATAACACGAGTGTAATATCTTGCGCATGCTCCTATCATGAAAGAAAAGAAATAATTCAGTATAAAAAAACTGAATGTGTTGAGGTTGGGGGTGGGGGTTCGCGTAGGGGGTATGATAGAGCAAAATGCAAGCACAAGTGCTTGGAGGTGTTAGATAATTGCAATGTGAAAATCTATACAGAAAACCTTTTAGATTTTATAATGAATTTTTGAGTTTGATGAAAAATGTGCACATTGTCTTCGTCGGAAAGTTGGTCAGATCCATACAAGAGCAAGTTAACATCAACTGGAAGTGGTAGACTGGATAAAGAGTTAAGTAAGTCACGTCTGATGTTGTTGTATAGAGGACAGGACAAAAGAAAATGTACGGTTGTTTCAAGACAGCCACATCGACAGTTTGGCGAATCAACTACATTTCTGACAAATAAGTGAGAATTTAACGAGCTCGAATTCATACGAATTCAGGCATGTAATATTTGCCCTAGATGACTGCAGGTGTAGAAGTTTACCAGTGTAATCTGTTGGCAGTACATTCCATAACTTGACAGCGGAAGGGATAAAGTAATTAGCATATAGTGTAGTCCAAGTTTTATCTTCAATTAAATTTGTTTTCTGCCTAGTGTTGTGATCGTGTCTGCTATCTACTCGAGAAGGTAACATGTTTTGTAAATATTCCCGAGCACTTTTGCTTACAATTCTGTACAGGAAGATTAGTCTATATTGTGTTCGTCGTTTTCCCAGTGGGTTTCTTCGTAAAGTTTTGCAATACTAGTAAGTTTTTCTCCACCAGTAACTATTCGGGCAGCGTCGAGCTGAACTTTTTCTAATTTTTCAATGAGGGTTTATTTGTCGGTATCCCAAATAACTTCGGCATATTCTAAGATCGGGCGAATAAAATACATACAATTTTTAAAGCGAGAACCTATCAAGTATATTCCTAACTAATCTCTAGATATTGATTCTCATATGATTTTTGCAAAATATATTCTATGTGGTCGTTCCACAGGCCGTTATTTGAGAAATAAACCCCTAGGCGTTTATGTTTTTCAATTTCTTGTATTATTTGATTGTCCATTTGAATTGGAGGATGAGATTTTTTAATTGTTTTACGACTTATAATCATGGTTTCGGTTTTTTGTGGATTGAAGTTTACTAACCATTTTTGAGACCATTCATGAATTTTGCACAAATCGCTGTTTAGTTTGTCAGCAGCGCATTGAGGATTATCAACCACAATATATAGACTCGTGTCGTCAACAAACAATTTAATTCGCCCCTTTAATCAACTACAATATCATTGATAAAGATTAAAAATAGCAAAGGTCCTAATATTGAACCTTGGGCAACACCCACGGTAATTGGTAACCAATTTGTGTTTGAACCATTAACTACAACCCTTTGAACCCTATCCGAAAGATAATTGCCAAAGAATTCCCGATATATCAATTTGGTTTAATTTATGTAGAAGCCCTTTGTGCTAGACCCTATCGAAGGCATTACTTATATCGCAAAAGACGACACGGATTTCCTTCCCAGAATCCAGTGCTTCACCAAAGTCATTCGTAATGTTGATTAATTGATTTACAGCAGATTCTCCTCTTTTAAAACCAGATTGGTGTGAGGTCAAAATTTTATTTCGTATCAGGTGATTGTACAGGTATTTACAAACACACCTTTCCATACATTTTGACAAAAACACTTAGAAGTGAAATGGGACGATATATATTTTTTTTTAATTCGTTGGGCTTCCCATTTTTTAATACCGGTGAGATGTTAGCTCTTTTCCAATAGCGTGGAAATGTGCTATTTGGAATTGACATGTTAAAAAAATTGGCAGAGTGGCCTTTCAAGAATTACGGATGCTTCTTTAAGAAATCTGGGGTTAACAAGATCAGGACCCGAAGCCTTCTAGGGGCTTATGTACGTCTTATACGTCCGTTTCCGTTTCCGTAATGACTATTTTGGATAATGAATTTTCGAAGTTATGTTGAAAGTGGGGTACTTTGTGATTAGTGTCATCTATGTTCGATTGCGCCGAAAAGAAAAGATTGAATTTGTTAGCCTTTTCGTCGTCGGAGGTGACGATTTCCTCATTATGAATTAAGGGTGGAATACTTTTACTTACACTAATGCCAGTAAAATTTTGAACAATTTTCCACCAGTTACCACTACCTGATCGCTCGTTTGATATTTTGTTTACAAGATTGTGTGTGAATTTATTTTTCGCGTTTCTTATCATACGACTTGCCTCCTTTCACATCTTTCTAAATTTTTGCCTTGTCAACTGGATCATCAGAAATTTTAGCTTTTTTATGAATTCTATTTTTCTTTCTTAAGATTATCTTTATCTCATTGTTCAACCATGGTGGTTCGTTTTTATTTACCGATATAGTTTTATTATGGATAGAGTGAGCAGCCGCAGTTAGGATGGCATCGGTTATCTTACTGGCAGTTTCGTCTACGTTTTGAAAAGTTGTGAAGGATTCCCAATCAGTTGAGAAAGAATATTTCGATACTTATCATTTTGGATGAATTCAAATTTAGCTGGTTTTCGTTGAAGTCGCCGGTAATTACAACATAGTTTTTACGAATATTCATAACATTTTTTTGACTCAAGATTTAACCAGGTATATCGTCCACTGTTGGGAGGTATGTAGAATGTACCGAAAAGAATCGTTTATTACGCAACCTCACTTCTATCCACACCGCTTCTAATTCGGGGTATTCGAGGTCTGGTCGACGCAAGACGTTAATATTTTGCTTAACATAGATCGCCAAGCCGCCGCCCATCTGTCCTGTACTTCGATCGCGACGAAATAGGCTGTGGTAATTTGGAAGTCTTATAGAATCGTCTGTGTGTGCGTCGCTTAGCCACGATATTCGTTAAAGCTTGTATATGAAAGTTATTATATTCAGCCTGGATAAGGTCTATTTTAGGCGATAGACTGCACGTTCAAGTGAACGAAGGACGGAGATTGGGAAAATATAGTTTGTAGAAACTTATAGCAGTGTTTGGGTCACTGTTTGGACCAGGATTTATTTCTATACCGCTAATAACTAGTAGCATTTTCATCACGCAAAATAGCAGGCATATAAATACGCAGTATGGTTTTTAACATCCTTGTATATACATGGCCAAAAGTTAGGGACCACCATAATTAATTTTACATAAAAAAATATAGTCATTCAGGTTGCACAATGAGTTCTCGGTGCTTAATCGCAGTTTTATTAAAACCGTCGAATATACAATATCAATATTCCGAAAGTCTGTATTTGTCATGTAGTTTTATAAAATGGGTATGTTCATATAACGTCAAGAAGACTGAGTAAGTCGTTTTGGGTCAAGATCAGCTGTATGGACCTGAGGCAGCACCGAGTCTGTACAGCTGACCGAGACGCAACACTACTAATTCCAAATATTATTATGTAATTAACTGTAGTTCATCACTGAAATATTAAAAAATATCAGTGTTCATATTACTTTAAAAGATAAAATTAAAAAAATGATAAGTTAAATAAACAAGAAAACAATAAACCTATTTGTACACAGATTTTATTTTGTAATTATCCAAAATTTTACAATTTTACGAAACAGATCCAAGATGAACTCTATAGGAAATTCACTATGACAATAACAGAAATGGAATTCCAGATGAAACCAGTACGACAGTGACGACGTCTGGGGTTCAGGTGAAACTAGAACATCAATGTCCAAATCAGGACGATAGTGACCAGGTAGGATCGATCAACAGAAAAAAAATTAGGACGACGGTACCCAAGTTGCCTTTACTTAGAAAACCAGGACGACAGTTTTAAACTCGGACCTCGGAATGAAATTAGACGAGTCTCACTGATCCTAGGGTGGATTTACGTAATTCAATGTTTAAAATTAACACAAGTAAGAAGCATTAAATTCATTAAGTATGAAGTTTACTGTGATACGTGCGATATTAAATCCTTAACCTAGAAATGTTTAAGCTAGTCTAAACCGCAGGTCATTGTCACCGGATACATCTCACATGTTTACTTCTGCGATACGACTTCACGGACACAATTCATCTTATCTTGCTTTATACATTGTTTCTTTATGTATAACGTAGATAAACAAGCATCTATGGATCGGCACTTAACCTCGTTTTCTCTTAAAATTAGGCCAAGGCGAAACACAGCAGACAAATGTTTGTCCTTGTAAACAGACAATAGACCCGGATGTAAATCCACTCTATTGTAGACGTAATTTACATAGAGAGTTCAATGTAATTTCGATGTAACATACAGCTGCTTCAACTAAATAACTTTTCGTTTCAGCGATACATCGCTCAAGATATTTGTATTGCCAAAATTCGAGTGTACTGGCATAATTTATTGTCTGAAGCGTACACGACACATGGCCGCCATATTTGTTTACGTTTAGCAACAAAAAAGTAGTTCCCCAAATGTCGTTCATCAAAGTATGAACGGATCTGGGAAGTACAGGTTTAAGGTCTTTTGACCAATCAAAAATGACTATGAACGTAAACGAATGTAAGATAAGAATTATATTAATTTAACATGTTTAAGCCACAGTTAGTATAGAAAATCCGGGTATTTATACAACATTACAACTCTAGCTAACATTGGATTGTAAATAAAACCAATATTTTTCATGTTATCTTATTTCTAACATTAAAATTTTTGTATTTTACATGTGAATAGAACAATATCATCCGTATCTATGAAAAACGTATACACTTGGAAAATTTTATTTACAAATAAATTTGATGGTAGTATTCAAATATATACAGGCCGAGTTGTCCTATATCCTAAGATCTGAGTGGTTTGAGATGTCCGGATACTCTTTTTTAAATCCTTCAAACCGATCTAATTAAACAATTAAAATAAAGACGATTTAAAACTACAAATTATATATTCATTCAACTTTATCTAAATTCTACATCAAAAACCAGAATCAAACAGCTCTTTCCCCTAGATTAAACGTGCATTTAAAAGATAAGCAGCTCATTAATATTCATATCTGACCAAACTGACCACAACAGATAAGGCGTGTCATTAACCAAGGAATTAGTTAATTACATGCTAATATACAACTGCTCTGATTTCACTAACCAGGATCAATATCTTGATTATAACACCTTGTATATAGATAATAAATAACGTTCCACATAGTAGCATTTTCTTTGAGTTCGCTTCACACACCACAACTCCTTACATATGCCCCCCCCCACCCCCAACCAAAAAAATTGTATAAAATAAGAAATTGCATTCCATGTGGATGGCGCACGGAAAGATCCGAGGCAAGAACATAAGACGAAGGCGATCACTGAAATAACCATTCAAGTCTTACGTTAATTATAGGAATCCGTAGCACTGTTTGTATGCTTGAATTGTGTGAACAATTTGTCAACTTAACCAAAGCAGTTATCTCTATTTGTTTACTGGTTAATTTGATATATATCAGTAGACATATCTATCGTGCGATGGGTTTGCAGACATAATGACATGTGTGATGCCAAAGGTCAGCATAAATACATTAAAATTACTGCGGACAGGCGTGTAATAATAACCTTACGCTCATAAAATATGTCACATTGGAGGAATCTAACAATTGCATGAATCGCTGCAACGCATTTATCTTGAACGACTTTACTATACATGTCCTTTCGTATTATGTCTCATTTATTGTATAACTGATAACTAATTTTACGATTTAATCTAAATGTCCATGTTCATCCGCGAGAGACTCGTTACGCTTTTTGGTTTTTGGAAAGCAACGCGATATTTGGCAATTTTCGCGATAACTGTTCACTAAAATTGCGCACTCCGACCAAATGTAGTTCTTACAGTGGCACCGATGTATAATATTTGACGACGTTATTATGAAGTTATTTAATGATTGTTTGTGCGATCGTGTGGTCGTCGTTTCAGGCGGTTTTGCATTCTAATTCTTTACGTGTTTATTTAAATGAAAATCAACACAAAAGTGGGTGCTTTGTCGATGCACAGATTTGGAAAAACCAGTACAGCGGCGCCATCTATAAAAATTGTTAAGGTTGAGAGAACGGCATGTAGAAGTTTCGAAAATAAAATAAAAGTAGTTAAATTAAATATAACACTTTCTAACAAATAAAAATATTGAAAAAGATATTTTGAAGTTTGTGACACAAGAATAATAAATTAAGTACTAGTTTTTGACATCGGTAATTAAAAATGCTCTTTTATCCATGGCCCTCGCTACATTATTCCTTAGTAAAAGCTGACACAATTTTATTTCCGGTCTTTTTTTATTTATTTTATAGTTGGAAATTCATGCTGAACCATTAATTTTGCTCGTTACACTAGTCGAAATGTGTGGTACCCATCTCTTATTCTCCTCTCCACCATCAGCACTGAATGGATTTTGATGCAATTGTAATTGAATCTTTGTCGCATAGTGCCATTGTACACCTGATATTTTATATGTCGATTGGAATGATATCTAGGATTGCCCATAGCGAAACATGTACTTGCCATTCTTTGATGTAAGGAAACCCATCTCTTATCCACAACTACTTGCACCACTGAATGGAATTTGATGAAACTTTTGCAGAACCCTTTGTCACATGGTGGAATTGTGCAGCTGATATTTTACATTTTGACCAGAATGATTTTTGGAGTTTCCAGCAGCAAAGCCCTGGACATTGCCATTCAAGACATAGGGGAGATGGGGATATCAATTATGAGAATTGCAAAGATTTATTTTGCATGGTTTGTTTTATTTCCCATAAAACATGAGGCAGTAATCTCATTTAGTACTTGTAAAGCAACCTTTCCCTCAGTGCAGTCTGCACTTTGATATGCAACAAAAATGTTATGCCACAGGTCGACAGACATGTGTTATGCCAAAACTCAGCAAACATATACTATGCCATTGGTCAGCAGACATGTGTTATGCCATGAGTCAGCAGTCATCTGCTATGCCACAGGTCGACAGACATGTGTTATGCCCAAGGTCAGCAGACATACACTGTGCCATTGGTCAGACATCTGTTATGCCATGAGTCAGCTGTCATCTGCTATGCCACAGGTCGACAGACATGTGTTATGCCCAAGGTAGCAGACATACACTGTGCCATTGGTCAGCAGACATCTGTTATGCCATGAGTCAGCAGTCATCTGCTATTTTTCAGGTCGGTAGACATGTACTATGCCATTGGTCAGCAGACATGTGTTATGCCATGGGTCAGCAAACATCTGTTATGCCACAGGCTAGCAAACATCTGTTATGCCATGGGTCAGCAGACATGCTATGCTATGTCTTTACAGACATGCATTAAGCCACACGTCGGCAGACATGTGTATTGCCACAAGACAGCAGACATGTGTTATGCCATGGGTTAGCAGACATGCATTAAGCCACAGGTCGGCAGACATGTGTTATGCCATGAGTGTCAGCAGTCATCTGTTATGCCACAGGTCAGCAGACATTGGTTATACCACATGTCAGCAGACATGTACTATGCCATTGGTCAGCAGACATGTGTTATGACTTGAGTGTCAGCAATCATCTGTTATGTCCCAGGTCAGCAGACATGCACAATGTAATTGGTAAGCAGACATGTGTTATGCCACAGGTCAGCTCACATGTTTTGTCACAGGCCAGCACACATGTTTTGCCACAAGTCTGTAGATGTGTGTTATACCATAGGTCTGTAGATGTGTTTATACCATAGGTGTGTACCGTGATAGATGTGTTATGCCATAGCTCTGTGGATGTGTGTTATGCCATAGCTCTGTGGATGTGTGTTAAATGCCTTAAGTCTGTAAATGTGTGTTATGCCATAGGTCTGTAGATGTATGTTATGCCATAAGTCTGTAGATGTTTGTTATGCCAAAAGCTAAATGTGTGTTATGCCAAAGTCTGAAGTTGTGTGTTATACCATAGGTCTGTAGATGTGTGTTATAGCATAGGTCTGTAGATGTGCATGTGTTATACCATAGGCCAGTAGATGTGTGTTATTCCATAGGTCTGTAGATGTGTGTTATACCATAGATCTGTAGATATGTGTTATACCATAAGTCTGTAGATATGTGTTATACCATAGGTCTGTATATGTGTGTTATACTATAGGTCTGTAGATGTGTGTTATGCCATAAGTCTGTAGATGTGTGTTATGCCATAGGTCTGTAGATGTGTGTTATACCATAAGTCTGTAGATATGTGTTATACCATAGGTCTGTAGATGTGTGTTATACCATAAGTCTGTAGATGTGTGCTATACCATAGGTATGTAGATGTGTGTAATACCATTAGTCAGTAGATGTGCGTTATACCATAGGTCTGTAGATATGTGTAACATACCATAGGTCTGTAGATGTGTGTAATACCATAGGTCTGTAGATGTGTGTTATACCATAGGTCTGTAGATGTGTGTTATGCCATAGGTCTGTAGATGTGTGTTATAACATAGGTCTGTAGATGTGTGTTATACCATAGAACTGTAGATGTGTGTTATACCATAGGTCTGTAGATGTGTGCTATACCATAGGTCTGTAGATGTGTGTTATGCCATAGGTCTTTAGATGTGTGTTATACCATAGGTCTGTAGATGTGTGTTATACCATAGGTCTGTAGATGTGTGTTATGCCATAGGTCTTTAGATGTGTGTTATACCATAGGTCTGTAGATGTGTGTTATACCATAGGTCTATAGATGTGTGTTATACCATAGAACTGTTGATGTGTGTTATACCATAGGTCTGTAGATGTGTGCTATACCATAGGTATGTAGATGTGTGTAATACCATAGGTCTGTAGATGTGTGTTATGCCATAGGTCTGTAGATGTGTGCTATACCATAGGTATGTAGATGTGTGTAATACCATAGGTCTGTAGATGTGTGTTATAACATAGGTCTGTAGATGTGTGTTATACCATAGGTCTGTAGATGTGTGTTATACCATAGGTCTGTAGATGTGTGTTATGCCATAGGTCTGTAGATGTGTGTTATACCATAGGTCTGTAGATGTGTGTTATGCCATAGGTCTGTAGATGTGTGTTATAACATAGGTCTGTAGATGTGTGTTATACCATAGAACTGTAGATGTGTGTTATACCATAGGTCTGTAGATGTGTGCTATACCATAGGTATGTAGATGTGTGTAATACCATAGGTCTGTAGATGTGTGTTATACCATAGGTCTGTAGATGTGTGTTATACCATAGGTCTGTAGATGTGTGTAACATACCATAGGTCTGTAGATGTGTGTAACATACCATAGGTCTGTAGATGTGTGTTATGCCATAGGTCTGTAGATGTGTGTTATACCATAGGTCTGTAGATATGTGTTATACCATAGGTCTGTAGATATGTGTTATACCATAGGTCTGTAGATGTGTGTTATGCCATAGGTCTGTAGATGTGTGTTATGCCATAGGTCTGTAGATGTGTGTTATACCATAGGTCTGTAGATGTGTGTTATACCAGAGGTCTGTAGATATGTCATACAATAGGTCTGTAGATGTGTGTAACATACCATAGGTCTGTAGATATGTGTTATGCCATAGGTCTGTAGATGTGTGTTATACCATAGGTCTGTAGATATGTGTTATACAATACGTCTGTAGATGTGTGTTATACCAAAGGTCTGTAGATGTGTGTTATGCCATAAGTCTGTAGATGTGTGTTATACCATAGGTCTGTAGATGTGTGTTATGCCATAGGTCTGTAGATGTGTGTTATACCATAGGTCTGTAGATGTGTGTTATACCAGAGGTCTGTAGATATGTCATACAATAGGTCTGTAGATATGTGTAACATACCATAGGTCTGTAGATGTGTGTTATACCATAGGTCTGTAGATGTGTGTTATACCATAGGTCTGTAGATGTGTGTTATGCCATAGGTCTGTAGATGTGTGTTATACCATAAGTCTGTAGATATGTGTTATACCATAGGTCTGTAGATGTGTGTAACATACCATAGGTCTGTAGATGTGTGTTATGCCATAGGTCTGTAGATGTGTGCTATACCATAGGTATGTAGATGTGTGTAACATACCATAGGTCTGTAGATGTGTGTTATGCCATAGGTCTGTAGATGTGTGTTATGCCATAGGTCTGTAGATGTGTGTAACATACCATAGGTCTGTAGATGTGTGTTATGCCATAGGTCTTTAGATGTGTGTTATACCATAGGTCTGTAGATGTGTGTTATAACATAGGTCTGTAGATGTGTGTTATACCATAGGTCTGTAGATGTGTGTTATACCATAGGTCTGTAGATGTGTGTTATGCCATAGGTCTGTAGATGTGTGTTATAACATAGGTCTGTAGATGTGTGTTATACCATAGAACTGTAGATGTGTGTTATACCATAGGTCTGTAGATGTGTGCTATACCATAGGTATGTAGATGTGTGTAATACCATAGGTCTGTAGATGTGTGTTATACCATAGGTCTGTAGATGTGTGTTATACCATAGGTCTGTAGATGTGTGTAACATACCATAGGTCTGTAGATGTGTGTTATGCCATAGGTCTGTAGATGTGTGTTATACCATAGGTCTGTAGATATGTGTTATACCATAGGTCTGTAGATGTGTGTTATGCCATAGGTCTGTAGATGTGTGTTATACCAGAGGTCTGTAGATGTGTGTTATACCAGAGGTCTGTAGATATGTCATACAATAGGTCTGTAGATGTGTGTAACATACCATAGGTCTGTAGATATGTGTTATGCCATAGGTCTGTAGATGTGTGTTATACCATAGGTCTGTAGATGTGTGTTATACCAGAGGTCTGTAGATATGTCATACAATAGGTCTGTAGATGTGTGTAACATACCATAGGTCTGTAGATATGTGTTATGCCATAGGTCTGTAGATGTGTGTTATACCATAGGTCTGTAGATATGTGTTATACCATAGGTCTGTAGATATGTGTTATACAATACGTCTGTAGATGTGTGTTATACCATAGGTCTGTAGATGTGTGTTATACCATAGGTCTGTAGATATGTGTTATGCCATAGGTCTGTAGATGTGTGTTATACCATAGGTCTGTAGATATGTGTTATACAATACGTCTGTAGATGTGTGTTATACAATACGTCTGTAGATGTGTGTTATACCATAGGTCTGTAGATGTGTGTAACATACCATAGGTCTGTAGATGTGTGTTATACCATAGGTCTGTAGATATGTGTTATACAATACGTCTGTAGATGTGTGTTATACCATAGGTCTGTAGATGTGTGTTATACCATAGGTCTGTAGATGTGTGTAACATACCATAGGTCTGTAGATGTGTGTAACATACCATAGGTCTGTAGATGTGTGTTATGCCATAGGTCTGTAGATGTGTGTAACATACCATAGGTCTGTAGATGTGTGTTATGCCATAGGTCTTTAGATGTGTGTTGTACCATAGGTCTGTAGATGTGTGTTATACCATAGGTCTGTAGATATGTGTTATGCCATAGGTCTGTAGATGTGTGTTATACCATAGGTCTGTAGATATGTGTTATACCATAGGTCTGTAGATATGTGTTATACAATACGTCTGTAGATGTGTGTTATACCATAGGTCTGTAGATGTGTGTTATACCATAGGTCTGTAGATGTGTGTAACATACCATAGGTCTGTAGATGTGTGTTATGCCATAGGTCTGTAGATGTGTGTTATACCATAGGTCTGTAGATATGTGTTATACCATAGGTCTGTAGATGTGTGTTATGCCATAGGTCTGTAGATGTGTGTTATACCAGAGGTCTGTAGATGTGTGTTATACCAGAGGTCTGTAGATATGTCATACAATAGGTCTGTAGATGTGTGTAACATACCATAGGTCTGTAGATATGTGTTATGCCATAGGTCTGTAGATGTGTGTTATACCATAGGTCTGTAGATGTGTGTTATACCAGAGGTCTGTAGATATGTCATACAATAGGTCTGTAGATGTGTGTAACATACCATAGGTCTGTAGATATGTGTTATGCCATAGGTCTGTAGATGTGTGTTATACCATAGGTCTGTAGATATGTGTTATACCATAGGTCTGTAGATATGTGTTATACAATACGTCTGTAGATGTGTGTTATACCATAGGTCTGTAGATGTGTGTTATACCATAGGTCTGTAGATATGTGTTATGCCATAGGTCTGTAGATGTGTGTTATACCATAGGTCTGTAGATATGTGTTATACAATACGTCTGTAGATGTGTGTTATACAATACGTCTGTAGATGTGTGTTATACCATAGGTCTGTAGATGTGTGTTATACCATAGAACTGTTGATGTGTGTTATACCATAGGTCTGTAGATGTGTGTTATGCCATAGGTCTGTAGATGTGTGTTATGCCATAGGTCTGTAGATGTGTGTTATACCATAGGTCTGTAGATATGTGTTATACCATAGGTCTGTAGATGTGTGTTATGCCATAGGTCTGTAGATGTGTGTTATACCAGAGGTCTGTAGATGTGTGTTATACCAGACGTCTGTAGATATGTCATACAATAGGTCTGTAGATGTGTGTAACATACCATAGGTCTGTAGATATGTGTTATGCCATAGGTCTGTAGATGTGTGTTATACCATAGGTCTGTAGATGTGTGTTATACCAGAGGTCTGTAGATATGTCATACAATAGGTCTGTAGATGTGTGTAACATACCATAGGTCTGTAGATATGTGTTATGCCATAGGTCTGTAGATGTGTGTTATACCATAGGTCTGTAGATATGTGTTATACCATAGGTCTGTAGATATGTGTTATACAATACGTCTGTAGATGTGTGTTATACCATAGGTCTGTAGATGTGTGTTATACCATAGGTCTGTAGATATGTGTTATGCCATAGGTCTGTAGATGTGTGTTATACCATAGGTCTGTAGATGTGTGTTATACCATAGGTCTGTAGATATGTGTTATACAATACGTCTGTAGATGTGTGTTATACCATAGGTCTGTAGATATGTGTTATGCCATAGGTCTGTAGATGTGTGTTATACCATAGGTCTGTAGATATGTGTTATACAATACGTCTGTAGATGTGTGTTATACAATACGTCTGTAGATGTGTGTTATACCATAGGTCTGTAGATGTGTGTAACATACCATAGGTCTGTAGATGTGTGTTATACCATAGGTCTGTAGATATGTGTTATACAATACGTCTGTAGATGTGTGTTATGCCATAGGTCTGTAGATGTGTGTAACATACCATAGGTCTGTAGATGTGTGTTATACCATAGGTCTGTAGATGTGTGTTATACCATAGGTCTGTAGATGTGTGTTATACCATAGGTCTGTAGATGTGTGTAACATACCATAGGTCTGTAGATGTGTGTAACATACCATAGGTCTGTAGATGTGTGTTATGCCATAGGTCTGTAGATGTGTGTAACATACCATAGGTCTGTAGATGTGTGTTATGCCATAGGTCTTTAGATGTGTGTTGTACCATAGGTCTGTAGATGTGTGTTATACCATAGGTCTATAGATGTGTGTTATGCCATAGGTCTGTAGATGTGTGTTATAACATAGGTCTGTAGATGTGTGTTATACCATAGGTCTGTAGATGTGTGTTATACCATAGGTCTGTAGATGTGTGTTATGCCATAGGTCTGTAGATGTGTGTTATACCATAGGTCTGTAGATGTGTGTTATGCCATAGGTCTGTAGATGTGTGTTATAACATAGGTCTGTAGATGTGTGTTATACCATAGAACTGTAGATGTGTGTTATACCATAGGTCTGTAGATGTGTGCTATACCATAGGTATGTAGATGTGTGTAATACCATAGGTCTGTAGATGTGTGTTATACCATAGGTCTGTAGATGTGTGTTATACCATAGGTCTGTAGATGTGTGTAACATACCATAGGTCTGTAGATGTGTGTTATGCCATAGGTCTGTAGATGTGTGTTATACAATAGGTCTGTAGATATGTGTTATACCATAGGTCTGTAGATGTGTGTTATGCCATAGGTCTGTAGATGTGTGTTATACCATAGGTCTGTAGATGTGTGTTATACCAGAGGTCTGTAGATATGTCATACAATAGGTCTGTAGATGTGTGTAACATACCATAGGTCTGTAGATATGTGTTATGCCATAGGTCTGTAGATGTGTGTTATACCATAGGTCTGTAGATGTGTGTTATGCCATAGGTCTGTAGATGTGTGTAACATACCATAGGTCTGTAGATGTGTGTTATGCCATAGGTCTGTAGATGTGTGTTATACCATAAGTCTGTAGATGTGTGTTATGCCATAGGTCTGTAGATGTGTGTAACATACCATAGGTCTGTAGATGTGTGTTATGCCATAGGTCTGTAGATGTGTGTTATACAATAGGTCTGTAGATATGTGTTATACCATAGGTCTGTAGATGTGTGTTATGCCATAGGTCTGTAGATGTGTGTTATACCATAGGTCTGTAGATGTGTGTTATACCAGAGGTCTGTAGATATGTCATACAATAGGTCTGTAGATGTGTGTAACATACCATAGGTCTGTAGATATGTGTTATACAATACGTCTGTAGGTGTGTGTTATACCATAGGTCTGTAGATGTGTGTTATGCCATAGGTCTGTAGATGTGTGTAACATACCATAGGTCTGTAGATGTGTGTTATGCCATAGGTCTTTAGATGTGTGTTATACCATAGGTCTGTAGATGTGTGTTATACCATAGGTCTATAGATGTGTGTTATGCCATAGAACTGTAGATGTGTGTTATACCATAGGTCTGTAGATGTGTGTTATACCATAGGTCTGTAGATGTGTGTTATACCATAGGTCTGTAGATGTGTGTAACATACCATAGGTCTGTAGATGTGTGTTATACCATAGGTCTGTAGATGTGTGTTATAACATAGGTCTGTAGATGTGTGTTATGCCATAGGTCTGTAGATGTGTGTTATGCCATAGGTCTGTAGATGTGTGTTATAACATAGGTCTGTAGATGTGTGTTATACCATAGGTCTGTAGATGTGTGTTATGCCATAGGTCTGTAGATGTGTGTTATGCCATAGGTCTGTAGATGTGTGTTATGCCATAGGTCTGTAGATGTGTGTTATGCCATAGGTCTGTAGATGTGTGTAATACCGTAGGTCTGTAGATGTGTGTTATAACATAGGTCTGTAGATGTGTGTTATACCATAGAACTGTAGATGTGTGTTATACCATAGGTCTGTAGATGTGTGCTATACCATAGGTATGTAGATGTGTGTAATACCATAGGTCTGTAGATGTGTGTTATACCATAGGTCTGTAGATGTGTGTTATACCATAGGTCTGTAGATGTGTGTAACATACCATAGGTCTGTAGATGTGTGTTATGCCATAGGTCTGTAGATGTGTGTTATACCATAGGTCTGTAGATATGTGTTATGCCATAGGTCTTTAGATGTGTGTTATACCATAGGTCTGTAGATGTGTGTTATGCCATAGGTCTTTAGATGTGTGTTATACCATAGGTCTGTAGATGTGTGTTATACCATAGGTCTATAGATGTGTGTAACATACCATAGGTCTGTAGATGTGTGTTATGCCATAGGTCTGTAGATGTGTGTTATACCATAGGTCTGTAGATATGTGTTATACCATAGGTCTGTAGATGTGTGTTATGCCATAGGTCTGTAGATGTGTGTTATACCATAGGTCTGTAGATGTGTGTTATACCAGAGGTCTGTAGATATGTCATACAATAGGTCTGTAGATGTGTGTAACATACCATAGGTCTGTAGATGTGTGTTATGCCATAGGTCTGTAGATGTGTGTTATACCATAGGTCTGTAGATATGTGTTATACAATAGGTCTGTAGATGTGTGTTATGCCATAGGTCTGTAGATGTGTGTTATAACATAGGTCTGTAGATGTGTGTTATACCATAGGTCTGTAGATGTGTGTTATACCAGAGGTCTGTAGATATGTCATACAATAGGTCTGTAGATGTGTGTAACATACCATAGGTCTGTAGATATGTGTTATGCCATAGGTCTGTAGATGTGTGTTATACCATAGGTCTGTAGATATGTGTTATACAATAGGTCTGTAGATATGTGTTATACCATAGGTCTGTAGATGTGTGTTATACCATAGGTCTGTAGATGTGTGTTATACCATAGGTCTGTAGATGTGTGTTATGCCATAGGTCTGTAGATGTGTGTAACATACCATAGGTCTGTAGATGTGTGTTATGCCATAGGTCTGTAGATATGTGTAACATACCATAGGTCTGTAGATGTGTGTTATGCCATAGGTCTGTAGATGTGTGTTATACCATAGGTCTGTAGATATGTGTTATACAATAGGTCTGTAGATGTGTGTTATACCATAGGTCTGTAGATATGTGTAACATACCATAGGTCTGTAGATGTGTGTTATGCCATAGGTCTGTAGATGTGTGTTATACCATAGAACTGTTGATGTGTGTTATACCATAGGTCTGTAGATGTGTGTTATGCCATAGGTCTGTAGATGTGTGTTATGCCATAGGTCTGTAGATGTGTGTTATACCATAGGTCTGTAGATATGTGTTATACAATAGGTCTGTAGATGTGTGTTATACCATAGGTCTGTAGATATGTGTAACATACCATAGGTCTGTAGATGTGTGTTATGCCATAGGTCTGTAGATGTGTGTTATACCATAGAACTGTTGATGTGTGTTATACCATAGGTCTGTAGATGTGTGTTATGCCATAGGTCTGTAGATGTGTGTTATGCCATAGGTCTGTAGATGTGTGTTATACCATAGGTCTGTAGATATGTGTTATACAATAGGTCTGTAGATGTGTGTTATACCATAGGTCTGTAGATATGTGTTATACCATAGGTCTGTCCATGTGTGTTATACCATAGGTCTGTAGATGTGTGTTATACCATAGAACTGTTAATGTGTGTTATACCATAGGTCTGTAGATGTGTGTTATGCCATAGGTCTGTAGATGTGTGTTATACCATAGGTCTGTAGATGTGTGTTATACCATAGAACTGTTGATGTGTGTTATACCATAGGTCTGTAGATGTGTGTTATACCATAGAACTGTTAATGTGTGTTATACCATAGGTCTGTAGATGTGTGTTATACCATAGGTCTGTAGATGTGTGTTATACCATAGGTCTGTAGATGTGTGTTATACCATAGGTCTGTCCATGTGTGTTATACCATAGGTCTGTAGATGTGTGTTATACCATAGAACTGTTGATGTGTGTTATACCATGTGTCATGTCATGGGTCAACAAACCCTTTTCATGCCATGTAAAAATGGACACATCTTATTCCATGTGTCAGTGTTACTACATATATCAGAGTGTAGTTCTGACTTCTTGAGCTTAGTTTGTGAATTAGGACTGAAACCATGCTTTGTATTTATGGTGATATAGTATGTTAAGAAGTCTATATGGATTGTTCTTATATTTTAATCATACCAAGGAACAAGAGAAATCTGACAGATACATTGTATATGTACCGGTATGTCCCCTTGACAGACAGATTGTAAACAATTCCACATTTCAGAGCATTCCGGTTGTTATCTTTAGCATAGATTTTTCTTTTCTCTGCAACCCGTTGCACCCATCGCCTATCATTTTTACATGCCACCATGCTCCTTCTGTAACTAGCAAGATAGACAAGTCACCATTATGCTTGCAATGGCTGAGAATGAGTTAGTCCATATAAGTGCCACAGACTAATTCATTCTGGGTTCTCTAGCATTTCCATTCATACGTAGTAACCAGCCCTGAAAGGGTCCGGATGCATTTTGCATTTGCAAATCGGCTTTAAGCACCACACAAAAGTTGCTGTTTTTATGATTTTACGCATTTTCATTGGTAAGTCTAGAAAAAGTTTGATGGAGCGTTTTTTTTTAGGCCAAAAGTCTTAGAAAATAAGGAAAAAACGTAGGGTAAACAGGTCTGCTATTGATTAGTAGACAGGTGTGAGACACTATTGGTCAATGGTCAGGTGTGATGCCATAGGTCATTAGGTATGCTGCAACAGCTTAGAAGCTTAGAAAATAGTAGAAAAAAGGTTAGTAGGGCTAGGATCAGTAAATGGACTATGAGTTAGCTGTCAAATAAGACCCCCTCCTCAACACACACACGCACATAATGTTTTAAGTGACTGTTCTATAAAACTATAAGCCATTAGTTTATTACATGCATTAGTCCTTTATATTGTTTTTCTGTGATTTTGTGGGGATTTGGTATGCTGTCTTTAAGTGATTAATTGAATTGTGAGGTTTGCATTTGATTGATCTCCTCTTCACATGTAGATGTGTAATGATATATCAGCACACATATGCGATATTTTATTATTAATCTGTGTTTAATCCCAGTTGGTAATATTTATGTTATCATATGGATCATTACATAAATGTCTCAAATGACATAGGATAGTAGACATACATTATTTCATGGTCCGGGCCCAGAGCCATAAACATTTTCTTTGCTGATTTTTTTATTCTCAATATCAACCAATCAAATCTTTCCTTTTCCCTTGTGTCATGGTAGTTGAGAAAATTCTCATGCTAAGCAAAACATTTTTACTCAAGAAGGTTTTATAGCGCTGAGGCCAGGAGGCATGTCTCATGGATCAAGTCAGATGTGCTATGCCTTGGTACATGTTTTATGCAATAGCTTACATTAGATATGTTTGGATAGGGTGAGTAAACATGCTTATGTTTATTTGATTTTGGGTGTTTATAAACCATCAACATTTAGTAGGAAAACTGGCAATCTTGTCAATTGAGTTGTGACTCGAGTATACCCTGCCCAAAGTCAGGCTCAAACTCACAATCAAGGTGTTGACATGCCAGTAATCAATAGTAGATGACATCCACCTTAAAAACACGACCACTGAGGCCCCACATGTTATGCAATGGCTTAGATGACATGTGTGAACCCATTACTAAGATAATATGGATTTTGAGAAATTTGTAAAATGACATGAAATAATGAAAAATTTATATGTTATAAATAAAGGTAATAACAAAATAATGAACACTGAGGAAACCATCAAAAAGACAATCCACAAATCAAAGTTCAAGAAACCATCAAACTCAGAACTAACAACCAAACATACAATAACTAAGGCAATGGTCCTGACTTGATACAGGCGACATTTCAAAAGAAAAGGTGGGTTAAACCATGTTTTATGGCATGCCAAACCCTCCGCTTCCATTACTGCAGAATTTGAGTTGGTTTGTTGATTTAAATAGATGAGTTTCATATTCCACTAGCCAGTAATAGGTGTATCCAATAATCATCAAAGCACACTTTCTGTACACAAAATTGGGAAAACTATCTGCAACCATATTTTCAAACCAGATAGAATATTTATAAGTAATAAAAGGTGCCAACATTGGCCAAGAGACACCATGCTATTGGGTCCTGAGGGATATGAGTTAAGTCACAAGCAATACTCTGCTACAGAATGATGTAGAATGAATTTAATGACAAAATAATCATGAAACCAGATATGCATAAATAAACAAATATTTGTCAACATTAAATGTTTTAGTATAGTCAGTGATGGCTGGTAAATGCAGCACAATATAAAACAACCTTGAAATATTGTCATCGTCTTGGCATTTTAGCAGGAGGTGGCATAAGTTCACTTGGTTGTTTCGGGGGTGGCATATACCGTTCTACTTCAACAACTTGAAACAAAATGTCTTTAGTAACTGGTGACTGTATACTGCTCCAAACACCTGCAATACATAGGGTTAGATATAAAGACAGTGATGAAATACTTATAGGCTAATCAATTGCACAGAATGAATATTGAAAATACCATCACAAGTGCCGCAAAACGCATCAGATTAAACAAGAGCGTGGATCTTGTTCTATCCACATTTTAAATCTGAATGCGTGTCGGCACGAGTTATTATATTTTCAACATTCAAGATGCTCAATTGATTATCTTGGTTATTACATTGACGACAATTTAATATGTTGTCAAAAACTTGGAGGAATTTTGTTTTGAATGTCCTTGCGCGTCAATGTTGGCTAACAACGTCGTTTAAGACATGCATTATGATGTCACTTCCAGTGAGTGAAAGAACTATTTCCATTGTGATTGACCAGAAATTATTTAACTGATTTCATCGCTGTCAACATAATAATGAGATTTCCAAAGTGAAATAAAATGAAACTTTAACTCTGTGGAAGCAATGTCACATTGTATAACATTAATAACATCACTGGCAAACATTGGCATGCAATAACATTCAAACAATGTTCCTCTAACTTTATGGTGATATTTTAAAAATTCCTCAACATAATAAACATGAAAATCAATCACGCTTGTGAATGTACACAATATGATAACTCCTGACAAAGGCATTTAGATTTTTATATTAAACTTGCGTGTCGAACAAGTTCTGCGCACTCATTTATAATGAAGCGTTATGTGGCACTTGTGATCATATTTTCAACATTCACTCTGTGCAATTACAGTGGTCTGACATGTTGATCTAACATTGATAAATTCTGCATTGTACTTGACTCTCACTGGTACATTTTTTCTAAGTTTCAGGCAATGAAAACATTTAAATGACTGATACCTAAAAACATAGTGTACTGAAAGCTGCGGAGTCCAGTTGAAAAAAGAAGAGATGAATTTTAAGATAGTCTCCACACAAAGGATTCTGGGTATCCCAAGTCATACACAATCACTTCTGCCATACCATTGGTTGACATTGTGAGAGATATCTCTCATGGCGGATAAGCTTCACGTACAAACGCAGTAATTACAATGTGAAACTGTATCAAAAGTGTATAAATAGACTATATAAAAATAAAATAGATCTTGTGTATTATTTTACAAACATCATTCTTTTTTTACAAATGTTACAAGCAGACTACAAATGTAGTCCCACAGTAAATGGGGAATGACGAGTGGCAGAGGTTATATCTGGGAATCAGTTATGTTCTCTGTGCCGGAGAGTGGACCCAAAAAGCTGCTAAAAGCATCCCTTAGTGGGAGGAAATGATTTAATGTTTGGTAACATGTTGGTGTATTGAATATAATTTTGTAATACTGGTCACTGGATGCAAAACAACCAAGCAATCAATCTAACAATAATTCTTTTAATAAATATTTATATTGCTTTGTACAATTGTTTGTTTGAATGGTGTTTAATGCCACTTTCACAATTTTTCAGCCATATCATGGTGTCCAGTTTTTATTAGGGGGAAACCGGAGTACCCAGAGAAAACCCCCGACCTTGGGTAGTAAAACTGGAAATCTTTGTAAATGAAGATTGGAGTCAAGCCCACAGCGAGACTCAATCCAGCAATCTCTGTTTTGATAGACCATGTGATCAATAGTAGACAAACTACCTTAACCATTCGGACACCGAGGCCCCAGCTTCGTACAATTCAACTTATGCAAAATAACACAAAACAAAAAGAAAACAAGAAAATATGAGTTCTGTGGTAATGTTCATATGAGTTCTGTGGTAAGGTTCATATGAGTTCTGTGGTAAGGTTCATATGAGTTCTGTGGTAATGTTCATATGACTTCTGTGGTAAGGTTCATATGAGTTCTGTGGAAAGGTTCACATGAGTTCTGTGGTAAGGTTCATATGAGTTCTGTGGTAAGGTTCACATGAGTTCTGTGGTAAGGTTCACATGAGTTCTGTGGTAATGTTCATATGACTTCTGTGGTAAGGTTCACATGAGTTCTGTGGTAAGGTTCATATGAGTTCTGTGGTAAGGTTCATATGAGTTCTGTGGTAATGTTCATATGACTTCTGTGGTAAGGTTCACATGAGTTCTGTGGTAAGGTTCACATGAGTTCTGTGGTAAGGTTCATATGAGTTCTGTGGTAAGGTTCATATGAGTTCTGTGGTAATGTTCATATGACTTCTGTGGTAAGGTTCATATGAGTTTTGTGGTAATGTTTATATGACTTCTGTGGTAAGGTTCATATGAGTTCTGTGGTAAGGTTCATATGAGTTTTGTGGTAAGGTTCATATGAGTTCTGTGGTAAGGTTCATATGAGTTCTGTGGTAAAGTTCACATGAGTTCTGTGGTAATGTTCATATGACTTCTGTGGTAAGGTTCATATGAGTTTTGTGGTAAGGTTCATATGAGTTCTGTGGTAAGGTTCATATGAGTTTTGTGGTAATGTTTATATGACTTCTGTGGTAAGGTTCATATGAGTTCTGTGGAAAGGTTCATATGAGTTCTGTGCTAAGGTTCATATGAGTTCTATGGTAAGGTTCATATTTGTTTTGTGGTAAGGTTCATATGAGTTCTGTGGTAAGATTCATACCTTCAGCTGTTTTTATACTGTTTGGAAATGATTTGTCTGTTCTTTGTCTCATGAAAGTCCACTGTTTTCCATCCCAGGAACACTCTACTATTTTTCCATCTAAATCCTTTAAGTCCTTTGTATACTGAAAACAAACACATAATGTTAGTTGTTTGTTTGAATGGTGTTACACACTGTATTTAGCATATTTATGGATATATCATGATCTGAAGTTTTTAGTTTGAGAACCAAGTGAGAACCCTTGACCTTTGGCAGGAAACCCCTATAAACCTTGACCTTTGGCAGGAAACCCCTATAAACCCAGGCCTTTGGCAGGAAACCCCTATAAACCTTGACCTTTGGCAGGAAGCCCCTATCGTTAAAATGCATAACACACAGTTTTATATCCAGTGATTTCCTTTCACATGTTTCATACCAACATAAATTAAAGGCAATTCATACTGTTGTTGAAAGTGTCAGTACATGTATTTCTAACAAGACTGAAGAAGATGGAGTATCTGAAGAAAATCCCAGACCTTTTGACAGGAATTCTTGTCCATTAAGACTAGGTATCCTATAATGCCCTCAGTTGGGCTTGAACCTGCAACCTCAGTGTTTACAGGCATGTGATCAACAGTAGATGACTTACTACCTTAACTACTCAGCCTTCAAAAAATTTGAATTTGAATAGTGTTTAACGCCACTTTCAGCAATTTTTCAGCTATTTCATGGCGTCCAGTTTTTATTGGGGGAGGAAGCCGGAGTACCCGGAGAGAACCCCCGACCTGCGGTAGGAAAACTGGCAATCCTTGTCAATTAATTAATTAATTAATTAATTGTCGAGTACACCCTGCCTGCAGTGAGAATCGAACCCGCAATCTCAGTGTTGACAGACCACGTGATCAATAGTAGACGAACTACCTTGACCACTCGGCCACCGAGGCCCCCTTCAAAAAATAATGCAGACCTTATTATAATGGTGATTCATACCGGCAAACATACATTTTAACACAGATGTCAGTCACAAGAAAGAAATGTCACCTGCATTATAATGACTCCCGAAACAAATTACTATTGAAGAAGAGTTTTAAAAAGTATGAAATAATAAAGAAGTCTTGTAATAAGGAAGTCACCACCTGCTGCCCATATGCATTTTTGAAAGTTTGGTTCGATATCTTCAAACAGTTCTTTAGAAAATGTTGATAATTATTGCCATTACCTTTTCAGTTTAATTTCCATTTAAAAAATAAGTAATTTGTTTCCCGGTAACAATTTTTGAATGGAAAAAATTGCTGGTGCACATCAGCAGTAAATAATAACAAATTTGTATAGGTATGGTTTAATACCTTCAAACAGGAATTGAAGACTTGCATATAAGAAAAGCTTCCTCTCCCTCATTTCCAGTAGATAACGACAATTTTTTTTCTAATAACAATTCTCTTGGAAGAAAATCAACAGAGGCTTAAATTATAAATTTGAGAAAGTTTCGTTGTATTACTTTATACTGGAATGTTACAGATAAGAGAATCTACATCTCCACCTTTTTCAGCTAAACATGACCATTTTTTAAATTGCTTTGTCATTTTTCAGCTGTCATGGCATCCAGTTTTTATTTGGGGTACCAGGTAAAAACTGGCAATCCTTGTCAATTAAGGTTGAAGTCAAGTGAACCCTGCCAGTAGTAGGGCTCGAACCGTCAATCTCAGTGTTGAAACGCACATTATCAACAGCACCTAGATGGCTAACTACATTAAGCAAAAGGCCACACACAATGACCCCCTTTTTCAACTGCAAATGTGTTCAAGGA
Organism: Limnoperna fortunei; assembly: GCA_944474755.1. Lineage (NCBI taxonomy): Eukaryota > Metazoa > Mollusca > Bivalvia > Mytilida > Modiolidae > Limnoperna > Limnoperna fortunei. The sequence goes on along the minus strand of OX104124.1, from coordinate 37,954,102 downwards.
AACAAAAAGGTGGTCAATATCACAAATTCATAATAGTGATTTTTTTGCAATTTTGGTGCATTTTTTATATAAGTATGGAGGAACAGAGAAACAACCCCCCATGCGTCACACTTTTCAATTAAGAATTTTAAGGTAAATCAGCTGGTGCACATAGGGTGTTCATTATTAAGAAGACGGGCAAGTTCGATTTAATTTCTGTAAGTGGTTTATTAGAAGCAGAGATAAACGAATTGTGTGACGATGGCACAGATACCGATTATAATGCAAGATGACAAATAGTGATCCCTTGATTTTTATAAGCATTGGAAGCAAAAATGCCGATACAGATAACCAAAACAGCATTAGGTTTTTAAACTAATCTGCATCTTGCATGAAAAATTAATGTTCTAGAATTTATAACTCTCAAAAACCATTTGAAACTAAGGAATGATTGTTATTTTTGTGCATTTTAATGAAATTTTAAAAATAAAACAATGTCCAAACATGTGACCATGATTTAACCGCATGACTTTCCAAAATATGAGTGCATATACTTTAAGTACTTTGCACTTTATTTATATAATCCATCACGTTTCACCAATAAGAAAACAAAAACCATTTAAAAGATAAAAAATTTAATACAAAGTATAATTAAATATCTTCTGAACATCACATATTATGATGTTGTATAACCAGGTAGTCATACTAAAAAAAGTAACTTATGAAACCTGTAATTTCTTTTTTAACTTTATTAAGGGTGGAACTAGTTTCAAAAATATACCTTAAGTTTGTTCATTCTTGAAAAAATGTTCACAAAAATGACTGCTACACATGTAAATATTCCAACAACATATTCTAAATAATACTCCATTCTTATGCATCTAGAGAATTTATCAGAATTTTTGTGATTTACTGGAATCAACCAATTTCCAATACAAAAGGAATCTAGATGTCTATGTGTATCAGTAGCCAGGTGGTTAAAGAAGTTAGTCATCTACTGTTGACCACATGGTTGTCAACTTTGAGGTTATGGGTTCGAGTCTCACTGCAGGCAAGGTGTGCTCCATTCCAACCTTAATTGACAAAGAATTGCCAGTTTTCCTGTCAAAGGTCAAGGGTTTCACTTAGTAGTCCAAAGGTGTAGCATCGCATTTGATATTGGTACAGCGGAATGCTAATCATGATCGTGCAGTGATCGGTGTAGCATCGCATTTGATATTGGTACAGCGGAATGCTAATCATGATCGTGCAGTGATCCTGTCTACCTCGCAGAGGTGGCTTTACGGGAGGGGGTTCGGGGGATGCTGAAGGCCCCGGAAGCTCTGGGGGTAAATGGTGCAAAATCTGGCATTCTGGCGATTTTCTAGCACTTAATCTCAGGTCTTAATAGATGGGTCTCGTGAGCAATATTTATTTATTTTTTTATTTCTGAAAATTATTGGTACGGAAGAAGCCGTACCTGCCATACCCGCTGCTATGCCTATGTACTCCAATTTACTCCCCTAATAAAAACTGGATGCCATGATACAGTTGAAATTGCTGAACATGTGTTTAACCCTAAACAAACAAACAAACAAACACACAAACAATCTTAAAGTATACATGACTTACTTTCATTTCAGCCAATGGATTATCTTGACCTAACACATACAGGTAAGCCTTATTCATTGGTAACATTCTACAAGAAAACAGGATTAATAGGCTTTTTAAATACATGTACTGGTACATGAATAGGGAAATGTTAACAGTAAAATGTCTAAGTTATGTTTAAAAATAAGTAAATTATGTATACCACTGGAAAGACTTAGAATACCTTCAACAAGAGATTATCACTTCAAGCATGAGTTTCCTGCAAAATAGAATGAGTCTCATTTCTTAAGAGGCAGGTTCTTTCCAGAATGTGTGCATCTGACATGAAACTGAGTGAGTTTAACTCTAAAAGTATTTTTCTTAAAACAAAATTGTCAATCTCCATAAATGTGCAGGACAGTAAGTCTGACATAACAGTATGCCTCTAAAAAATGAGGCATATTTAAGCAAGATAGTTTATATCAAAACACAAGAGTCTGACTCAAACAGAACGGGTTTCCATTAAAAATTGGTCTCTATCCAAAAAATGTCTCCCACAGGGACAAAAAAAAAACATAGAATCAGAATATTGGATGGGGTAGGGCCACCCATGAAATACTTGTGAGGAGAACAACATGACTGTTGCAAGATTTTGTTTGTTTGTTTGTTTTATGGTGTTTAACGCCACTTTCAGCAATTTTTCAGCTATATCATGGCATTCAGTTTTTATTGGGGGAGGAAGCCGGAGTACCCGGAGAAAACCCCCGACCTGCGGTAGGAAAACTGGTGTAAGATTTTGTAATGAGCAAATAGCTTAATAGGATTCCTACACAGGACCTCAAAGTAAAGGATGATTATAAATTCATAATTTGTACTCATTTCAGGAAATTAAATTGCGGCTTAATGTCCAGTGGATGACACCTTATTTGGTTTGCTTGTTTGAGGTCTTAGTCCACTTTCAGCAATTTTTCAGATATGTTATGTTGTCAATTTTAGATTGAGTGAGGACGATGCAAAACACAATAAAACATACCCTCCACCCCTTTAGCAGGTCAACTTGGCATACTTGTCAATTAAGGTTGAATTCGAGTACATGTTGTCTAAGGTCGGGATTGAACTTGCAATCTCAGTATTGGCATGCCAGTGATCGACAGTAAGATATAAACTACCTTAATTACTCTGCCCTGTATCTTATATTGGAAGAGCAAGTTAACCTACATTACAGAATATTATCAAAAGTTCTTGTGGTATCAAATTTCATTATTTTGAAATAAAAAAAGAAGCTGCATTGTATAATATTGTTTAAGTAGTAACAACATTAGTAACACATGTGGACAAATAACTAGTATCAGTGCAGAATTAATACACTTAGGAACAAAACAATTATGTAAGCCTGAATAAATTAGCAGTAACAGTTTTTTAACAGGAACATGCATGATTGTTGTACATTTTGTGTGTGGTTTTTTTTTTTGTTTATTGACATGAAAACAACATTATTTGTTAATACATGTATTTTACTGTATTAAAAGAAACAGTACATATAAACAGCTTACTTTTTACCAGCAGAAAGCCATGCAATAAAAAACATGTCTAATAACAGATGACCTCTGTATAAAAATCCCCTGTCTTATGTGACCTTGTTTACAATTTCCCTTAAAAGGTCGCTTAAGACAGGTTTCACTGTAGTATAAATAAAAGTTAATATTCTCTCAGAAAATTCAGGTAAATAGTCATACCTGCTCACAATCTATTTTTAGCAAAAACCTGAATAAAAAGACAACTTATTATACCTCCCACTGTTAACTGATGTTTGTTTGTTTGGTCATTTAATGCCACTTTCTGCAATTTTTCAGCTATATTATGGAGTCCATTTTTTAATAGGGGAGGAATCTGGAGTACCTGGGAAAAACCCCAGACTTGCAGTAGGAAAATTGGCAACCCTTGTCAATTAAGATTGGAGTCGAGTACATCCTTCACGCATTGACACTCGAACCACAACCTCAGTTTTGATAGACCACATGATCAATAGTAGACGAACTACCTTAACCACTTGACTACTGAGGCCCTATATTAACTGAACCTAGATTTAAAAACAACCTGTCTTATATTCAACATCCTTTTGGATTTCCTTAAAGTGGTCTTAAATAACAGTTTACATGCAAGGCTAACATATATATGTCATTAATATCAAATCTTATTTGAATTGTTAATTCTATTTTTTTAAATCTGCAAAAATGACTCTTACTTTGCTCCTTGTACTGACATCTCACATCAGACGACAGTACAATACTCTTACGGTTTTCCATTAAAAATTATTCAACTGGATTTACTGACACTCCCAAATATGTAAAGCTCTAATAGGGGAAAATGTATTGTCAAAGGAAGCTAGAGAAACCACTAGGAACATTTATGGAAGTATTTCGCCTCTGTACGATTTCCTACTAACATCCAGAAATAGGTTTAATGATTTATATATAATTGGTTAAAAATGTATCATGTATTATTTTACAGTAATATCTATCTGTTTTATTAATAACTTATAAATATAACAGGAATAAAAATAGAACAGAGGAAACCACTGCAAGTTCAACACTGGTAGTAGCATAGTTATAGAGAAGATGCAAAATGATTATTGAATTTAAAATAAACAGAAAATGTTAGACTTTTGAGGTGAGCTTGGGTACAATGTTACAAAACAGGTCAGTATCACACCATAATATTGCCCCCTTACCAAGTCAATATCACACCCTAATATTTCCCCTTACCAGGTCAATATCACACCATAATATTTCCAAATATTTTACAGACAAAAGTAAACACTGACAATAAATACTTACCCAGGTTTCGATTCTTTGACTATTTTCAGTCTAAAGTCTATAGAATTCTGGTCTGGTGGTTTCCATTTAAGAACTTCAATACATCTGCCAGGGCAATATGGCTAGAAAATAAATGTTGATTATTTGCAAGTTAAATCAATTTCAAAACAAAGCATGTCAACGTGACTTATAGGTTCCACAATGAATGAGTATTGTATATTGCTTGATATCATCTCAAGTTATTTAATTTCAACAAAATAATAAATGAGCCAATGGCAAGTTTATTAGTTGGTTGAAATTAAATAACGAGAGATGATATCAAGCAATATATAATTATCATGATTTGTGAAATCTATTTCTCTTGTGATGAAAAAGATAGAATAATTTGCGTGGCTAATATTGTAGCATCGTTGAATTTTAACGTCATATGCAGATATTCTCCCTGAAAGTAACGTCACAATGTATTTTTTCGTCAGGGACTGACGTCACAATGTATTTTTCATATCTCTTGTTCGTATCACATAGTGTCCCTGTGGAAAGGGGTAGCTTATGGCGAGTTAAAACTTCTGCACTACCAATAGTGTCCCTGTGGAAAAGGGTAGCCTATGGCGAGTTTAAACTTCTGCACTACCAATAGTGTCCCTGTGGAAAGGGGTAGCCTATGGCGAGTTTAAACTTCTGCACTACCAATAGTGTCGCTGTGGAAAGGGGTAGCCTATGGCGAGTTTAAACTTCTACACTACCAATAGCGTCATTATAGAAAGGGGTAGCCTGAGATGAGAGTTATGTATTTGTTATCTTGTAATGTGGCTTTAAAAAACAGGCAGTATTTTGTCATCTTACAATTGAAAACAAATAACTTAAAAAACATGTAAATGTGTTAAGGTAACAAAGATGTCCTACTTGGCCCATAATGGTTAACACCCCTGTGTTCCCAAGTTCAAGTGTAAAATATGTGGCACAGCCCTAAGTGGAAAGATCTCATAATGTTGTAACTGTGTATGAAGTTTCATGAAGATGTGAAGCCACCTTCATAAAAAAAGCTTCAATGCAAAGGTTAACCTAAGGTGTGGTGGACGAACAGACTGAAAAGCTATATGTGCCCCGAACTTTTGTAGAGGACATAAAAGTGAAGACTGACCATTAAGAAACTAGATATCAGTGAGATGGTATCGATCTCTGTGGGCACGGCCAACCTTGAAGTCAAGGTCAAAGGTCATTAACTATGGTATGCGACACATCATCTTGATATTATCTACCCACATCCCAAATATCAAAAGCCTACCTCAAAAGATAAAAAAGTTATAGCCCAGACATGAATAGTTTCGGATGGACGGACAAACTGATCACTATAGGGTGTCTGCCACTAGTGGTGGGGCCCTAATAAGCTTTATGACTGACATAAAGATGCTTGGGCAACTGAAGAAATAATATTTATCCATTACTTACATCTGGTACAGGCTGAAAAACAAGACCATCAACTTCATGGCTGACTTGACTAGCAAAGCTTCCATCTAATACCTTTAAAAAAAACCACAAACATCTTAGATGTTCAATTGTACTATTTAGAAAAATATGAAGGTTTACAGGTTAACTTACTAGCTTATGTTCTGATAGCATAATACAAAACAATCCAATGTTTAGAGGTATTCTCCTACTCCAAATAACATGGATAATACAAGTTTGGACACAAGGTTACTTCATTGAACAACATCTAAAAAGCATTATATAGTCATTGTATCAAATACATACATGTAATGCATGGTAACAGGAAAACTGACCTAATTCAAAAACTTTAATGTTGTCACTGGACCATGGTCAGGTCACACCTACCAGACTGTCAGGTATCTCATCAGCAACCTATATTCCAAATATTGTCATCCTATCATGCAAGGTTACTGAGGAACTGAATGAATCCAATAATTTTAACTCGCTGGACCATAAAATTGTGGTCAAGGACAGGTGAGAGAATGTGATGTATCCCACAATGCACGGGTACTGAGGACTGAATCCAATACCTTTGATGGGTTTCAATGTTGATTTACAAAATTAATCTATGAAATTACACACATCTTAGGGTTTTAATAATGAACTAACCTTTCTACAAACCGAGACATCCCAGAAGGGTTTCAATCGTACACTGAAGGGTTCCTTTGTCTTGTCTATTTCTCCCTTGGACATCTTAGCATGTCTGGTACCAATTATTTCCTTCTCGATACAAACCAGACGTGTTCTAAAGTCTGTTTTTCCAACTTCTTGGCCCTAAAAATAAACATTTACCTTATTTCCCATTACTTATTTTGATCATTTGATTTTGTTTGTTTGTTTGTTTGAATGGTGTTTTAACGCCACTTTCAGCAATTTTTCAGCTATTTCATGGCGTCCAGTTTTTATTGGGGGAGGAAGCCGGAGTACCCGGAGAGAACCCCCGACCTGCGGTAGGAAAACTGGCAATCCTTGTCAATTAAGATTGGAGTCGAGTACACCCTGCCTGCAGTGAGAATCGAACCCGCAATCTCAGTGTTGACAGACCACGTGATCAATAGTAAACGAACTACCTTGACCACTCGGCCACCGAGGCCCCTTTGATCATTTGAAAACAAGTTTTTGAATACATGTACTTCCATAACATGATCTTTTATAACAGTGTCCAACATCCTGGACCTAAACTACTTAGCCTCCAACATCCTGGACCTAAACTACTTAGCCTGGAGATCATTTTTTTATTACAGTGTGTACATGTGTTCAACTTGCCTAATTTAAGTTTCTAACATTAAGTGATCCAACATTACAAAGTATAATTAGTATTTTTTTAACTCATTACAACTATTTTGGCTTTGCAAGAATTTCTACAAGCCAGAGGAACCCATGTTTCCTGTTACTGCATACATGAGAGGCCAGGGTGTGAAACCAGACTCAATTTGGTGTGAAACTTATAGTTGACCCATTCTGTGTATTTCATTCTGTTTATAAAGGGGAGATAAATCAAACACAAACCTTACACCCCATAATCAATAAAAGTCAGAACAACAACTTACCAAAAATTCAGGAAAACAAGTAACAGAAAGGAAATAAACTACCACTTGGAACATTCACATAAAACATTACGTGTTGGGGTTGCGATTGCTGTCTTGTTTTTGTTTGTGTTGTTGTTTGATTTGTTGCTTTTGATTTTTGCTCAGATTTTGACATTACAGAATTATAGGTTCTTACACAGACTTTTGGGAAAGACCAGGTGATCTTTCACAAATCAAAGAAATTTTACGTCTTTTCACACATGGGGTGAAATACCAAAAAGGCTAAATTATCTGTCCCTACCCAACTCTTAAGTAAATTGTTCTAATCCGGAATACAGACCAAAATATGACTGACTGAAGGTTAACAATTTTTCAATTAATTCATCAATCAATTTATTGCATACTGACCAGTGTCCAGATACATCAGGGGAGGTAATCAATAATGTAACTTTACTAATCAGCAGTGCTTTTCACAAAAAGTCGTAAGTGTAAAATGCATCGTAAGTGCTGACATCACAATGGATTTCCCTTTGATCTTCCAACATTTACATTGAATTTTCCACTTACGACTTTTGTGAAAAGCACTGCTGGAGATTTATCAAATATGCTCTGAACCTATTGTAAACAAATATATATTTTTATTCATTTTACAAATTTCTTTTCTACATGAGATCAACTAATGCAGTGGTTATCTTATTTCTCAAACAAACAAGGCTCTTTCCTGGATTCAAACAGTATAACTACAATATTTTCTTAATGGGCAGTCATGTCTTAATGTACCAACACAGAATATTTTTATACAAACTTACCATAAAATTTACTATGTCATATATCAAATACCTTGGTACATTTTTGCCATCAACTTTGTCTAAAATCATTTCCTGAAACAGAATTATAGCAATTAACTTGTACAGTCAAACCTGTCTTAGCAACCCCCTCCATATAACGACTTCCTGCGTTATGCGACCGTATTTATTCCTCCCTAGCATTTTTCCCATTCATTTTACCTTTATATAATGACTCCTTGTCTTACGTGACTAACGACCATGTTTTCCATTCGTTTTGAACAAGAAAACCTGTATTCAGGTCAAACTTTGTTTGAAAGCAATTAACATTTTGTGATATTTCCTAATCATTATACTTTATGTATGTAAGCTCAAATTTTATTGGATAAGGTGAGGGTAAAAAACTACTCTATCAGCCTGGCTCAATGGGTAACAACTTTGTAGTAACCCTTACATCTACAGCCTCGTTGTAAAGCTTGTAGGTCTATTTTGTACTTGTAATTGACATATTTTTTAATTTTCTCACAAGCACTTAGTTGATATTGATCCAGAAAAATTTTCTGAAAAATGTTTGCAAATGTTTCACAGGAAATTATTTGAAGAAAAAGACGCAATAAACAAATCACACACATTTTAAACTTCATAAACAAGGAATCTGTGAGCATTTGTTCACTCAGTATACCCCGCTACTCACATCATTGAATTGACTAAGTCGGTAAACAGGAAGTAGATATTCGACAGACCAGAAATCAGTACTCACAATGTAGGTGACATATAAAATTTCAAGTGGTTGTGATAAAGAGTTGCTGAGAAAACTGTTCAGAAAGATATGTTGTGGAAGGAAAGGTGGAAAACAGAAGCACCGACGGACAGGGGTAAACCAGGGATGATTTTAGACTTTTTCAAATGGGTCCCCCACCGCACAAATTGGGAAATTTGTGCGTAAAAGCAGTGTATTGGGAAAATATCATTTTGCATTATTAAAAGTTCAAACTTTAGGAAATCCTTGTTTTTTTTTTATACTTATTTTCTGACACTAATATGTACAACTACTCAGCTGCATTGTAAAGATCATAAGTCTGACAAAAGTACAACTCAGCCATAATATTACATGATATAAAACTTACTGGAACAATAGGGCATAGGAGTATCCCATGAAATTTCCATATAGTCTAAACCCAACAACTTTCCGTATCAAACTTAACAAATCAAAACATCAAATTGAAAATAAATATTAGTTTTATTTCTAAATAACTCAATTTTATTTAGAAAACAAACAACATATAATAGTATTCAAATATCACAGCACGAAACTTGACAGCATCAGACTTAAAGAAGACAATGACTGAAAGGGAGAAAACACTAATCCAATTCTTTAAGATTTTCTACTAAATTTGTTACTTTTTTTAATTAGCGCAGCTCTTTTACCTTAAGTTTAACTTGACTGACATCATATATATCCAGAATCGTACGTGACAGGCATATGTTCTCTCAAAATCTCATGACCACTTTAAAACCTTCCAAGAGAAAACCAGCTTCTGGTTAAACCCCACTCTAAAAATAGCACTTTCTTTTCAGAAAATCTTGGTTTATAGGTCATGTAGTGAAGCAGGGGTATAATTACCGTAAAACGGTGTGTATAGTCCGCATTTATGTATTGTCCGCACCCCTTTCTTGGACCAGAAAATTGCGGAAAAATTCTTATATGCATGTACGATCCGCACGTACAAGTTTTCACAAAACGTCTCAAGATGAAGACATCCAAGTCCGACTTGGCCGCGCTTCATAACAAGTTTTTACTTTAATATGTAATTTATTTTCTTTTTTAATATCATTTATGTTTATACTTTTATTAATTTCTAGTGATTGTAGTAAATTAAATTTAAAATAGAGCATTCTCATATCGTCTATTTTGATCGTTGTTAAAACGGAAAATCACACATTTCGTAACCAAAACAATTTGTCAACTTTGATTCATCCAACCAAACAAAGAAAACAAAAAGATAACACGTTTTATTTTAATCCCTGAATGATTGCAATCAAAACATAGATCTTCAAACAATTGAGATTACATATCGACGCCATTTGCATTTTATGCAATACAGGTTACACATCTACTATTTTCGTATCTGTTTTAATTTTTATTCGTCCTATAGAATTAATATAATATTACTAAAAATAATTTAAGTAAAAATTAATATCATAACAACGTATACATATTTAAGTTGTAAGAGAATAATGTTAGAATAGTACGAAAATACCGCGTATTACACTACAACAAAATGGTGACCGCCATTGATTGACAACAATCAACGGGACAAAAAAAACCCCGATCGAGTCTGTATTTATGTATAATCCACACCATTCAATTTTAGAAAAAAACTGGGGACAATACGACCCTAATTACGGTACATTACACTTTTAATGTACTAAATTTCATTTTGAAATCAAATAGAATGCAAAAACATTGAATATACAGTGGAACTTTATAAGTTTGAACTCAGATCGTTTTCACACAGTTTTCTTGAACACCTGTAAAAGTATGGAACTTTCGCCCTATATAATCAATGTTAAAATGCTACAATTTCTCGAACTAAATTAGCAGTCCCAGGTGTAAAAATCCATTAAAAAAACATAAATAACTTAAATAATTGACGGCTTGGGTGATTAATTGGTCATAAAATTTGTGAAGATCGAAGCCATACCTGTAATATGTTTGATCTTTTTAAAACAATTTTATATCAATTAATTATGTCTTTATGACCTAATTGTCATCAATTAGTATTTATTACACTTGCCCGTAAATTTGTTGAAATTGGTTTTAATTAATTAAAATATAAGCCAAAGATTTCCTTGATTATAAAAAGGAGTCTTGAGAGAAATATTTTAAATCAGGTTGTACATAGAAATATAGGGCACTTTGAAGAACTATTTTAAATCGGGTAATCTGGTTGTAGGATGAAATATAGGAAGCCTTGAAGAAATATTTTTAAGCCGGTTTTACAAGTTCAAACTGGGATCCTAGATTGTCTGTACACGGAGAAAACCCCCAATCTTCGGTAGGAAAACTGACAATCCTTGTCAATTAAGATTGGAGTTGAGTACACCATGCCTCAAAGGGATCCTGGAAGAAATATTCCTTCTCTTGATGTACTAAATTAAACAGGGAGCCTGTGATAACTTATTATAATCATGTTGTACAAAGTGATGCAGAGCCTGAAAGAACTAATTTAAGTCAATTTGTACAAAGAGATATCAGGAGCTTGGGATAAAAATAGATTTTTCACTTGTGTTACTTACTCCATCTACTAATGTATCTTTAAGGGTCCGATTCATGTCTTTACGATATGGGAAATGTAGACCTGGTACATGAAACACAGCATTGTCTCTGTCAATCATGTACACCTCATTAGCACCATCAATTAACATCATATACCTGCAGAGAAAAAACACTCATAAGATATGGAATAGGGGAGACAACTGCAACAAAAATTTAAAAAAAAATTTTTAAGAAACAGTTACACACAGAAGACTTAAGTCCTTATCATGTTATAATGATGTTTTTGTTTGTTTGAATGTTGTTAAACGCCTCATTTAGCAATTTTCAGCTATATCATTGCGTCCTGTTTTTATTGGGTGATGAAGCAGGAGTATCCGGAGAAAACCCCTGATCTTTGGTAGGAAAACTGGCAATCCTTGTCAATTAACTTTGGAGTCGAGTGCACCTTGCCTGCAGTGAGACTTGAACCCACAACAGACCATGTGATCAATAGTAGACAAACTACTTTAACCACTCGGCCTGTAAGGTCCCAATGTTAAAATAACATCAATTTTTTTGGCAATAAAAAAACCTGTGACATAAAAAGACGGACAATGTTTTTATGACATCAATTTGGTTGTTTTGTAATAATACTAATACTAAAAAATGACATAAATATTTTATATAAATATAAGCCCTTTTCCATATTTGGCATTTATTTATCTCTTGCTTTATTAGCCATGAGGGGGTGTGGGGGTAGGGATCATAACAAGATAAATATGCAACAGGACATGTTCTAATCTATAATTTTAACTCATAAATAAAATGGAAAGATCAACACAGAAAGTGAAATAGGGAAAAATGGTTATAAAAAAAGCAAAACTATATTTAAGCAATTTAATTTGAGCTAACATAAGCCTGTGCATATTTTTATTGTATTTTTTTTCACTCAAGATATATGTAAGAGTGGTACCAATTAAAATAGGATTGTTTTATAGAATCTTGTCATACTGTAATACAATTTTTTTCTTCGTCAGAGGTGTGAAGAAGATGGCCACTGTTTTAGCATTCCTGCAATATATGACAATTCTACTAACATATTGTTAAAATATAATTAAAAAACAAAAATAAACACAGACCTGAGAAATATCAGAAAGCAAAGCTGGCATGGTGGTAAGAAGAGTAGGTTTTGTTTATCACATGCTTGCTATCATTAAGCTGTTACTTCCACGAAGTCTAGGTTTGATAACCCAAAGACTACTACATCTCCAAACTTTACTTATACATTGCACATGGTTGCCTCCCATTCCATGAAATTGCACCATATCATTTTACCAGACCAGTCATTTGTCCCTCATTGGACCCCAAACTAGCCTTGGTTTTATGACTTGTAATATCTATATAATACCTCAATGGACCCAAGACTAGCCTTGGTTTTATGATCTGAAATATCTATATGATACCTCAATGGACCCCAGACTAGCTTTGGTTTTACATTCTGTAATATTTACCTTGTACCATCAGCTTTCCAACTGACTTTGTACTCTTTTTTTCTCAGAAAGTCAAGGTTATTTATATCCATGGAAACAGGCTGTGATCCTGGAAAACCAGAACTGTAACCAAAAAACTGACGTATAAGAATATGCTTTGTATAAAATATTAGCTTTAAAATGTTATCAATTGTTCCTGATAAGATTAGTTACATAGGAAGTTGCTGGCCTAATATAAAAATATACAAGGTTAGTAAATTTTATATGGGTGGAGCCCATAGCCCTGTGACAAATATATCGGTCCATTCTGAAACATTGGAATTCAAGAAAAATCATTTTTATTCCTTGAGTTTCAATGTCACCAAGAACGCTAACTATTACCTACAGACCAAGTATAAAATCTACAAACCCAGTATAGAAAATATGGGGTCACCATGTGACATCAATCAGACAATACAGAGCTAACTATTACCTACTGACCATGTATAAAATCTACTAACCCAGTATAGAAAATATGGAGTCACCATGTGACATCAATCAGACAATACAGAGGTAACTATTACCTACTGACAATGTATAAAATCTACTAACCCAGTATAGAAAATATGGTGTCACCATGTGACATCAATCAGACAATACAGAGCTAACTATTACCTACTGACCATGTATAAAATCGACCAACCCAGTATAGAAAATATAGGGTCACCATGTGACATCAATCAGACAATACAGAGCTAACTATTACCTACTGACCATGTATAAAATCTACTAACCCAGTATAGAAAATATGGGGTCACCATGTGACATCAATCAGACAATACAGAGCTAACTATTACCTACTGACCATGTATAAAATCTACAAACCCAGTATAGAAAATATAGGGTCACCATGTGACATCAATCAGACAATACAGAGCTAACTCTTACCTACAGACCATGTATGAAATCTACTAACCCAGTACAGAAAATATGGTGTCACCATGTGACATCAATCAGACAATACAGAGCTAACTCTTACCTACTGACCAAGTATAAAATCTACAAACCCAGTATAGAAAATATAGGGTCACCATGTGACATCAATCAGACAATACAGAGCAAACTATTACCTACAGACCAAGTATAAAATCTACTAACCCAGTATAGAAAATATGGGGTCACCATGTGACATCAATCAGACAATACAGAGCTAACTCTTACCTACAGACCATGTATGAAATCTACTAACCCAGTACAGAAAATATGGTGTCACCATGTGACATCAATCAGACAATACAGAGCTAACTCTTACCTACTGACCAAGTATAAAATCTACAAACCCAGTATAGAAAATATAGGGTCACCATGTGACATCAATCAGACAATACAGAGCAAACTATTACCTACAGACCAAGTATAAAATCTACTAACCCAGTATAGAAAATATGGGGTCACCATGTGACATCAATCAGACAATACAGAGCTAACTATTACCTACTGACAATGTATAAAATCTACTAACCCAGTATAGAAAATATGGTGTCACCATGTGACATCAATCAGACAATACAGAGCTAACTATTACCTACTGACCATGTATAAAATCTACTAATCCAGTATAGAAAATATGGGGTCACCATGTGACATCAATCAGACAATACAGAGCTAACTATTACCTACAGACCAAGTATAAAATCTACTAACCCAGTATAGAAAATATGGGGTCACCATGTGACATCAATCAGACAATACAGAGCTAACTATTACCTACTGACAATGTATAAAATCTACTAACCCAGTATAGAAAATATGGTGTCACCATGTGACATCAATCAGACAATACAGAGCAAACTATTACCTACTGACCAAGTATAAAATCTACAAACCCAGAATAGAAAATATAGGGTCACCATGTGACATCAATCAGACAATACAGAGCAAACTATTACCTACAGACCAAGTATAAAATCTACTAACCCAGTATAGAAAATATGGGGTCACCATGTGACATCAATCAGACCATACAGAGCTAACTCTTACCTACAGACCAAGTATAAAATCTACTAACCCAGTATAGAAAATATGGGGTCACCATGTGACAACAATCAGACCATACAGAGCTAATTCTTACCTACTGACCATATATAAAATCTACTAACCCAGTATAGAAAATATGGGGTCACCATGTGACATCAATCAGACCATACAGAGCTAATTCTTACCTACTGACCATATATAAAATCTACTAACCCAGTATAGAAAATATGGGGTCACCATGTGACATCAATCAGACAATACAGAAAGCGAATACTTACAGGAGGTGGGCTATAATTATATTCAATGTACAAGATGAAAAGTAAATTATCTTTTCTATACTTGAAATAGAACATGAATGAAGACATAAAAAAACCACAAACTTTTGAATGGGCTGTAGAAAATCATGTTCAATTACAAGTACTACATCATATTGCCTCAGCAAAGACCTTAATTTCTTCTCCTTTCTTATTCAAATTTGCTAAAAGAAACCTTTATAAAGGCCAAATAAAAATCACATAAGATAGACTTGTTTATGTAGATATGTCAAGTATTATGCAATTCATTTAAACTGTGACAACTGCAAAAAGTAAAAGTAATACCTCAATGAACATGTCTAATCAAAATGTGAGGAATATTATTTATCTAAAGCTATTCTAGCAAACAAAGATATAGAAGTTGTTGATACCTTTCCCAGCCACACAATTTCTGACATTTTTTCTGGACCTCGGACAGTTTGGGTTGTAACTTTAACTGTGACACTCCTTTAACACCGTCCATAAATTTAGCATCCTGAAAAATAACCCATACATTTTTTTATTTGTGTTAATATTAACTCTACCACACCCAGTTCATTATGATATTGATCTATATGACATAATTCTATTTTTAAAAATTCGAAAATTAACTATCGACAGTGGTTACATATTATAATTAACAGGTTAGGGGATTATAATCTGATTCTCATACGAACTGTGGAAATGCAGAATACAACGGCCTGGACAGCTTTAGTATGAATATCTAACCACTGTGTGGTTTTATAAATATTCTACTAGTCAGAACTGGTAAAAATGCACACAGAATTAGAAAAAATACATTAACAGAAAATAGAATGACCTGTGATAACATTTCAAATTTTACCACAAATGATAGCATAGTTCATAAGGCAAGTCATTTTTTGTTGAGTCCATAACTGTGTATTCTTAAATAGAACCACATTATGGTTATTGGTTTTGTTCATTTTATCAATAAACCAAAAAACAATCAGGAACTTTTCTTTGTTTTTATTGGTTTTATTTTCATGCCAATATCTACACACATATATTTAGCAATATTGATGTCTTCAATGACTGATGTTTTTTTTTTTTGGTTATTTCTGAGGAAGAAAATATAAATTCTGAGAAACCATCCATGTTATTCAATAAAACTATGAAGATTACTTCACACGGAGATTTTATTTCATGCACAAAGAATCAATCCTTATTCACAGAAAATATGGCTTGACTTCACATGAAGATACTATTAAATGCACCAAGAATCCATAATTCATACATTTTTGTGCCAAACATTCAAGACAACTTTAAAACTTTGTCTAACAGAAGCAACCATTTGCCAGCCTGGTTATTTGGTCAGGTACTTTGTCTAACAGAAGCAACCATTTGTCTGCCTGGTTATTTGGTCAGGTACTTTGCCTAACAGAAGCAACCATTTGTCTGCCTGGTTATTTGGTCAGGTACTTTGTCTAACAGAAGCAACCATTTGTCTGCCTGGTTATTTGGTCAGGTACTTTGCCTAACAGAAGCAACCATTTGTCTGCATGGTTATTTGGTCAGGTACTTTGCCTAACAGTAGCAACCATTTGCCTGTCTGGTTATTTGGTCAGGTACTTTGCCTAACAGAAGCAACCATATGTCTGCCTGGTTATTTGGTCAGGTACTTTGCCTAACAGAAGCAACCATTTGCCTGTCTGGTTATTTGGTCAGGTACTTTGCCTAACAGAAGCAACCATTTGCCTGCCTGGTTATTTGGTCAGGTACTTTGCCTAACAGAAGCAACCATTTGTCTGCCTGGTTATTTGGTCAGGTACTTTGCCTAACAGAAGCAACCAGGCACCTGCCTGGTTATTTGGTCAGGTACTTTGCCTAACAGAAGCAACCATTTGTCTGCCTGGTTATTTGGTCAAGTACTTTGCCTAACAGAAGCAACCAGGCACCTGCCTGGTTATTTGGTCAGGTACACCTTGCCTAACAGAAGCAACCATTTGTCTGCCTGGTTATTTGGTCAGGTACATTTTGGGAACACCAGAAATCTGTTCTTGGCTTCAAAAGGAGGTATGCAATTGCACAGAAACATGCCATGTTAATTCAAAGAGATCGTGTCGATATTTAAAGATTATTTATGTTTTTGAAACGAGATGCATTTTCTCGTCGGTATCTCATCGAAGGGCGACATCCCTGAGATGAGATGACGAGAAAATGCATCGAGTTTCAAAAAACGTAAGTACTCTGTTTATCGCTGTTTTGTAACATTGTGACATCACAGTGTTAACTTAATGACGTCTTCACAGTGAGGTGAGATGGGCCCATCTCAAGCTAGTAGAATGAGAAGGGATAATACCCCACATAAAGATCAAAGGAAAATACTGCAAACTAGCGATAAAACACAGCACCAGGCTATGACACTTAACGCCAAGTTTGCTCTATTTCAGCAACATCATGTTAGAAACTACAGCATTGCTTTGTATTCTCTAGATATGTACTTATTGTTCAGTTAAATGGTTAACACTTTGTTAAAAGTAAATGCATGCGTTTCTTTTTATTAGCTTCTCAAGAATCAAGGAATAAGATCAAATTCTGTGGTAAAACATTGATCAATATTTAATTCCTGTTCAATTGTCAGTTTTCTTGATTATTTTTCTTAGCCTAATAAAATTACGGATGTCAGCTGTTTGCAGGAGAGTGTATATCCATTAAATTTAATCTTTTCCTTTCCATTTCCACTTTTTAGCAACACCCATAAAGAAAATGCCAAAATTATAGAACTGCATCTGTTCATTCATAATATATTATAATAACTCCAATCAGTTAATATGGAAAAGTTCACATATAACCTCTGTATATCGTAGATGGCTGTGAATAACCTGCACATACTGCTAAACTTCTCAAACAAGGGTTTGTTGTACCTCGGTTGATGTTATCTCTCCAGAAGTTCTATGGTCGTCACCATGACTTAATTGATCGTTATGGAAAACCAGTGTCTCAAATATGATCTGACATTTTCCCTGAGTCATAAGTAGTGTTTCCTATTCCTTGATTTGACTTTTCCCGAGACATGACAATGAGTAACTTGACGGGTGTCTAATTAGAGGCAGGCACTGCTTACTCTTCCGGAGCACCTGAGTGCATCCATGGTTTTTATTGGGTTTGGGTTACTCCCTTTCTGTTTTTGTGTTTTTGCTGTGTCTCTATCTGGATTTGTTACTGTCCCTTGACATTTGACTAATGTTGTTATGTTGGTTTTTGACCTCAACTGAATTTTGTCGATTTTCCTTCATTCAGCGATGTAAGCAATGAATCCAAAACAAAGTTGACTGTTAAAATATCTGGCATTTATTTCTCTAAACAAATTATTCATTAATAATGATAAAAAGGTGTTTCAACAAAATTACCAGCCGTTTAAGAGATACATTTTCAAGACATGTTCATTGCCGAAATTTGAATGTACTACCATAATACAATATGTTTGACTATAAAGCTCACCCTGGCTGATCAGATAATCTTTAAAGCAAAGACTGGTTTGCTTGTTTGTTATTTATCACCACTTCCAGCATCTTTGCAGCTATATCATGGTGTCAAGTTATTGTTTGGGGAAGATGCCACAGTACCCAGTGAAAACCCATGACCTTTGTCAGAATTTAAGCAATTGAAATTGAGTATTATAATTACAGACGATCCATCAAAATGTTTAATTTATGAATACTGTACATCCTTGCAAAAAAAATTTCCTGTTAGCCTTAAAACATCTAGAAAAGAAATATTTCCTTTAAGAACCATGTGCAGACAATGTGTACTCAACTCCTATTGTAATTTACAAGGATTGCCAGTTTTCTTACCGAAAAAGGGGGAGGGGTTTTCCTGGGTGTTCAGTATTTTGTTATTACTTTCATTTACACTTGTAACTGCTGCTTTTTCAACAGATGGCCAACAAATACCTTTTTAACAAATTCCCTTTTCCGTTTCTGGCCACTGGAATGTCCACTGTTTGATGAATTAAACTCATTTCCGTCATCATCAACATTCTGAGATTCTGATTCTGTAGAAAAATTGTGCAATGAAGCTTCAAAGCATAGCAAAATCATTGCTTTAAAAAAATTATTCCTTACATTTTTAACTTAAATATAACACCTTTAAAATAATCTCATGAGTCATCCAAAATGTAAGAAAGTGTAACCAAATTTTTATGAGTATTTAATGTTCACTAAATTAACCTGAATTGTTTGATTGATTTGGGTTTAATGCCACTTTCAGCAATTTTTCAGTTATATTGTGGCATCCAGTTTTTATTGCTGACATAGCCAAATTCACCGACCTCAATGACATTTCTGATGTTTTTATCTTCAGTCTGACAAAGTTTGAGCAATTTCCAGTCCAGATGATGTCTGTTTTTTATAAGAAAATCTCTCAAACATGTTTGTTCAATTTACTGTATTCCTGGTTTTCCAAAGGTTATTTTCTAATATTTTTTCTATTGGGAATGATATTTCCAATAAAATACTGAATGTCAAACTATTTTGCCAGGTAGGTTAAGGGAGGATGCTGGAGAAAACCCCTGACCGTCATCAGGAAACTTGCAAACCTTGTCAATAAAGGTTGGCATCAAGCATACCTCGACAGCAGTAAGGCTCTAACCCACAACCTCAGTCTTTACAAGCATATGATCAACAGTAGATGACTAACTACCTTAACCACTTGGTCACCTAGGGCCAAGGATCATGAATAAAAATAGGAATACTAGTGACAAAATGTGAACAATAATCAAATATTTAATGTTAACATGTACTACAACATTGAAAGTGAAAAAATTTATGGTAGCAATGCCTTTAAAGACCAACAAGAGTGGACACAAAAAAATGTCTCGCCTGTATTTGTATCAGTAACGAAAAAGTTACTTCATAAGCAACATGTAAATAGCATTAAATTGTCATCATTTAAAATACACAGTGGATGGTTACAGAGAAACTGACCTAATCCAAAAACCTTTAATGTCGTCACAGGACCATGAAATTAAGGTCAAGGTCAAGTGACCCCACCTCAGCTGGATTACCATATATATGCCTCGCCTCAGGCGACTATCGTTGCAGACAAAACAAAAACAAGTCAATTTATTATATGTCAGAGAATTCTATTGAAATTCCAATTACATCTGTTAATAATACATGCAGTACATGTACAGTCTATTATCACCTATACATACCTACAGGGCTCACGCTGGGTCAAAATTATAGGGAGAATTCACTTCTCTTTTGGGTGGCTGACAGGGAGAAGTGAGGATAGAACAGGGAGAAGTGGGTGAAAAACAGGGAGAAGTTGCAGTATATGTCGCGAAAGCGTCCTGTTTACTTTGTTTTTTTATTAATTAGTGTTGGCAATTGCATTTTTATTATGTTTTTTTAGCAGTTTAATTTTATTGAGGATAAAGTATCAAAGATTTGATCAACTATTCAGTATACTTATTTCACACATTTTCAAAAATACATGTATTAAACATAACAATAAAAATAGAATCAACTGTCACAAAACTGTTAATTAAAATAAATGTTTCTTTGTCATTGATACACAATTTGATTGATTTATAATGAAGTACTATTAGAACTAGAAGAAGAAAACTACATCATTGTGACACATAATATATATTTTAAAATTGTAAAATTCACTATTAAAAATTATTTTAACATATTTAACTTAAATTTGTTTTAAGTAACTGCCAAAATACTATTTTTACTACTTGTCTATCATTGCAAAACTCATTTCACCACTATCAGCGTAGTATATTTGCAATCTCCGGCACCAAATTCATATCCGCTCCGGAATTTTTCAAAATTCTTGTGCTCTGAACTGGTTTTCGGTTATATTGTAAACCTACGCTTTATATACCAAATTAAAGTTAAAAGGGTACCAGTTCAACTTTGGCGCGTAAACATAATACACATGACGCGGTATCACAAATATGAAGATTTCTTACCAAAATGGGAATAAAATTTGAAAGGCGACATTAGGCGATTCTACAAAATGAAAGGGCGACTTCACTTCGCTTTTGAAGATGATCGACGGCGAAGTGGGACCACGATAAGGCGACTTCTTCGCCCGAGTCGCCCTCCAACGCGAGCCCTGACCTATACTTATATTAGTAGCAAACTTTTGTATGGTTCAATTCAACTATTCTATTATTTTTATCTTAATTATATAATTCACAGCTTTTCTTCGCCCGAGTCGCCCTCCAACGCGAGCCCTGACCTATACTTATATTAGTAGCAAACTTTTGTATGGTTCAATTCAACTATTCTATTATTTTTATCTTAATTATATAATTCACAGCTTTTCCTGTTGAATTGTCCATTTACTTTTGTATAAAGATCAGGATTTTTTAGCTAGGCACCTCTTGGTCTGACCTGTTTACATATCTTCTGACCCTATGTATATCTTTCTATCAAATGAATGTTGTCTTTAACAGTTTTCTTGTCATCAATTGAGTAGACTTAATTTATTTAATATTAGGAAGATATTTTGTTAGTTTTTGTCCTATTGAACTCAGATTTTTGAATTGTGATGTTTTTTACTTTTTGTCCTACTAAACCTGAATTTTTAATTAATCCTTATTGTCATGTTACTTTCTGATAAACAAATTTTGTGACCTTTTGTTCTGTTAACTTTAACCTTGAAAAATTTATGAACAATCACAATTGTTTTTTTTTCAGATAATGTCAGTGTTAACTGAATTTTCTTTTGTTTGTTTGTTTGTTTGATGGAGTTTAATGCCAATTTCAGCAATTTTCAGCTATATCATGGCGTCCAGTTTTTATTGGGGGAGGAAGCCGTAGTACTCTGAGAAAACCCCCGACCTGCGGTAGGAAAACTGGCAATCCTTGTCAATTAAGATTGGAGTCGAGTACACCCTGCCTGCAGTGAGAATCGAACCCGCAATCTCAGTGTTGACAGACCACGTGATCAATAGTAGACGAACTACCTTGACCACTCGGCCACCGAGGCCCCGAATTTTCTTTTTTACGCATCAAATTATTACAGTGTCTGTACAGTCCTCAACATAGCTGAAATATTGCTCACTGGATGTTAAACCACAACCAATCAATCAATTAGTATCTGTACATGTTTTATGAATGTAAAAGACAAAAATTAAATGTAAAACATAGCAATATTACCATCACACCAGTCAGGAAGGGGTGGGGCAGGAGGCGTGTCATCCACATCTCCGTATCGTGAGAACAATTCTTTTAAGTAATCTTGTTTGTATATAC
Source organism: Limnoperna fortunei (assembly GCA_944474755.1). Lineage (NCBI taxonomy): Eukaryota > Metazoa > Mollusca > Bivalvia > Mytilida > Modiolidae > Limnoperna > Limnoperna fortunei. The sequence goes on along the minus strand of OX104124.1, from coordinate 37,931,643 downwards.
CAGGTGGGCGTAACCGAGCATAGGTCTGTACAGCAGCTTCAACGCTAAAATAAATAATAAAATGTGTTTAAGGTAGGCTTAACCAAGCATACATGTAGTTCTATACAGCAGCCTTAATGCTAAAATAAATTATAAAATGTGTGTAAAGTAGGCTTAACCAAGCATGGGCCTGTACAGCAGCCTCAATGCTGAAATAAATAATGAAATGTGTTTCAGGTATGCTTTACCAAACATGGGCCTGTACAGCAGTCTCAGCGCTGAAATAAATTTTAAAAATGTGTGAAGCCTTTTTGCACTTTGTTGCAATTATAAATTTTCTGTTAATTTCATCACCCTTTTTGTAATGTTTAATAAATTATAAAAGTAAAAAAAACAACAGGAGACCTTCACCGACTGCATGAAACATCTACTGGTCAGAGAGTAGTTATCGCCATTTAAGTGACAGAAGCAATTCTCGCCATTTTGCTGATTGTATCGTTATTTTTCCATTGCAACATCTTCTATCCAAAACTAGTTCCGATTTTCATTTTATAAATGCCAATTTTTCACAAAAATTGTTGGAAGATCGGGTGGCGAAAATTGCTTGCCAGCAAGAAGTACTCCGTGACCAGTATAAAACAACAAAGGTTAATTTTTACAATTCATGATAAAATCATCAACAATTGTTGGGAATACAACAACACTGTATAATGGCTGCTAAGCTTATAGATTTACATCCTGAATACTCTTGTTTTTTCTGTTTTTCTCCAAACAAACAATTTTTGATTCTCTGATAAATGTATCTGTTTAATATAAAATACTTATCATATTACTCCTAATACACTGATACTTAGAAAGAAAAAAACCAAAAAGCTCATGATATGACAGATTTGGGTGTTTTATCTTTCTACTTTCTGGTTAATTTTTCAAGAAGAACCTTCAATTTCCATGATTTAAAAATCAACGAAATACTAACGTGTTTGCATCACAATGAATATACACAAACAAAACACTAATAAAATAAAATAAATATGGTAGAGAAAGTTAAAACAAAACACTAATAAAATAAAATAAATATGGTAGAGAAAGTTAAAACAAAACACTAATAAAATAAAATAAATATGGTAGAGAAAGTTAAAACAAAACACTAATAAAATAAAATAAATATGGTAGAGAAAGTTAAAACAAAACACTAATAAAATAAAATAAATATGGTAGAGAAAGTTAAAACAAAACACTAATAAAATAAAATAAATATGGTAGGCAGAGTTAAAACAAAACACTAATAAAATAAAATAAATATGGTAGGCAGAGTTAAAACAAAACACTAATAAAATAAAATAAATATGGTAGAGAAAGTTAAAACAAAACACTAATAAAATAAAATAAATATGGTAGAGAAAGTTAAAACAAAACACTAATAAAATAAAATAAATATGGTAGAGAAAGTTAAAACAAAACACTAATAAAATAAATAAATATGGTAGAGAAAGTTAAAACAAAACACTAATAAAATAAATAAATATGGTAGAGAAAGTTAAAACAAAACACTAATAAAATAAAATAAATATGGTAGAGAAAGTTAAAACAAAACACTAATAAAATAAAATAAATATGGTAGAGAAAGTTAAAACAAAACACTAATAAAATAAAATAAATATGGTAGAGAAAGTTAAAACAAAACACTAATAAAATAAAATAAATATGGTAGAGAAAGTTAAAACAAAACACTAATAAAATAAAATAAATATGGTAGAGAAAGTTAAAACAAAACACTAATAAAATAAAATAAATATGGTAGAGAAAGTTAAAACAAAACACTAATAAAATAAAATAAATATGGTAGAGAAAGTTAAAACAAAACACTAATAAAATAAAATAAATATGGTAGAGAAAGTTAAAACAAAACAGTAATAAAATAAAATAAATATGGTAGAGAAAGTTAAAACAAAACACTAATAAAATAAAATAAATATGGTAGGCAGAGTTAAACATTGTAATTTAAATTAACACATCATATATGCATGTTTAACTTTTAACAACAGATATTGTTTTGGTGTGTATCTGAATGGGATTGTACACCACTTGAAGCAATTATTCAGCTATATTACCGAGAGTCCCTTAAGCCCGAGTACTCAAGAGTATAAAGATGACTAACTCAACCCCTCACCCACCAAGTAACACCAATAAATATGTGTTTTCCAATAAACCATGGAAAAAAGACATTTAAGTTATTGATCTGTTCTATTGTTGATCTAATTAACATCATTTAATCATATTTAGTTTAAACAATCACTATGACAGGATGTCCTATTTTATGAACTGTGTACCTCCAGTCTTTCCTTTCCACCAGGTACGAAGCAATCATAAAGCCTGTTCTGTTGAATCCATGTGTACAATGAACACCTAAAAATAAAATGACAAGACTGGATGTGAACTAATCAATATAATGATGAGAACAAGATATACATAATATAGGTACCAGTACAATATATTGTGTCAGAAAATATAAAACTTATAATACAAACTTGGATATAGGTCACTGTCTGAATTTCTCAACCAAAGAAAATGCAATATTAACTGAGCTGCCAGGCGAGGTGAATATACATTTTTGAGGGTTGAAACCACATATTAAAGTCAATAACTGTTTTATTACATTAATAAAACCAACAAATTCTCGTCTATCATATCAAACCTATTAGCAGCAGATACATTCATTGTTGTTGATAAGATTTTTGTGTAACAAACACGTACATGAATCAGATCAGAAAACAAGTTAATATAAGATTCTGCTTGACCTCTTGTGAAGACGACAAAAATCATATTTTGATATAATTTTGATACTGTGCGATTTACATGACCCGAAAGTAGTTTTTAGACCAACAAAAAAAGTAGCAAAATTTTATACATGAAATAATTTGCATTGGCCTAGAAACATGCATGCAATGATTACATATATCAATCAGAGTTATTGCTAATTACAGATAGTCATGTTTACGTCTTGTGCTTATTGTTCAATTAAATAAATCCACTAAATGTTTATTCCAATAGCAGAACAAACCCAGCATTTGAAACATAATCCATTTTAAATTTCAAATGCTACATTAAAATAAGCAAAATACAATTCGTTTTTAGTCGAAAGTTTATTTCCCTGAATGTTATACATGATATAATTTAATATATATGTCAATTAATTACCTATAATTTCCAACGGTTTCTGTGATATAAATCTACTACATACATCCATAAATATTTTGACTTGTTCTGGTGCTGGGGTTTCGCCATGGCTGTAATATTATATAATGGCATTTAGTATTTATACAGGGCCGTCGGAACAGGGCTCAAAGTCATCAAACCTAGTTCAGAAGGCACCAAAAGTACCCAAATTCTCCATTTAGTCCAAACACATGAGAGGGTAGCGCCTACCTTACACCCACGTTGATGTGAATTGCAGAGTGCCATGCTATAGCAAATTATGATATTGTATCTTCATTTGATATTAAATACTTGTATATAATATATGATACAATTAATAAATTTGATATAGATCGCTATCAGGATTTATCAGCCAGAAAAATGTTATATTCACTGAGCCACTAGGCAAGGTGAATATACATTTTTGAGGGCTGAGAAATCCTGATACAGATCATATATCAAAGTCAGTAGTTGTTTTATTACAAGAATAAAATCACCATCTTCCTTCATCAAAAAAATAGAAGATGCTTACATTTTGTAATTGTTGAAATACTGGTTACCCATTAATATTTTCTGTTAATACTGCATTTGATACTGGTTTGCTGATAATCCCGAAATTCCAGTTTCATCACATTTCAAATATTTAAAAGAGTATAAATAAATTTTATTCTCACATTTTTTAGCAGTATATTTTATAATTAACGATGATTCAATGACCACTAAAATTGAAATTTATAGTTATGTTGGAACAGTCATGAAAAACAGGCTTGAAGTGGTCAATATTGGATTCCGCTTTAATACTGTGCAGCGGAATCATGCAGCATTCAAAATTGTTCTATTTTTATGTAATTTTAGTACTGTTGCGATATTGTGAACCGAAAGTTGTTTTAAGACCAATCAAAAACACACAAAATTCTATTCATGTAATAAATAAGCATATTATAATTTCCTTTTATTAATAAAACAACTGTAAGAAATATGAATAAAGAGGAGATAACTCCTAATTCATTGAATCCCTAAATGGCAAAACAAAATCATTATCAAACTTCAACGAAAAATTTTATAACAGACATCCTTGCATTGTAACAAACAATCCATTCAAAGACATACATTCATGCAGAAAAAGTCTGGTTAATGATTTGTGATACCAGCTCTACTGAAACAACTACAATGATACACTGTATACTGTCTTTACAAATATAAATTAAGAAAATCTTGCCCTCTACACTGTAGCTTGACATAGTTACAATCAAACTTCTTTTCCACATCATCTTTGTTGTAAAATCGATTGGTATTTGTGAGATCTACTAATAAACCCATCTTTAACTGAAAAAAAATATCAAAAGTTACCTAAGTTGTTAAGATTGTTTGTTTGTTTGTTTGTTTGCTCCAATAGGGTTTACACCACTTTCAGCAATAAGATTGTTTGTTTGTTTGCTCTAATAGGGTTTACACCACTTTCAGCAATAAGATTGTTTGTTTGTTTGTTTGTTTGCTCTAATAGGGTTTACACCTCTTTCAGCAATAAGATTGTTTGTTTGTTTGCTCTAATAGGGTTTACACCTCTTTCAGCAATAAGATTGTTTGTTTGTTTGTTTGTTTGCTCTAATAGGGTTTACACCTCTTTCAGCAATAAGATTGTTTGTTTGTTTGCTCTAATAGGGTTTACACCTCTTTCAGCAATAAGATTGTTTGTTTGTTTGTTTGTTTGCTCTAATAGGGTTACCACCTCTTTCAGCAATAAGATTGTTTGTTTGTTTGTTTGTTTGCTCTAATAGGGTTTACACCTCTTTCAGCAATAAGATTGTTTGTTTGTTTGTTTGTTTGCTCTAATAGGTTTTACACCACTTTCAGCAATAAGATTGTTTGTTTGTTTGTTTGTTTGCTCTAATAGGGTTTACACCACTTTCAGCAATAAGATTGTTTGTTTGTTTGTTTGTTTGTTTGCTCTAATAGGGTTTACACCACTTTCAGCAATAAGATTGTTTGTTTGTTTGTTTGTTTGCTCTAATAGGGTTTACACCACTTTCAGCAATAAGATTGTTTGTTTGTTTGTTTGTTTGTTTGCTCCAATAGGGTTTACACCACTTTCAGCAATAAGATTGTTTGTTTGTTTGTTTGTTTGCTCTAATAGGGTTTACACCACTTTCAGCAATAAGATTGTTTGTTTGTTTGTTTGTTTGCTCCAATAGGGTTTACACCACTTTCAGCAATAAGATTGTTTGTTTGTTTGCTCCAATAGGGTTTACACCACTTTCAGCAATAAGATTGTTTGTTTGTTTGCTCTAATAGGGTTTACACCTCTTTCAGCAATTTTTCAGCTATATTATGACATCCCATTGCTACTGTGGGAAGAAGCCACCCGGTCTATATTTGAAATACTTTACTGTAACTGATATTGTAATTTACTTTACTGCATTAACATCTGTTGACCGAACTGGTTTTAATGCCTGTGATTTTTTGCTGTATGCTGAAAACTACATGTAGTTGTTAAGTAATAAAAGGAACCAGTAAAGTTTTGTTTGTTTGTTTGAATGGTCTTTTAACGCCACTTTCAGTAATTTTTCAGCTATATCGTGGCATCCAGATTTATTGGGGGAGGAAGCCGGAGTACCCAGAGAGAACCCCGACCTGCGGTATGAAAACTGGCAAACCTTGTCAATTAAGATTGGAGTCGAGTACACCCTGCCTGCAGTTAGAATCGAACATGCAATCACAGTGTTGACAGACCACGTGATCAATAGTAGACGAAGTACCTTATCCACTCAGCCACCAAGGCCCCAGAACCAGTAAAGTAACAGTTGAATTAGTAAAGTAACTACAGAACCAAAAAAGTTATGTTGCGGATGGAAGGACGAAAGCAAAGACAGTAAAGTAACTACAGAACCAGTAAATTAACAGAAGAACAGTAAAGTAACTACAGAACCAGTAAATTAATAGTAGAAACAGTAAAGTAACTACTGAACCAGTAAATTAACAGCAGAGACAGTAAAGTAACTACAGAACCAGGAGATTAACTATGAACCAGTAAATTAACAGAAGAAACAGTAAAGTAACTACAGAACCAGTAAATTAATAGTAGAGACAGTAAAGTAACTACTGAACCAGTAAATTAATAGTAGAAACAGTAAAGTAAATACTGAACCAGTAAATTAACAGCAGAGACAGTAAAGTAACTACTGAACCAGTAAATTAATAGTAGAAACAGTAAAGTAACTATAGAACCAGTAAATTAACAGCAGAGACAGTAAAGTAACTACTGAACCAGTAAATTAACAGCAGAGACAGTAAAGTAACTACAGAATCAGTAAATTAACAGCAGAGACAGTAAAGTAACTACTGAACCAGTAAATTAATAGTAGAAACAGTAAAGTAACTACTGAACCAGTAAATTAATAGTAGAGACAGTAAAGTAACTACTGAACCAGTAAATTAATAGTAGAAACAGTAAAGTAACTACTGAACCAGTAAATTAACAGCAGAGACAGTAAAGTAACTACTGAACCAGTAAATTAACAGAAGAACAGTAAAGTAACTACAGAACCAGTAAATTAATAGTAGAAACAGTAAAGTAACTACTGAACCAGTAAATTAACAGCAGAGACAGTAAAGTAACTACTGAACCAGTAAATTAACAGCAGAGACAGTAAAGTAACTACAGAATCAGTAAATTAATAGTAGAAACAGCAAAGTAACTACAGAACCAGTAAATTAACAGCAGAGACAGTAAAGTAACTATAGAACCAGTAAATTAATAGTAGAGACAGTAAAGTAACTACAGAATCAGTAAATTAATAGTAGAAACAGCAAAGTAACTACAGAACCAGTAAATTAACAGCAGAAACAGTAAAGTTACTATAGAACCAGTAAATTAATAGTAGAAACAGTAAAGTAACTACTGAACCAGTAAATTAACAGCAGAGACAGTAAAGTAACTACAGAATCAGTAAATTAATAGTAGAAACAGCAAAGTAACTACAGAACCAGTAAATTAACAGCAGAAACAGTAAAGTTACTATAGAACCAGTAAATTAATAGTAGAAACAGTAAAGTAACTACAGAACCAGTAAATTAACAGCAGAGACAGTAAAGTAACTACAGAACCAGGAGATTAACAGTAGAAACAGTAAAGTAACTACAGAACCAGTAAATTAACAGCAGAAACAGTAAAGTTACTATAGAACCAGTAAATTAATAGTAGAAACAGTAAAGTAACTACAGAACCAGTAAATTAACAGCAGAGACAGTAAAGTAACTACAGAACCAGGAGATTAACAGTAGAAACAGTAAAGTTACTATAGAACCAGTAAATTAATAGTAGAAACAGTAAAGTAACTACAGAACCATTAAATTAACAGCAGAGACAATAAAGTAACTACAGAACCAGGAGATTAACAGTAGAAACAGTAAAGTAACTACAGAACCAGTAAATTAACAGCAGAGACAGTAAAGTAACTACAGAACCAGGAGATTAACAGTAGAAACAGTAAAGTTACTATAGAACCAGTAAATTAATAGTAGAAACAGTAAAGTAACTACAGAACCAGTAAAGTAAATTTCTTTGCATCAGGTTGTGAGTTGAGTTAATAGAGTTTTGTACCTGTGCATAGTAGTTGATAACAAAAATACCTAACCAATGATCCTGAAAACAAAAGAAAATCAATCTACTACATTACTACTTATGACAATGTACATAGTATGTCTCTAAAAGAAGTACTAAATAATAAGACCATATATACCTTCATTGATTTTAATGTGCTGAACAGAAGGTCCAAAGTAAAACAACTATATTCTGGTATCTGGTCATCATATCTGTTATCTAGTGGGGTCTTAAATGGCAGGAATTTTTGATCTAAAAATGAAATAGTGTCTGGTTTAAACTAGTACGTAAAATAGGATTAAAGAAGGCAGCTTTTGCCTCACTCAAACCAACAGAATGTAGCCACTTACCTATTTTGAAAGTTATAATGGATTGGAAAAATGGTCTTATGCTTATTTACAAATGGGCTAGTCCTATATATCACAGATGGGATAAAATCAAAGAATCTAAGGACCCACTCCATGTGTAAATGAGCACAACTCTATAGCTGCCATGAACTATTTCATACTCAGTATTTTGCCACAATGTAATAGCTTGCATATACATTTCTTTTTTTAGGTCCATTATGGTTACAATGGGTTATTTTAATTCTGGAAAGATAAATATTGACATTTTTGTATCTTTAAAAACTGTATACACACAGTACGATGTCAGTAGTTCGGCTAGCCTCTCTAGATGGAATGAAAAAAATTTCACCTTATTAAATTTATATGCACTTTTTCAGCCCAGTTTGGTAAAATGTTATTGTATAGGTCTCTACCAAAATGTGTATTGATCAGAGCTGAAGATAACTTTGCTCTAGTTTTCATCATGATGTTCTACTGTCATGCATGTGTTTAGTGTCATACTATGTTTGTCCAACCAACAAAATAAATTAAGAAATTTAATTTAATATCAATATTTTTTGGATATTCCCAGCTATAGATGCCACAGCCAGGTTTCCTCAACTCAAATATTGGCCAATCAGATTGCTGGAAAATTTCAATTTTAGGAAAATCTAAAGGATTTGAGGAAAATCCCAATTTAAGAAGTTTTATGAAATTAGGGCCAGGTCCTTTTTCTGTATCTGGCAGTTGTCAAAAACATTTAAATTACACAAATAGATAAAACCTCTTACCAATAAGTTGACCTTTACGTGGGCAATCAATCCATCGAGGGGGTGGCGCTAGAGGTTTCTTGTGACTCATTCTTTCATCTGTTTATTAAATTAGCCATTGCATTCTACAAAAAAAATTACTGTTATGAATATTTTTCAAGAATAATATACAATTATGGCAGCTCTGTGCATGTGATATCATTTTTTATGGAACACTTAAAGAGATATCGGCCCAGGTTCATATTTCTTTTAAGTATTCCATAAAACATGATATCACATGTACTGAGCTGCCATAATTGTTTTATTACAGTTCACTGTAAATTTTCCACTTTTATTCTTGATATCTTTAATAGGTAGGTGTTTTTTATACACAATTTTCTTTTTGTGGTCAAAATATAATTGTTTTTAGTTTTGAATTTAGTCATTGTTTTGCTATAGAAAACTATTTTAAAGTAAATATTTTAATAACATTAACAGATTGTGATATAGCATGATTGATGCTTTGATTACAAGTGATTATATTGCACGAATAATCTTCTTAGATTGCATTCTTGTACCAAAATAGCCAGCTGTGCAATATCAATCGTCATCAAAATGTCAACTGTGCAACCTAGCAGCTTGGTGAATATAACATTTTCTCTGGCTGAGAAAACTCTGTAGCGATCTATATCAAAGTCAGTAATTGTAAAATATAGTTGTTTTTTTAATAAGGTTTTACACAATTTTCAACAATTTTTCAGATATACCAAGTCATCCAGTTCTTATTGGAAATGGAAGGTCCAGGTCTGGTGAAAATTAGACCTTTAGCATGAAGACTGGCATCTTTGTCAATTAAGGTTGGAGTCAAGCACACTCTGTCTAAAGTCAGGTGGCTTGAACTCACAACCTTAATTAACTGACACACAAATGACCAATTTTAGATGACACTTTTATTTTATTAACTACTATATCTTGACAACCAGATCTATTGGCTAGCAAAGATACAATTATCAAATTATTTCTGTTGGTTAGGAAGATGGTTATTTTATTCATGTAATTTAACAATTACTGACTGATATACGGTCGCTGTCAGGATTTATCAGCCCTCAAAAATGTATATTCACCTCGCATAGCAGCTCAGTGAATATTACATTTTCTCTGGCTGATAAATAGACATGGCTATATCAAAGTCATTAATTGTGTAATGTCTGTTGGTTAGCGGTGTGTAGAAATACCGCAAACTACTAGTTAGTGCACTAACAAGGAGAAAAGTGCACTAACAACATGAAGGATAACACTAATTACAACAGTCAACACATTACACAGGTGACGCGGTAATTAACAATAGAAAAATCGACACGTGTCGATAAAAATGCAAATATCTCTAAAACTACAAAATAAAAAAAACCCCCAAACTTGGTATAAACTATATTTATGCATTACTCTTTGATATTATGTGTTGTTTGTTGTAATTAGTGTTATCCTTCATGTTGTTAGTGCACCAATCAGGGTCCGTAGAAATACCTTGAAAGAGGAGAAAGGCTATATAATAAAATGACTTAAGAGTATTATTTTTAACTAAATTTGTGTGGACATCCAAGCAGATAACACTTCTTGTAATACTTTTTTGACATCAACATGTTTATTTTAGTTACTAAATCCAAGTTATACAAAATACAAGTTTATTTTTCAATCTTTTCATGCAAGTCCAGAAACAGTTACAAGACACACATTATTACTTCTAAGACAGAACAAATTTAATATAATCTTATATCTATAAAAAAAAGTTAATAACAAATTTTCTTGTATATTTATCAAAATACTGTTTTAATGTAATTGACCCATTTCCAGTTTTACATGATTTATCTCCCCTTTAACTTCCTGTTAAAAAAACTACGGCTATCATTACTAAAAGACTATGATATTGAAATAAAGATTTTGGATTGTTTTTATATTGTTTGTCTATGCCAATTAAATTTTTCATCTAATTAACCTTATTAGTAGATGTTACTATAGCCATAGGTAACAGGTGAGTTTGAATACAACACGGATGTCACTGGTAAGATTGTTTATTCAAGCTATAAAACAGCTGGGGTTCTACCTCCAATTAGCATCAGGTAAATAGGGTAAAGAACATTGGTTAATTAATTAACGATCACGTTTACACAGCAGGCGGTTTTAATAACCTTCCTCACTCAGATATTGACACCTGTCATTCAACTGAAGCGTGAAAATTTATCAAAGACAATTGTCCATTTCAAAAGGTTTCAACAGGACAAACTGCGGCTGTAGCCGCAGTTTTTAGTACCGGAAGTGGACACTAGGTGGCGTTTTTTAAATTGGAAAGTCGTCAATTGTTACATTTTGATCCCTTCTACAGCTAAAGACAATTTTTCTATTTCAGAAGAATTTTTCACAATTTAATAATCTAAAACAGAGACATGTAATTATGGCTCTGTCTGAAACGAATGTAGGACAGAAAGTCACAGGACAAAAAGTCACAGACAAAAAGTCATGGACTAAAAGTCACAGGACAAAAAGTCACAGGACAAAAAGTCACAATTGATTTTTCCCTTGTATTTTGTTATGAAAAAACCATGGATTTCAAAATAAAACTGAGAAAAATTATTGAAAAATTTTAAGTAAATTATTGTATAAACACCACTTTAATCAGTAATTATTATAATTAATTTGTTGTCTAATTGGCTTGTTGTTTTAGTTAAAAAGAAAGAATAACATCCTACCTTTCATGTATACCCACAAGAGTCATTTTGACTCTAAATAGTGCATTTTATGTTAAAATAGTAGCTTATATGTTTTCGACTATATTCTTGATATTGTTATGTTTTATGTATGTAAGTTGTTACTATTACAAAATGTAATATATAAATGTTAAAATATCATTACGTATTATTCGGCTAGATTATATACCACAAGTAAAGCTTACCAATATTGGACGATATGTACATATGTATAGCAATGAAGTATGACAGGGTTTCAGATAATGAAGCTAACTCAATGTACAAATACCTTATATACACTAGTAACATACAAAAACATAAACTGTGACTTTTTGTCCCCCAAAGAAAAAATACTGATTGTGACTTTTTGTCCTGTGACTTTTTGTCCTAGGTGTTTTATGACTTTTTGTCCTGTGACTTTTTGTCCTGTGACTTTCTGTCCGTTTACCGTCTGAAACAACTTGGTGGCTGGTGAATGTGAACAGAAATCATTATTATAATAGGTAAGTCAGATCCTGAATTATTAAGAAAAAAACAATCATCAAAGAAATATATTTAATTTTCAAATAAATAGTAATTGAATAGTTTAATTGTGTTGTTTAAATAGACGGCTTTAAATGTAAGTAATTTCTGGCTCCAAGGTTAAGAATTGAACTTTCAGACTGTCTTATTTTCGTGTTTTTCACAGTGTTATTACTGTTCTGATTATTTATTGCACAATAAAGTCAAAGAATGCGCATATTGATTAATCCTCATTATAAAATATAATTTATTTATAATTTATGTACTTTTCTAAAATTAAATTTTCTAAATAAACTGCTTTAATCATCCAAACAGACACATTCTACCCCAAAATATAGATTTTAGTGAACAATCGTCTTTCACGCTATCCTCAATTTTGACAAAATATTCTGAAATTGTCTCCCCTTATACGAAACTCCAAAATAGCTTACAAAAATAAATAAATAAAATTGTTATTTCATTTAATATTTTAAAATTATATTGTGATTTCTCTTCTGTTGATATGCAAAATAATTTATACGAAAGTAAATTAAAAACAAAAATCTAAGATGTCTGCGCCCTGTACCACATGTTAATTTGCAAAGACCAACAAGATGTCAAAAAAGAAAATGAAATCAAGCTTGACCGACAAAAAATCTGGTTTTAAACATAAAAATCACAAAGGCAAAAATAAATTTCAGAAGAAAACTGAGAATTTTGGTAAAAATGAACACAAATTAAATCGAAATTCGAAACACCAAAAATCAAACTACCAGAACAAAAAAGGAAAACATCCCCAAAATAAAAGTACCAACAAAGAGGAGAATGACTCAGATATTGAAATAGTTAACACACAAACAGAAACTGTAATAAGCGTAAGTGTATTTCCCACCAAATATATCGGGGTATCGGGTCCGTTCAACTTAGTTACATGTTCGCCTCTAGTCCATTGCCCTGGATAGTGGGTCTGTTCGCCCTACCATTTTTATTATACACATGTATTACAATTCGTATATATGAAGTTATGTTTCATGATAATGGCTTCAACTAATTAATAATGTAATTATAAAATCACTTACCAATTTGTTTCTTTGATTGTTAATAAAATGATTTTAATGATTAAAAATAATCAGCTTGGACAGAGAACTTTATAAAAGCAATTAGTTTTAGTGTAACAATTAATATAAATAATCAGCATTCGGTATAAGCCTGTTGAGAAAAAATATCTTTTGTATTTAATTTATCATTATTATATAAAACATCTTATATAAATATAAATATACCAAAAAATAGGGCGAACCTGTACTGGGGTGAACATTTTTAAGGGCGAACAGACCCAGATTCATATGTTGGATAGTGTAATGTATTTATATAAATGTGTGGAATTTATCACGAATTATCCACTTTGTTTTAAAAAAAATAAAGTTGTACATGTACAGTTGCATGCTATAAGTATTTTCTCAAAATGTCGACTTCATTTAGCTTATTAACTTTGAATAAGCTGATTGGTTGTTGTCAGAATAAAGAAATTAAACTTTGTACAGTAGAGTTCGTTTATAACGTACAGGCTTGTAACGAAATCAGGTTTATAACGAAGTAAAATGAAATCCCCAGTCCGAATTACAAAAATAATACTTACATTTTCAGGTATATAACAAATTCTTTATAACGAAATCAGGGCTATAACGAATAACTCAGCATGTCCCGGTAACAGATTTATGGATGAAAATTACACTGTTATAACGAATTGATAATATGATTGTTATGTAAACATCAAACACCTGTTATCAGCGCATCTGGTCAAGTATTGATTTTAATGACACGATCTTTAGTCAGTGATTTACAAGAAACCAACTGTGGCGAAATACGCTCACCTAGTATGTTTTTATGTAATTAAAATAAATAACACTTGATTGTGTACTAAAATCTTAGCAGTTAATTAACATGCTGAAGCCTCATAATTAGTATCACAAGGTCATTTGCCAGATGCATCATTTCATTAATAAATTAATAATTGGTGATTAGTTTCGTATTAATTACGGTTGTGAACTTTTTTTACTTTGTTCTTAATTTTTGCTTTGTCGACTAAAATTATAATTAGCCGCTCAAAACAATGTTTTTATACGACACAAGCTGAGACAGAAATATATAAACGGGTGTAAAATACTAATCATTATTCAGTATTCAGTATGGCTGGCAGAAAGAGAAAAGCTATCGATCTTGATACGAAATATCAGATCATTCAAGCTGTCGATAAAAATGACCGACCAAAATCGGAGATAGCAAAGTCCTTTGATTTACCGCCCAGTACCCTCAGTACAATTCTCAAACAACGGGATTTCATCATGAATGCCTACAACAGCAGCGAGTTTGGTTCGCAAAGAAAGAAAATGCGTATTGCACAGCATCAAGATGTTGGGGAGACTCTATTTCAGTGGTTCAAAACTGTTCGTGACCAGAACATACCGATATCAGGACCAACTCTAGCCGCTAAAGCAGACGAATTAGCCATTCGACTCGGCCACTCTGACTTTTCGGCAAACCACAACTGGATTGAGAGGTTTAAACAACGACGTGGCATTGTTTCCAGGTCCATCAATGGAGAAAGCTCAACTGTTGACCAGCAATTGTGGATTGCTACATTAACAACATTTTTGTGCTTTAATTTTTAATACAATTATACTAGTGTTTATTTTTGTTTTGACATCAATAAACTTTTTGGTTTTCTGACAAAAATTTTGTATTTTTTTGTTCAGCAAATTGCAAAAGTGTCAACTACAATAAAACTACAAATAAAATATTAGTTTGTTTTATTAAAATATTACAGTGCATATAAAAACATACAAAAACACATTGTTTTGACAAGTTTGAAGGCTAAACAAACAATTCACCATAGTTTTAACAAACAGTATAGTATATTATAAACAATGTGTAAAAAGGGGAGGTAATCCAACATGTCTCATGTAACGAAATAGGCTTATAACGAAATGCGGCCGACGGTCCCTTGAAGCAGGGAATTTTTTAGGATTTTGAGGGCTTTAGTCACTTTAGCAGTTGAGCCGTATAAGCATCTGCTCAGAAGCATGCATTCATTGTACTGGTGAAATATCATAGTATAAAAAACTATATTCTTTTAATTGCAGTGTATAAATTTGTTTTAAAAAATGAGTATAACAAAATGTTTATAAATTTCAAAGAATTTGAATGTCTAAACTCATTTAAAAAGCGTTTGTATATCAATCGGTTACAATTTTTAATTAAGGGCCGTTGTACTCCTCGTTTTCCAAATGGTAGCCATCGGTAATAAGACGTATCTCCAATGTACACAAATGGCGCGTTACCCATTTGAAAACAGCAAAACATACGAAAAATGAGTTAAATACGCAAAATCTTTGCAATTTTTATTTGCATTACATATTTTATCAAAAGGTGGAAGTCTGTGCGCCTCAGTACGATCTAGGATACTTTTGTTTGCGTATATTGACCAGGCGCACCACTTAATCATGTTAATCAGATTACCTGTAAAAACATCGATTCAGCGATTGACACCTGCTGTTTAAAACTATCAAGGTGAAATAATTAAATTTCCTGTTAATTGGATTTGGGCTCATAAATATGTCGATTTACACTTGGTAGAATGCATTTGTAACGAAAAATTTTAGTACTTGTTGGAAATCAGGTGACGAAATTGATTTAGAAATCTATCGTCAATTTTCAAATGATTTCGTCAATGACGAAAGTGGCGAGCGCTAAAAAATTCCCTGCTTGAAGTTCGTTATAAACGAACTCTACTGTACTTGCAGAAAATTCAATACTTTGTTATATGGCCTTTTCATCACAACAGCTTTGAAGCACAGAATACTGTGAAATAGGCTCAGAATGTAAAATAAACATATTTCAGATATTTTATTGGACAGGGAAAGTTTTTGTTTTTAGTTAACTAGTCATTTTATTAGTTGAATATTTATTGTCTGCCACACATTTTCTATTATGTTCAGATCTGGGTTTGTGGATGCCAAGGCTAGGTTGGAATATTAATTTAACTTTTTTAGGTATACAAGAGCTTGCAGGGAGTAACTGATCCCAACGTCCCCAATTTCTTCGGGGTAAACTTATAAACCAAGGTTAGGAGAAAAATGACCTGGCTGTGCCTTTAATAAGTTTTATTATAGATACCACTATCTTATCGAAAAAACATTCTATTTCGTTTGAAAATATGATTTCAGATTGTTTTTCATTAATATTTGAAATTGGTGTCCATGAATGTGCTACAATGATTATTGGATTCACCTATTTAATACTGACTAGTGCTATATGATTCCCATCCATTTTAATCAACATACTAACTCACATACTACAGTAACAGCATGCCATAAAACCTGGTTTAACCCACCATTTCATTTTAAATGCCTGTACCAAGTCAGGACCATTGCTGTAGTTGCTATATTTTTGGTTGTTGGTTCTGGAGTTTGCCAGTTTCAGGGACTAGGATTTGTGAGTTTTTGACAATTTTCTCGGTGTTCTGCATTTTGTTATTACATGTACCTTCATTTTTCCTTGAGAAGTCCTTGCAAAAACATGTCTTGGTCCTCCTGTAAAATCCATTGCCCTGTAGGAAATTTTTTCGCAGCAACTGGACACGATCGCTCATCAAGTACATTAATATACTGTTCAGAATTGAAATTTCCATCGACACATGTTAACGTCCTGACTCCTATGTAAGTTATACATACTCAAAATAAGACTGACACGGTGCATGTGGAATGCCACACATGGTCACCAGCATAAAATTTTCATGAGATCTTCTCCAAACATACATTTTACCATATTTTCTACTTACAACTTGGGTTTCATCAGAGAAATTTATTTAAGACCAGTTTTCTCTTACTGTCCAAAATTGTTTTGCCAGACTTTTCTGGTGATTCACTTTGCAGATGGTAATGGGCTTAGCCATGAGAGGTCTCTTGAAAGTGGCATCATGTAAATAAGTTTGCACTGTTCTTTGTGATATGAAGTCTATGAGGGTTTGACTTCTATTAGTTTTAACCATCTGTAGTAGCAGACTATCAGCCCTAATGTTTTTCTTTTACCGGCTGCTTCTAATGTTATTTTCTACAGTTCCTCTTAACATGTCAAGGAATGTTAAACAAAATAAGAGACTTTTCGCTAATTAAAATTCAACTGCTTGCTTATCTTACCAGCACTATATTGCTGATTACTGAGATGTATGATATAATCGCTCTTGTTCAATGAGGTGGAAATTGTCATGCTGATCACATGATTTCATAACAATTTAGTATACTTGTAGTTAGTGGAAAACACAAAAATATTTTTGTTTGTTAAAATGTTAACAGTAGAGTAAAAGTAGACATTATCAAAATATCAACCATTTTAGGGGAAAATGGCACAGCACTGTAGTTCATGTTGTGCAGACATGTTTTCTATCTCTTTGATTATTTAGACCCCAATTTGTTGTGCCACTTGGACCCACATATCGGATAATCAAATCAGGCATCACAGTATTGTCAGTTTCTGCAGGAGCTACATAAAGTCTACATGTAAATGTGCCATACCTGCACCTGTAATGAAGCTACCCTCAATATTTCTTGGCAGTGTGAATTATGATTTCTTGTTCCAGTTTTTCCCCACTGATATTTGTTCAGTAGACAGTACATGTACTATTATTGCAACTGGGCCAGTGACATATACCCTACATTTAATTTATTTAATCACTGTATTCGTTTTTGCATAAATTATTAACAAATTTTCCCTATGTGATCCTTTCAAGTGGTGCCAAAGATGTTTTGCCTGTGAAATATACAAAATAAATAATATATTTGTAAAAATATGAAGTATGAACTATTGTTTATCCATTGTTGGTATTTATCGACATTGGTGTATTTAAGAACTTAGGAAGACACATATATCAGAATATATAAAGGGAAGGATTGTGACCAAGGTCTTCTGTGGAAGTTCAATTTATAAATTTAAGAGCACAAACACTACATGTAGGAAGGAATGGGAAATTATTTGTATATTCAATGAAATAATTTTTACAAAGACATACATTTTAAACAATCTAAGCAACATTTCACAAAACAAATACAAAATATTTGGATAAAACAAAGCAAGTAGTTAGCAGTGAGATGCATTGAGTCAGCTGGTTTACTTTAAGACTTGAGTATTATTACATATATCTATTCCTTATTTTCAGAATACAGAGTTACTTCCCATTTTTGAGAGTTGTCTTTCTTAACAGCTGGTATCTGGTATTGAACAGATAGTGAAAAATAATGTTTATATTTTGTATAAATAATTTCTGTGTACTGACTGTTCCAGGACAACTGAATACACTGCAGAGTTAGTTTGCACATCATAATAAATTTTACCAAATAGTTGCTATATGTGAATAAAAAAAAAATATTGCAGAAAAACAACTTTTTTACCATAGGAGGCCTGCTCTAAAGAACAGATAATTCTGCAAATGGGAGATAAATCTTGTTGAAAGCAATTAAGGATTACTGGTCACGGAGTAATTCTTGCCACCCGATCTTTTGACAGTTTTTGTAAAAAATTGGCATTTTAAAAGTGATAAACATAATTTGTTTTGGATGGAAGATGGTGAACTCTATCAAATGAAACCTTTGTTACCAATTATAATGGCAAAGTCACCAAAATGGTGTGAATTGCTTCTGTCATTTTAAGTACTCTCTGACCAGTAGGCATATTAGTCGGGATCCTGGTAAATATGGTTACTATATACTGATAGTTGGTGTGACCTCTCCGATTTTAAAATATTTTGTAAGATTAAAAAACTCCAAACCAGATGTGATAAAGATTTCCTTGTATACATCACTATAAAGGGCGGGAAAATCACGTAAGGTTTTCGACAAATAGTATCATGTGAACATCTAAGGAATTCCATTGCATCACATTCTTCATATAATATTCCATGTTGTTTGTTCTATTACTCCATTCATCTGTTATTTTTACAATTTTTCAGGGTGCTACAGAAAGCCAGGCCTACAATTCTGCTTCCGAGGATTCTGATCAAGAAGCCTTAGACACTCGTCACCTTCTCGCACAACATAACAGGAAAAAGAAAAAATCTGGTGGATTTCAGTCCATGGGTAATAAAACTCAAACCTTTTTGTTTTGTATGTTTCCTTTGTTTTTTATTTTTTGTATGTCTTATTGAATAAAGCATTTTTACTGGCTCATGCTTGTATTGTATTTCACACACAAAAATAGTGACACAAATATACTACAGTTTGTATGGTAGTACAAGTGCTTATTTATAAAACATGAAATGGTGTTGTGTAAAAATTATAATAGGTATTGTGTTAAATGGTTCTTTAAACACTTGACAAATAAATTAGCCGTACCTTAAATAAAATATTTGAATAAACATAATTTTCGTCTATATTATTGTGGTTTTTTTTTTTATATGTGAAGCCGGAGTATCTAGTGAATGCCCCTACTTCCTGTGGGAAACTGGCATATTGCATCAACATAATTTTCAGCGATTTTTTAGCTATATTATTGTAATATTTTTTAAAGAGAGGAAGTCGGAGTACCCAGTGAACGCCCCTATCTGCTGTGGTAAAACTGTCATATTGCATTAGCATCATTTTCAGGGATTTTTCAGCATTATTATTGTGCCATCGTTCTTAAGGAAGAAGCTGGAGTACCCTGTGGTAAAATTGACATCTTGCTTTAACATCACTTTCAGCGATTTTTTGATATTATTGTGCTATTGTTATTAAGGGAGAAGCTGGAGTATGCAGTAAAAGCCCCAGTGGAAAACTGCCATATTATGACATTTAAAATATTGATTAATCATTTACCTGGAATTTATAATTTTAGGAATATATGGTCATAAAATATTAATATATCTTACTTTTAATCCTTAGCTTAATTGCTACATTTTGTTTTCACAGGTTTGTCTCATGCAGTATTTAAGGGTGTGACAAGAAAAGGATACAAAATTCCGACACCGATTCAAAGAAAGGTATTATGCTTCATGTTATTACCCAGGTGCACCACATTTCATTTCATACACAGGAAATTCTATAGGTTTTTTCATTTTTTTTATTCCATTTTGAGCATGTTTTTTATGTAATACCTAAATTTTTTGTAAGAAAACAAAATTTCTTACATATTACTCAAGTCAAATTTTGGTTTTGAAGCAGAAACTAAAGATTTTAGTATGGGTTGTGAAATCCAAGTTAAAGGATTTTAAAATTGGACTGGGATGTGTGTGTATGAAGTACCTATTTTTATAATCAATTCCATCTACAGATCCAGATCCTTGAAACTTCTAAGGAAGGTTGCACACATATTGAACTAGGTATTGTGGAATTAATCCAGCAATTTTTTTTATTTTTCCAGACCTGAGAGCTAAGTCATTTTTACAGCACATTTTAGTTTTAGGACATTTCATGATTTATGAATAATACTCTAATACAGGTAGACAAATTTTTTTTAACATGCCTCTTTTGGACAAGAAACTCAAAATTTACTTGTCATCAAATAAAATCATCTCTTGTCCAACAAATGTTTAAGTTTCAATGTCAAATTAGTTTTACAACTATTATCGGCAAGATTGGTTCATCCAAGCATTTTCTTGGTCATAAATAGAATTTGTACTGGTCCCATTGCATCCTGTAAATAATGGCTGTTCATGGATAGTTTCGAACCAGTACTCAGGTTTGTTGACAGTTAATGATAGTTTCGAACCAGTACTCAGGTTTGTTGACAGTTAATGATAGTTTCGAACCAGTACTCAGGTTTGTTGACAGTTAATGATAGTTTCGACCCAGTACTCAGGTTTGTTGACAGTTAATGATAGTTTCGACCCAGTACTCAGGTTTGTTGACAGTTAATGATAGTTTCGAACCAGTACTCAGGTTTGTTGACAGTTATCTGCAATTAAAAAGAAAACTTGATTTTTCGAGAAAAATATAGGTCAATTCTTTATGACATTTCTGTAAAGTTTTATAGGATTGTTTTACCTATCCAGACATGTGACTACCAATTTTCTCTTGTCCGAACGGAAATATCTGCTTGTCGAGACAGTTGGACAAACATTATTGTGGAGGCCTGTCATAGTTCTCAAAATATTATCTTATTGCACAATAGTTTGTTAACCAGATTTTTTCACCAAGTTTATTGGCCTAAAACAGAACTGTAATAATTACAGATATGTATACACATGAGGTTTTACTATAGTAAAGATATTTATGGAAATATTTTTTTCCTTTATTTGCATTATGTTTATAATGTCTAAATTAAACGGGTGTTGTACATGAATACGCAAGATTTTTTCAATAATATTATTGAATTTTCAGACCATACCACTGTTGTTAGAGGGTAAAGATGTGGTTGCTATGGCGAGAACAGGAAGTGGGAAAACGGCAGCATTTCTGATACCAATGTTTGAAAAGTTGAAAACACATTCAGCTAAAACGGGTGCTAGAGCCCTGATTATGTCACCTACAAGAGAGTTGGCATTACAGACACTCAAATTTACTAAAGAGGTAACACTTTAGCCAACATTTTTCAATTATTAGTTTAAAAAACATTTTTGCTCATTTATATTGCCTGTATGTGATTGATATTTCCTGTTACTCTTGTGTGTACATGTATTTGAGACGAATGTACATCCTGAAAATGGTGTTAAAACCCATTCAAATTAATAAACAATACACATTCTGTTAAAAATGGATGGTCGTTTCTCAAATCCATGCCTACTGTTATGTCACAGTCCGTTTTTCTCAAATATCATCCAGGGGCCTCGATGGCCGTGTGGTTAAGGTAGTTCCTCTACTATTGATCACATCGTCTGTCACACTCAGGTTGTGGGCAGGGTGCGCCTGACTCCAATCTTAATTGACAAGGATTGCCAGTTTTCCTACCGAAGGTCTTGGTTTTTCTCCGGGTTCTCCGGCTTCCTCCCCCAATAAAAACTGGACTCCATGATATAGCTGAAAAATTGCTGAAAGTGGCATTAAACACAAAACAAACAAACAAAAAATCAAATATCATCCATCAAAATATCATAAAACTTTTAAGATAGA
The DNA here is from genome assembly GCA_944474755.1 of Limnoperna fortunei. Taxonomy (NCBI): domain Eukaryota; kingdom Metazoa; phylum Mollusca; class Bivalvia; order Mytilida; family Modiolidae; genus Limnoperna; species Limnoperna fortunei. The sequence continues at coordinate 37,909,473 of OX104124.1, read as the reverse complement.
AAATTGATCATTTGAATGTTAGCTCAATGTCCAGCACTTTTCAGGATAAGAACAAGTTAAACTAGAAAAAGTTGATTTAGCAATCACTGATGCCTTGGTTTTATTATATAAACTTTTTTTGAAATTTGACGAAATTCACAGAAATCAGTATGTTTTTGATCCACCTAATATTAAACTATATCTCAAAGTTTTTTTTTGAAATCAAATGGAAACTTTTTGAGCTATTGTCCAGAAACAACAATTCAAAAAAAATTTCATACATTTTTTTGTCTACTGTGACCTTGGCCTTTGACAGAATTCCTCCAGCATCAATTGGCTTCTTATCCACCTAATATGTAACTATATCCCGTATTTTTATTGAAATAGGATGCAGGCTTTTTGAATTATTAACAGGAAAAACAAATTTGGATGTACGAATGAAGAGAAAAGGGGAGCACTATATACTTCCGACTCGTGGGGGGGGGGTGTAAAAAACAGTATGCATATTGGGGAGTTAATAATTGATTAGAAATTATAAATTGCACTAAAAAATGATGGTACAGTTAGAAACCAGCCATGCATAATGACCTTACACAGGGATTGCCTGTACACAAAATATTTATCTGAACACACCACCGTGTATTTAGTACTCAGCAATTGTATAAAGAAACTCTCGATTTTGCATCATATTAATCTTTTTTTGTACATCTACTGTGCAATTTCACTACTTGCACAATCTGGTCAAAATTGTTCTTCAACCATTACTTTTTTTTAAAACTGACACGGATTTGAGAAAGAAACAGATTGACCTGGATCTGAAACTATTATGATGTCAGATTGTGAATGTATAAAAGAAATGGACACCATGTTTGGCCAGGGGTAGTTCTGCATCTTATACAAGTATAATGTTTTCATGTACATAAATACTGCATTGAGATTTGTCGGCTATGTTATATTATGTTTGACCATTTGTGTATTGCTCAGTTTTAGATAATGACCTATTGGTATGCAACTTTTTTTCAGTTAGGAAAGTTTACAGGTTTAAAAGCAGCAGTAATATTAGGAGGAGACAGGTAAGTTAGCAGCATATGTGTTGTTTACTTATAGAACTGGGGCCACGGTGACCAAGTGGTTAAAGTAGTTTGTCTACTATTGATCACACGGTCTGTCAACACTGAGATTGCGTGTTGGAGTCTAATTGCAGTAGGGTTTACTTGACTCCAATGTTAATTGACAAGGATTGCAAGTGTTCCTACTGAATTTCAAGGGTTTTCTCCGGCTACTCCGGCTTCCTCCCTCAATAAAAACTGAATGCCATAATATAGCTGAAAAATTGCTGAACAATTTACAACTTTTAAGAAAACAAACAAACAAAATAATATGTTGTATAATATCCTGATCTCTTATATATTACTGTTGGACAGTAGATTGGCCCTGCAAAATGTATTCCTGCAGTTTTGTATTGGAATAGATAGCAATCAACTGCACCATACAAGAGTGTACTGTTAGTCTCATGATGTGGGTATCAGATAATGCAGAAAGCATTGCCCTTGTGGGTGGAGTGTTCCATTCTGTTTGTAGGTTGAAGAAGCCTTTTGTAGATGGGACACAGTAGGGACATCCCTAACAGACTCCCTATATGTCCGACCCATTTGATTAATTTATTGTTTGATGACTGGTCCCATCCTGATCATAGCTGAAATAGTGATGATAAGCAACCATTCAAATACAATATAAATAAAATTAGATTTAAGGTTATCAGGCCACATGTATCCATTTTCTCACTGCTGCATTGCCAATTTTATCATCTTTTTAATAAAATATAAATCCAGAAATGCACTGCCATTTCTTTAAGAACAATCATTATGTCTGATCGGTTTCTTCGTTTTGCGTCATTTTGCATTCAGAAATATATTATTACTGTTTTCTCGTATGATTACTTGTTCAAACAAGTGCTTGATAGTAATGCTATCAGTCATTTATTTTTAAAGATTTCTTCAGAAAAAATGTAGTTCAGAGAAGTGCTTGATAGTGATGGTATCATTCATTTTTTTAAAGATTTCATTTTCATTGATTTATTGAGAATTTGGATGAAATAGTTAAAGGTCACAGATCAATAAAAATTTCCCAATAATCTACCAGTTATATTTAGTGAGTTATCAGAATTTAACAAATATCTCCCAAATCTTACTTTAGACCAATAAAAAGATTTTAAAAGATTCTCTCCCCCATAAATTTTTTTTAAACTTTTGCCGGAGAATCTTTAAATTTATTATGTGTGGCCTTGATCAACTAACTTACTTCTGTCAGCCCTTTAACTTGCAAAAAGCCTACAAGATGTGTTAAATTCTCAATTAAAACATGGTTCAAATTTAGTGTTACCATAAACAAATATTGAACAGTAGTTTGTTGTTAAATTTTAAGTTTATTGTTTTGTCAGAATGGATGATCAGTTTGCTGCTTTGCATGAGAACCCAGATATGTAAGTATAGTCTATTTCAAAATCAATCTGTTATGTAAGTATAGTCTTTTTCAAAATCAATCTGTTATGTAAGTATAGTCTCATGCAATTTAAATGGGATAACTTGCACGTTAAGCTAACAATCCCTTTATGAAACGGCACCCTGTTGTTTAATCAATATCTTAAAGCT